>JAOXOE010000702.1:16121938-16171684 GCA_028565055.1 Phoeniculus purpureus | reverse complement strand
TGCATCCCTACATTCCCTCACCAGAGCCTTATAATCACCCCAAGTGGCCACCCCCTCCTTCCATGACTTATAGGCTTTCTTCTTCCTCTTCAGTTTGCCTAGTAGTTCCCTGGTTAACCATGCAGGTCTTTTGGCTCTCTTCCTTGACTTATTCTTTGTTGGGATACTATCAGTCCAAATTAAATCCCAGAGGCTCACTCAAAGCCCCCTTCACAACCTTCAGTATCTTAGGCATCACCCTGTGGTATTTAATCACAGGGGCTTTTATCTGGATGTACCCAGCAAGCCAAGGGATATGCCAGAGCAATTCTGAGCATACAAACTATACAGGACTTACTTTCTACCAACATACAGAGATCATCTGCACTATATTTTTCACAGGATCTTTTAGTTGAAAAGCCCCTTCAGTCCCTTCCCACTAATCCAGGCTGGCTGGTATGTTAAGAAGGACCTCTCCAGACACTTTCCCTTTAGATCACCAACGGAAATATTAATCAAGCAAAAGATGGGAAATTATGACACCTAGCTGCTAAAGTTCAGCCCCAGCAGCCAAGTCGGAGTTGATCACAGGGTACAGGTGACTATCCATCAAATGACCTATCACAACACACGTTAAAATGTCTGGATTAATCAGGGCAGTAGCCAAGAACAGTATTTTTCTGCCAGCTTTCATAACAGCAGGTACAAAAGCAATCCTGAAACACCGCTCTGCAAGCATTTGCAACAAGATTTGATTAACTACACAAGAATCCAAACACCATTTAAGCCAACCTATATTGTCTCCTCATTGCCCACCAAGTATAGGATCAGGGATGCTTTAGATGAAGTTGGGAAGCTATTAGAAAATGCAACAAACCTGAGCTTAACTTTTGGGTTGCTACTTGTAATCACATTTAAAACACGGTGCAACTGAAGGTTACTGTACCAGCACCTGACAGTGAAGTGGGATCAGTTGCAAGTATCGTTATGCTTGCTCTGCCAAATACTTCAGTGTGGACGAGGAAGGCTATCTTTATGAGGTTATTATAAATTGCTTCGTGTAGCTATTAGAAAAATTAATCAGTATGACTTTGTGCTCTGCCTGTTTCAAACTTGGCATAAGGAAATGATAAAACAGTTTTATTGTTACCAGTAAAGACACTCCACATCTGAGCAATTACTTCCTCCTGAGGATCTCCAAGCCATTTCTCCAAGCTTTGCTGCCTAGAGAGCAGGTGTTTATCCTCAGTACCACAAGTCAGGAGTCACGGCGTGATGGAGCTGCGTGACTCAGGCGCACACACACAGGATGTCATTAATCAGGTCCCAGCCACAGGTGTTAATCAGAGCTCTGTGCTTTCCCCTGTTTCTCCCCAACCCTGGCATCAGGGGCTCTTCCTCACTGTCACACCCGGAAATACTGACTGGTACCAGGTCTGTGTCACACATCAAGTGGAACAGTTCCTGTCTTTAAACAGTTTCCAGGAGGAAAGCATGGGTATTTTTCATGGATGACAGTTCGGAGGTGAGTGGGCACTCTTGCTACAGCACAGGGAGATGAGCATGGTACGGCCAGCTCACAAGCAACCCATGGCCACTGTCCCTCCATCAGGCCAGCTCAGCACCCAGCATAATCCTAAAAGCAGGGATTTCATTAATATTTATTTCTCTGGAGAGAAACTAAGTAGTCTTGAGGGAAATTGTGCCTGTGATAGTGCAAGCCAATGGGAATATCAAGAGTGAGCCTGAGCTCAGCACTGAGCTTCATAACTGGCACAGGTCTGAAGCATGCTTTGCTGGCACATGCTTTGAAGCATGTGCTTCAAAGTTTTACTGGAATAACCCTAAAAGTACCCTGCTTGCATGCAGCAGATTTCTAAGTATCTGACAGGTAAAGACTTTGTTTTCCTACCAACATATGAACTAATTTATGACAACTGTCATTGCCACTGCTGTAGGTATTACTACTGCTCTTTACTCAGACCAATTTGGTGGAAAGGGTCATTATATAATTAAATGGCTACAGACAGCTAGAAGGTGCTCGGTACATCAGCAAGTGCTGGCAAAGGGATATTACATTTAGTTATATCAGTGGAGGCAAATTTCCAAGCTTTGCCCCAGGAAAGTAAAAAAGAGTGAAAGAAAAGAACTTTGTCAGGCAAGTGATGGATGCTTACAACGTTATACAATGAGAGAAGAGCTCAGGGTATGTATACAATGGCTCCAGTTCAGAAGAGTCTGCAGCAACCAGCTCAGTAATGGAACATTTAAGTTATGTGTATGTAAACCAAAGGGAAAGCTGAGAAACCTTCCGTCTTAGTTGGATAAACTGTTTACCTAAACAGAGAGAAACATTCATTAATTCTCATAAATGACAATGCAAAGTTGTACTGACTGATGATCCAGGTTGGATCCGCTGGATGAGATCAAAAGCACGTGCTTGTGCCTTAGATGCTGCTCTTGCAGCGCTCAACAAATATCTTTGGTCTGGGCCAGCTCCTGCTCTTTCTGAGCCCAGCTCTAATAACTAAAACACAGACTCATTTCCATGTTTGTGATTTCCGTTTGCAGTAACAGGATATAGGTATGATTCATAACAAGACGTCCAAAGCAATTTTAGAAGATGCTTCAGATGGCACATTCTGAGGCTGAGATTGCGGGGCTATGCAAGGGGAGAACTACAGGAGGGAAACATGACACATGGACCCCCAGACATGTCCCAGTGCCAGCTCACTCTGCAGTGGGGCTGGAGCCTGTCCCCCAACTCCACAGTTAAGGCACACACCCGTGATCTGGTGCTCCCCAGGGCACTGCTCCCAGGTGTGTAGTTCTGCTCACCCCAGGGGCCAGCAGGGAAGAAACCACGTCCTGCGGTTAACTAGGAGGAGTGGAGGGCAGTAGCTAAGTGTCTGTATGGCATTAAGCAAGTTTGTTATCTAGTGTTGTTTGCCCATCTGGAAAACAGGGAGGGGGACAAGATTTAACTTCACGAGCATGTTAGAAAACATAACACTTCAATGTGTACTCAGTAACCTGAGACCCCAGGATAACAGTGTGGTGAGTTATTATTATTATGACAGAAGGCATTTTTACTTCTAATGCACAAAGAAAACAAATACCAAGAGAGCGAGGTTTGAAGATCTAACATTCATCTTGTTTTTATTTTGGAACTTTCTAATTTTTCAATAATTGAGACCACAGATGTTCAGTTCCATATGTGCAACAACCCAGTTCCAACACATTCTGAAAACTAGTTGCCAGCTCTGGAGGCAAGAAAGAATGTACTAAGCAGAAACAAAGAAATAAAATATTTAAATAAATAAAAGGTTGATACTTCTGTAATTCACAATGATTTTCTCAAGCCAGCCAAATTCTGGGGAAGCATTTGACAGTGTCTGGGCTTAAAGCCATGGACAGTATCCGCTACTCAGTGTTGTATAATTTACAAACCCCTGTTCTTTCAACAACTACTCAGAAAATAAAATTGTTAAGTAAATATATAGCACAAAAACAACTCAAAGGAACAGAACAACTCCTTTATGCCTTTCAAAAGGTGGTGGCCTCTACGAGAGAAAACAATTTTCTGCAGTCTGCCAGAGCTAGAAGAACATCAAACAAACCAAACAACATGAAAGCTATGAAAAAAATTTGCATGCCTTTTTTTCACAGTAACCTCCTCTGTACTGGTATGTGACATGGAGATAGGTCCTTACACGCATCTGCTATCCAGGGAAACAGTTTTCATGTGGCTCTGCTGGGCTCTGATATTATCAGATTACAAAAGTGACAGCAGTTGAGAAACACACTGGGGAAAAGCACATCTGCGTGGCTGAAGCTGCTTGTACTACTGGGCGATGACTCCTTTATTATTCTGGAAATTCTTTATTCATCAATCCTCAAAGAAAGGAAAGAAGACTCCAAATTAGAGGTCTGG
The DNA here is from genome assembly GCA_028565055.1 of Phoeniculus purpureus. Taxonomy (NCBI): domain Eukaryota; kingdom Metazoa; phylum Chordata; class Aves; order Bucerotiformes; family Phoeniculidae; genus Phoeniculus; species Phoeniculus purpureus. The sequence goes on along the minus strand of JAOXOE010000702.1, from coordinate 16,167,771 downwards.
GGAGAAGATCTGAGCCCACACCTGGCTTCCAGAGACCTCAGGCCATCAATGGCTGCATCCTGCTTGCCCAGGGGACACGATCAGTCTGGAGCAGAGCTGTGGGACGAGAGCATTACCTTTCCCATAGTTGGATCAGGAAACTTAAGAAATTGCTCCTTCAATAAACATATTAGAGACTCAGCCTTGTTTGCCTACTGATATCCTTGAAGGAAGGGAATACAAAGATGAGGGTGTGAATTCTATCTGCTGTATCACCACTTTCAGGCTGCTAGGACAGTTTTATTTGCTTTATAGTAATTCATTGCCAACTTCACACATAAAAGTTAAACACACTTTTTAAATGATAACACTCAAAAGACAGTTTTCAGAAGAAAAAAAAAAAACCATCAGAATGCAAAGCTCTACTTAAAAGGGGTTAGGTGGAGGTTAACGAAAAGTGTTCCCAGGTTTGTTTCTCTTCACTCTTTCAGTAGAAGTGGTGACCCCAGCCACTTAAGGGACAGAATGACCTGCATGGCTTTGTCTTCACAGAGCCTTGGGAAGGAAAAGCACCCAAATTATATGTCCCATGTGGGTTTGGACCACACAGGAGCTCAGTCTCAGCCTCCTTGTGGGCCCTGGGAGCTGTTCCTGTGTTCGTCCCAATCACCTCATGATCATCTCTGCTCCCCACTTCATCTAACCCAAGCACAAGTTGAGACTTCTAATGTCAATGGGCTTTGGACCTGCCATTAAATGCTTTGTTTTCTCTACTGGTGGCAAGAACAGCTTAAAAAAGCTTTGCTTAAATGGAGTTATGAAAATATCAGCCACTGATCCAGAAGTTCTCAACAATTCAGTGATGTAAGGTCACCCCTAATTGCCTCCATCTTTCCTATTCTCTCTCCAGAGAATAATTACTTCAAGAAACAAAGTCCTGGTTTATTTTACTAAGATCCAGAATTTCCCTGTTTTTATAACAACAAGCAACTCCCCTCTTCTTCCGCTTTGGACTTAAAGAGAATATTACCACTGTCAGTTACATGCTGGGGAATGGTTAACCCTTAACATCCATGCAGTGAAAAAACAAACTGCAGAAATAATCGCCCTGTGTTTATAGAGTTACTCAATGCTGTTAAAACTATCATTCATTTTGCTTGTTTGTAAATGGGAAGAACAAGACCATGTTTCAAAAAGCATTTACCCTGGACATTAGGCAGAATGAAAACTCGCCTGGAACTGCTGACTGAGAGTGAGACACATATTTTCAGAACTCCCCTTCTCATATTCAAATTCAAAACCATAGTTTAAGCAGCCTAAACATTCAGGTTTAGACAGCAGAGCTGTGTGATTCAATCACTGGGCTGGGGTCATATAAAAAGGTCAAGTCAGGATGGTAACTGAAGTGGAAAGTGAAATTTTAGAGTTGGTCCTATAGTGGTTGTTACCTGTCAGAGGAAAATGGAGTGGCTTCTCACAATTATTATTATTCCACTATTATTATTGTATTGCAGTGCTGCAGTATCGATAATTCGACTCAAGTTTATATTGAGCAAAACCAGCCCTCACATAACATTTTTAGGAATATCTTGGGAACAACCTGCAAAAAGGACTTCTCCCAGCAGGATGGACTCCATCCCACACCCTCTTCTTGAGAGCCTTCTAAGAAGACTGAATCATTCTCAGTGGTCCCTATTACTCAGTACTTCCTCACAGCCAGTTTTTACAGCTACTCCAGGGTCCCTGCATCTCTCATGGCCACTTTGGTGAAATCACCTCATATTCTGGATTTAAGCTATTAACGTTTACTCTGGCTGGATGCTGGAAGTGATCTGGACACATGGTGCAGCCAACACTGCAGAGCACATCCACTCTGAATCCAGCTTCTGCAAAACTATGGACAAAAATCACTCTGAGCAGACTGTGCCAAGAGGTTTCCTCAAGTGAGAAATGCTCTCCTATGATGATGAACCTTCAGCAGCTTTTCGATCCACTGAGCTGTGCTGTTGTCATTCCAATCACTGGACTAAGTGGCTTTGCACCTCCAGCCTGGATTTGGACATAAAGTGCCAGATTTCTAGGAAAAAGTTCTATGTGCATTTTTGTCAAGGCCAGGAAGTCCCAAGAACCTCACGAGAAAGCCTGCTACTTGTTGTCTTCTTTTGTTTCAATAACACAGTGCTGAACTATTGGGAAAATCAAAGAGTTGACTTAACTAAAGGAGAGCTCTCTTGTTCCTTTGAGGAGGCTCAGCTGCAAATTCATTTATTATTTCTTAAAGTCCTACATTTATAACACTATTTTGCAGATTCAGTCAGTTATTTCAGGATAGATCATCATATTCCTACTGGCCTGCCAGAGGAGAGCCCTCAATGAATCTTTGAGGCTTATTCAACACCAAGACAAGCTTTCACACCATAAAGTCCCATGAGAGGTTTCAGAAGTGAGGATGTGAAAGAAACAGATGCGTTTTGATCAAATCAGAAGGAACTTCATGAAATTTTACATTTATATGTTAAATGATACCAAAAATTAAAGATGAAATTTCTCAAGCATAAAAATCAAAACTGTTGTGTTCCAATCAAATCAATTAAGATATGTATTAAACAACGGAATATTTGCCTCTCATCTTGAAATGTGTTAAATTTAGTTTCACAAGAGGAAATGTTAGCAGCTGCTTTAAGGAAAAGAAGATGAAGCAATACAAATCCCACTCTGGTGTTTAGTGCCTTTTTGATCAATGCTTCTCCTTTATTAAGTAGAATTAACAGATTTGAAAGAAAAAAATAAATGTACCCTGAATCTTCAGTGTTGTTTCAAAGATTTAGTAAACCAAACACCAATGTTATTTCCACGTGAAGCTCTCATTTGACGTTACAAGCCTTCCTTCTGCTCAAGGCAGCTATCCAGTTTCTGGACTATAATCTTGCATTCTTTTGGCAGTCTACTTAATATCTTCCCATCACTAAATCCACCTGGCAAGTCTGAAGCATGATCACTGTGGTATAAAAAAACTTTGAAGGATAAATCCTCTGTCAGCCACCATCAGAACAGACTATTCTGTTTAATGCCTAAATGCTGCCTAACTACCTTTTGTGCTATGCCCTTCTCCAGGACCATCACAGCTCCTGTGAGAACAAGTACAACACAGCAGCAGTGATACCACAAATTAGCTTTTCCCTGGGTGAAGAGGAAGAGACGAGTTTATTATGTTGGTCATCAACCACTATAGCCAGCCTTTCCTGACAGCTTTTATTAACAGTAGCCTTCTATATTTTAATATTCTCCTGATTATGACTTTCTGGCAGCCGTGTCTCTTTCCAGGGAAACACCTTCCATGTGCAGCCTGAAGCCAGAGAAATATTTTGCAAAATAAATTTGATAACAAATCTCATCAACTGATTTTCAGGTTGGAAAAGTATTTTAAAAAACTTTTACATCACGTGTCTGGAAGAGATTATCTAGGCTTAAGGTATGGAAGATGAGTACATTCCTACAATGGGAGATCAGAGGCACTGAGATTTTGCATGAGTGGGACAGTGAACATGAGAATTTCAGAGCGTCACAGAAATACCAATGCTTTTAACAATGCAGCATCCAGTAAGACAGGTAACAAGATGATCTTCTTTTAGATTAGGAGACAACAGAGCACACATATGCACAGAAAGGCCAGTGAGCACAGGAACCAGCAAGAAGGAGGGAACTTAATCTCCAGAATCAACCTCAAAGGTTCACATGGATAAATCCCTCTAAAAAAAGAAGAAAAATGCTTAGCAGTACAGATCAAGGCAAATAACCCCTCTCATTCCTGTTGGCCTCTCACTAGTAAAGCCTCAACTGCAGCTACACATCAGCCAAGGAGATTTTTCCAAGGAAGCAACTAAATTTCTGCCACTGAGCTTTAGTCAGTATAAATAAACACTCAAAAGATAAAAAAAACCCCAAGTTTTGATAAAAATGCATGCATATTTCAAAATGCTTTTATACATTACAGTGTGCTACAACTCCTGGAGCGCTCCTGATTTAGCTACTCCCCTCTGCAAAATTACCAGGGGAAAACACACAAGTATACCCATTATCGGTATCGATCCATAGAACTGGCTGCTGTATTTTCTATAGATATCATACTCTTATTTAATATTGAATGGATTTTTTTTTTTCCCTGCAACTGAGTTTATCGTTCTGGTTTTGATGTCACTGAGAACATTTCCACGATCTATTTTAGGAGCAAGACATCTCTGTTGGTAAAAAAAGTCTAATGCACTTTAACCACTTCTACCTTGATGTCCAATGGCAGATTGTCAAGGGCAGATATGGGCGGTGACAAACGACTTGCTCTGCAGAATTGAGTACCCGTCTCTCTAAACATGCTTCAAAATTACTATGCACAGAAAACTCGACACTGCTGGAATGGGCTCATGTACCTAGAAACGCCATAACTACTGCTACTTGCTGAGAATATGTTTTACTAGGCACTGAGGCAAGATTATGACCCAGGATAGATGAGTATGTGGAAGTGTGCGTAGAGACGCTCCCAAGGACGTCCCAGAGTCAAAGCAAAGGTCATCGTCACTTAGTTGGAAAACATTGTGTACCACCTACAGATAAAACAAAGATTGGCCTACCTTTCCCAGGAACATCATCTTCCTGGAGGTGAGTCTGCACTTTCTGTGCCAGAGGGGCAAATTCAGTGTGCCTGCTGCACAGCTGATTGCCTGCATGCAATTAATCCTGGCCATGCTCTGCTCAATCTGCCTTTGGAAATTATTATTTTATTATTTAAAAACTCACAAGTCATAAAGTTCATTTACATAATAAGCCTGTCTGGGTCAAACTATCTTCAAGCCAAGAGACACCATCACTGGTGTAATGTTCTTTTATGATTTCCTGGAGGACAATCTTATCGCAGTTACAGTTTGTGAAAGACAGCGGACTTTCTACCTTCTGATATAAAAAGGATAATACCCATTCAGAACAACCTTCAGCCTGTTTAGACTAGGTAAAAGTAGCATATCATCCACCCATCCACTTTTTTTCCTATCATTTGAGTTCTGGAAGCATGTTTCAAGCTTTTCTTAATGAACATAAGAAAGTTTCTGCACTTTGGTTGACCCTGCTGAACTTTACAACACTGACTTCTCAACACCCCTGCTGAAAAAAAGCCACTAAATCTTACAAACTATCTCTTTGTTGTCTCTCTCTTTTTCTCAGCCCCTCCTTCCAATCTTAACAAGCCAGTTGAGCTGCACTTTTCACCTCCTCTGTTGACACAAAATGAAGTAATCACATTTATTTGAATATTCACTACAGATCTTGTCATCATCTCAGTTTATTAGCCAAGAAGATAGTGTTTCAAGAGCAAGTCTTAAAACATTACAGCATGGATCCACTCACTCGCTAAAAGCAAAATAAGTGAATTAAAACCTCAATTCATAGAGCAAATAAATGTCATGTAGACAGACCACTGAAATCCAGCCATGAAAGCTAATGAGTCTGCAAACCAGAAATGCAGAGCCTGAAAAGGAGCCTACAGCCATCTTCAGAAAACCCCAGGTAACCCAGTGAAGATGCCACCTGCTCCTGCAGAGCACAGACTGGTCGGCTCATTCACCACAGAGAAATGAGGAAAGCCATGAGCACGGACAAGACCCATGTGTAAATGGGGTTGTGAAATCCATATTACCTATGTACTCGAGTAGGTACACATGGAAACAAAGGAAGAAATGGCTACAGCCTTCAGGGCACGGTGGATACTTCTGTCTGCTCCAACAGTTTACAACTTTTTTGAGTTGGTTCCTGTACCATATTACTGATCTTGGGAGCAAAGGTCGCTAGGCTTATCTAAGTACACAGAAAGGACAGACAGATAGAGACCATTAATATTTCCCTTGTTCTACAGGCAAGACACATTACATTTGCATTACACACTGTTTTGCAACCATGGACCTCAATTTCTGCAAGTTTATGTACATTCTATAAGAAAAATGATGGATATAATCCTTGTGTGAAATGCTGATTGTTTCTCTCTCAGTTCCATTTAGTCCATCACAGTGGCATATCTTCCCTGAGTGAAGACTACCCCTTCTCAGAGAAGATGTGATTTAAAGCAAGCAAGAGGAAACCAAATTTTAAGTACCTTTGGGAGGGCATAAAAGAAAGAGCATGACCTTGATTTGTATCCCTTCTGAGAACAAAAGATTCAGTCTGTATATCTGTACCTAAAGCACGAACCTTCATTTCTAAATTTACTGAGGAGATAAGGACAGGACGGTGTCTTTCCAGCTGCTCTCTCTTTTAATATACAGAAGACCTGGGCAAAATTTCTGTCTGCAAGAGCATTTCTTAAGTTCCTAAAGGGTTTTGAGGCCAAAACACTTATTTTAAGGAGATGCTGGTGGAACTGAGCTCCCAGGTTCTAGTCACTAGTGCACCTCAAGGATGCTTTACACCTTCCAAGAAAGGGGATGAAAGGTTAAAAGCCTGTTGACAGATGACTTTGGGAGGAATTATTTTCCTTCTAGAAAGCTGGTGTTGAGAACAGGGTTAGACTGCAATAGCCTGCTAAGTCTACAGTCCATGATGAAAATACAGTTCTCTCTTGCTACGCAGAAAATCTACTCTACCAAGGTGGGTCAGAAATTGCACATGATGGACCATATAAATTGTTTGTCTCCTATAAAAACTCAAAAGGCTTTCCAGTTTCATCTTTCGGGGGTTTAATCTTTTAAAAGCATATTCAGATTATAATCAATTGATTTTAGTGAGATTGTGCTCTAAAATAAATGGCCCGTGTGCACACACTAACACATGTGGAATTCCTTTGCTGTAATCCTCAAAGAGGCTTTTGATTTTAGTTCTGATTCATCAAAAAAAGTGCCAGTGAACAAGCGAGATGCGCGCAGGGATTTAGATGTCTCCAAGGTCACACGTACATTTACATAGGAAACATATGGCTATGGGAAAACTCTCCACTTGGCTGTAAATAGGTTCCTTGAGGTGTTTAACAGAATCTGACTCTCCAATGGATAAAACTCCTGTGAATCAAAGGCCAATTGGAGCTAAATGGCATCCGAGTTAATAAGGCAGCCCATCAGCAGTTTAGCTGTGCCATCCCAGAGGCAAATCCTAAGCCTGGGAGCTGATCCCAGGGGAGTCAGTGGGGGCTTGGTGGTACCCAAGGGAAAATCCTCATCCATCTTCCAACACCATGGTCACTGAGGATGAAAAGGAGGCCAAATGTGTTGCACAGGCAGCAATCATCAAGATGTAGGATAGGTCTGTGTCTTCTTACCTGAGGGGAAACTTCTAGCATATGCAAAGGGCAGGCAGGTAGTGTAAGAGCTAGAGAATGGCTTTCTGCTCCTGCATGAGTCTTGGTCTCACCTGGTGCCACAAGAAGGGCCATGCACTGTGAATGGGGCTGAGGATACCTCTCATTTCATGGAGCTGGGGAAGCAGGAATCTCCTGAACCCAATCGCAGAGCAGTGCTGTGTCCTGCACTGTCATTTACCTTCTCAGAAGAAGGTGAAAGTTCTGGCTATTGTCCAGGTCCTGAAAGTCTATTATTAGAGAAGAACAAGCTGAAATGCAACAGCATTTTGGTGAAGGAAGCTCCACGTGACTCATCTATCACAAGCTCAATTATTGCTTCAGACCTTACTGCAGGTTTACAGCCAGATGTTTTAGGGACCTTGCATTTTCCCCATGAAATATTCCCTCCACCATGCTTAAAGCTGACAGGTAGGTAGTTTAAAGTCAGCCATAACAGTCAAAGCTGGCAAGTTTTGCCTCAACACAATAAAAAAAGTCCATTATTAGTAGTTTGTGATTAATGATTGTATATTACAAATGTACATTAATAAGTATAATATACCGTCTGTACTTTACTGCTGCCTTTATGATATGACAGGCAAACCAATGAAAGCATATTTAATGTATTCACACACCCATATTGTGTGTGTAATTTATACAAACTCTAGATATGGCTTAAAATTCATCTAAAAAGAGCACAACCAAGGTTGGTAGGACTCCAACACATCCCATATTATTATGGTTGCATCCCCTATACAAAGATTCTTCCTAATCTCTAAATTTCTGCCATTTAGGGCAAATGAAGAAGAGAGAATTAGGAAAAAGGATCAGCATTGGAAATGTAACCTTGTAAGAAACTCCCCAAATACGGTGATGGCAGTCTGAGCCAGGGGGGAAAGGGCAAGGGAAATGCTCTAAGAGAGCAATATTAGCAGTGAGTAGAAGAAGCAGAACTAAAAATTGCTTCAAGTTCCCTTAAGTGTCATCATTTCACTGAGCTCAGACACCGACACAGCATTTGGCAACCTTCACTTGCTTGGACCAGCCACTGCTTGCAGCCAAAGGTTGTAGAGATAGCAAACCATCAAACGGGTATATTGCATCAGCCAGAACCTGGCTTTATGTCAGGTTTCCTGGGAGCAAACTTTCCTGGCTTTATGTCAGGTTTCCAGGCAGCTGCACAGCTCCTGCGAAGGGAAGGTGTTCTGGTCTGCAGATATTGACCGCGCAGAGGCTACTGCAACCCCTAGGAGGAGTAATCTGCAAACCAGCTTGGGCCTTCACAACACCTTTCCATTTTCAGAGCAACCATCAGCTCCAAGTCACACTGCTCCAAACAATTTTTCCAGCATTTACCCATTACTGATCTGTCGAGGTACATGGTCAGCTGTCAGCATTCTCAGAGGGTGCTCTTCAGGCCTTTGTAATTATTTTTCCCCTTCCTCACATGAAAACAAAAGTCCAGGGAATCTGGCTTTTAGAGTCAGTTTCATGCCTTACTTCTTCCTCTCCTTACACAGAAACCATCCTCTCAGTGCCCCGTGATCTGAGCTCTGCTGTTGAGAGCATTGCAGGGTCTTCTGAGGTAGGGGAATCTGAGCAGAGGAGTGCCCAAATCTCTACCTGGGCTGCACTGACACTACATTCAGAAGTGAAGAGCAAATGTCCAAATGATTTCTGCAGCAAGTCCTGGGAACAATCCCAAGCTCAAGTTCAAGCAGTAGCTGGCTGATGGCAAAACTCCTGAAGGCAGCAGGGTTGTTTTTTTAACTCCTCTCTCAACTGTTTCAAGTAAGAAACAACTTCCCCAGTATGTCGAAATCCATCATAATAATACACTGACAGGCAGTTAAAAGAAAAAAAGTATTTCAAACATCTGGATAAATGCATATGTGTGTGCAAAAAGGGCACCCCGGGTAACTGCATTTGTTAGCACCAATTTGCCAGGGCAAATTTCTGACTGTAGGCGCAGCAGATATGAATAGACACATCCACAGATAAATAAGCTTCTGGGTCAAATACCCCAAGCTGCAGAAATCTTTGTTCTCAATTTCTCTGTGTTACTTGGGTTCCTCCTAGTCCAAGATACATGTATAGATAAGAAAGCAAGAGAACAAAAGAAACTTGAAGGCAAACTAAAGTGATTGAAAAAGAAGGGAGGGTCCCACAGAACCCCTTAGTCTAAGTCATTTTGAGCGATTTTAATTTAGTGAGGTGCTACCCAAAGACAAAGATGGATGTGAGCTCAGCAGAGGCCACAAACTATATGCTACAATAAAACAGACAACGTGTTCTGCTAATAAACACTGACAAAGGCCACAGGTTCTTTTCAAGTTTGGAGTTTCAGGGCTTTGCTGTCTTTAAAAGGCAGAGTCTTGCAATGAACGGAGCAGAGCAGTTCACACACACCGGATCCTGTGCCTGTCAGTGCTGTGCAAGAAGTGTGGTGCATTCAGCTGCTCCCAAGCTCAGCCCTAGCCTGGTTAAACTCCCTTTTGCTGGCAATTTGCAACATGCCAAACAATAAAAAAGGCTCCATTCAATCCAAAGTGATCTCTCAGACATTTGTTTTCAAAGGGAGGAATAGACCCCATTCTTACATAGCATGTTCTCTCTAAGAATTTCAATTTCAGTCAATTTCTACATCATTAATTCAGTCAATCACACTAACACCCCAAACATGCAATGCATCCCAAGATTACAGACTTAAAAACATACGTACAAGAGCCACATTTTTAAAAGCATCTTTCTTCTCAGGGCTCTCTTCCTCTAGCCAGCATGAGCTGACTTTGCCAGTGATCTGATCTCAGCAGCTCTCAGTGACAGTCCCTACAGGAGCTGGATGGTCAGCTCTGCTAGAAAACAAATCACATGGGAAAACTTGGTGGCAACTTCTGAAAACATGATGAAACTACGCTCTAGCATGCAAAGGAGCTGGGGGACAGGGTGTTTTACTCTTAAAAATAAGTAAAATTCATTTATAGCTTCACAGGAGCAGCTCATTTATTTCCTAAAGAGGCAATTATCCAGGCCAGTGGAGGATTTCACTGTTAAGGATGAACTTGTGTAAACTCTACCCAACTTTGAAACAAATCCCAATAAGCTTTTGGGCTTTGGGGTGGTTTTCTTTTCCTGTAACATTTAGGTAATTCCTCTCTACTGCAGTCCACTTGGGACAAAATGGCTGGAGCATTTTTCTACTGATTTTGGTTGTATTTAACCACACTGCACGGTTAGTGACTAAAGAAAATCCAAGCAAAGATGAAATAACAATTAGTACATACGGGATGCAACAGCAAAGCCTTTGGGACCAAGATCACTTGGTTTTGCAGGTCTGGCCACATCCTTGCGCAAAAGTGATGTGAGAATGCTCCCCAGAGGGACTGAGGTGGACACAAGTTACAACAGCTTCTGGATGAAGGTACATCCCTGTGTTCCCTTCTGACCCAAACATTATTTAACATTATAAAATCCCAGATAACAACGAGCAGGCTCCTTCTTCATCCAGTTCACCTCAGAGACATGTTAGCTTCAAAGCACAGATGGGTCATTAACATATGACTGTTGTTGGGCATAAATAACCCAAAAAGTGCCTAACACAGCTGGAGTTGAGCACATTCTGAAACACTGAAAACAAAAGAGGCCAACTTATACAGCGCATAATTTCTGCAGTCAATGGAGGCTGCTGCGCACCACTGAGGACAGGCTGCCTGCTTAGACACAGAAAAATAGAGATTGTAAGCCTAACCCTTAGGTAGTGAATCTAAAAATGGTAGTTTTTATTTCCCCATGCTTCAATTTCTCTCCTTGTAAAAGACCAACTCATTGATACAGTTAAATAGAGTAAATGCTATAGCACGTTGAGAAATACAGTACCTGTAAACTGCTCTGGAAATATCATCTGGAAGATGCTGGAAGAGAGCAGCATTTTCCAAGGAGAAAATTCCAAATTGTAGGAAAATTACCCAGGCACAACATTTCAGGCGAAACTACCATTGGAAAACAGTTTTGCCATCCTGAACTGGTGATGGTCTTAGGAAAGATCAGCCATAACCTATCATGAAATGAAGGTCTGCCTGTTTTTCCACATTATCTGTGATGGACCCTGTTGTTCTACCTTATTTTAGCAGTTTGCTGCTACCCTGTGGATGACTATTCACAGCTGTAAGTGACCAGCCATGCTGCCAACTGTTGGAAAGGCAGCTAGAATTCCAGGGATATTGTCCCAGCTCTCGGTCGGGTGCAGGAACCCATCCTTTCAAAAAACATGACAGAAAGTCTTGTAATAACATTTCCTGAGTACAACCTGGGGACCATTTGGGCAGAACAGTGTGAAGTCCTAGGAGGTAGTATTACCTATAAAATATGTGAAATATTAGTAAAGGTAATATTTCTCTATCACATAAAAAGAAAAAAGAAATCTCACTGAGATGCACATCACTATTTAACTGGATAATAACATTCCTAGGTACAAAGTAAGAATCTTAGAAACCCCACTGTTTTCTGTAGATCAGCAGAAGAACACACATGCTCGTATATAATATCACACATTGATTTGTCACGGCTTAGAAGCAGGTCCACCAAACACTCATATTTGCATTAGCAGTTTGTTAATGTTGACTAGTTCTGTCCCTAAATGACTGACCAGATAGTTTTACCATAAAGACAGGCAGTGGATGAGAATGAACTCTGACCCATTTAAATTAAGTCTAATATTTATTGTTCCAGGACAACAATGGTCTTGGGAAGTGCTGCCTTTGACCTGCTGTGTACATACAATCATAGGCATAAAGGCACTATACAAAATAGAGCCTGGATTGTTGAGAAGATAAGCCAGTTCCTCTGAGAATGTGGCTTCATATTGCAGAAGATAAACTTAATGAAGGATTTTATAACTTAGCTAAGATTAGGATGTATCAGGATGTATTACATGTATTTTCCATCAGTTGTTCTGCAGATAAAATTAACTTAAGAAACAAATAACAGCCAGTATTAGCCTGTTGATTACTCTGAACAATAATACTGGACTACTGAAAGCATCAGCATATTTTTAGTAATCAGCTTATGGCCTGTGGGGGCACAATGGAAGAAATATTTTGGTCATTCTGTCTCTCCTTATGATGCTTTTTAAAGTTTTGGTGATTCACATGAATTTAAATACCATTTCTGTGCACAAGATTTTTAGTTTTCAGTCCCTGGTGCTGGTTTCTGTAGGTTCTGGGGCTAGTAATTCCAACAGTCTGACTACTGAAAAGCACATTACAGTCCTATACAGTGCCATCACCTTCATATTTTTTTGATTTAAGGAAGACCTGATCGGATTTTTGTTGCTGCTGTTGCACAAATCTTATGTTAGAAAAATGGAATGAAGCTACCTAATAAAAAGTAAAATATGCAAAAAATATTTGAGGCCCTAAGTAAGCAGCATGCTGATGTGATCCTTCAGATGACATGGAAACTCTTTCCATATTTCTTCACTCAGTTTTTTCCTACTAGCACTTTTAACAACATTGACTTAACATACTATAAAAAGCTTGTGCATAATTAGCAACCAAAATATTAGTTAATGTATAGTTCTATGGAAAACAAACTTAATTCCCCACACATGCTCTGCAGCTGGGCCAGGCTGAACACTGTGGGCAGCATGGTGTCACTCAGCTCTGGTTGAATCATTCCTGGGAGACCCCTCACACAGCACGTTCCCAAGTGTGATACTGGTCCAAAAGGGGTATTTTATCGCCTCTTCTTTGACCAGCACCACTGCACCAGGAGCCGTAAGACTTACTGCAGAGAACCTGTAACGTTATATTAAATCTTTGCAATACTGCATTTCTCATGGTTGCAATATGTTTGATGAGATTAGAAAATAAATTGGACTGTAGTACTTGTTTGCCATCAAAGAACATAAAATGGCTTCACTGTACACTGGCAATAAAATTATTAAATAAATGTTGCTGACCTAATTTTTTAATGTTCTTATAGTTGGCATTATATATGTAACACACAGGGGCACATTTTTCATATATTTAACCAGTAATAACTTTTATCACCACAATTTTGCTATTGATTGCTTCTCTAACAGCAAAATGCATCACAAACAGAAATGAATGAAGCTGTCGGGAAGAAAGTTCTATAGTAGCTTTACTGTCAATTCCCATCATAAATAACCATGACATCATATGAGTCTTATCTACGGGTTGCTGTTACTGATCAATGGCATCACTCTAGTAGTGTAAATAGCTTCTAATGTCCCATCTTCCACCTTCAAATAGGTTCTGATTATTTATGATAGCTGTTAGGTTACAAGTCTGAGCAGTGGTTTGGATTTATTTTCTACTTACAGCTGCTGTGGATTTCAAGTTAGATAGGATTATTTTTTAGTTAAGATGATGAAATGGGATAGAACTGTCATGGAGCCTGGAAAAACCTTCATCTCATTTACTCTCTGTAGCAATTTGACTGTGAATCCAAAGACCTTAAAGGCTTTTCATTAAATAATTCAAAATGTTAAAAAAGGGAGTCCTGGTTACTTTTGCCAGGTTCAGTACAGCCCAATCCATTTAGAATTAGAAAGAAAAGGAACAATATTTCTCCCTGTTACTAAAACTACAAAGGAGTTTCATTACATGCAGAACCGTATAACACAGCCTTACAAAATTGTCACGAAAATATACCGGCCAACAGAAAAATCTATTTGTCAGCTTTTCCCATGGTGATCATGAAAAAACTAATGATGTTTTACTCGCTCACTCAAACAAAAACTACTCACCCCTGGGCTAGTCGATATTTGGAAGGACGATATAATCTCTATATTTCTTATGATAATGAAAGGCATGTCTGCCTGACTATGGAGCTCCAGATGTATTTACTTTTTTTAATATCAGTTGCGTTCTCATACCTCAAAATGGTTCCTATAATTGAGAATTGGGGCAGTGGATGTACAGAATGACAACACATTGGGAAACAAAAGCAAGCAGGTTCCCACTTGCCAAAGAGAAGAGTGCAGTCAATGGCATGTTAACTAATTCATTATTTAGATTTCCAGAGTCAAGTTCTTCTCCTGCATTACATTTAGCAAGTCGAGGGGTGTTCTGGAGAGAACGGGTCATCTTTCCCAGCATCAACAATAATTAATACATGGTTAGTGTTCTTTAGCTCATTCGTCTAAAGGAAACACCCTAATGACACTGAGGGGAAAATCAATAAGGATAAAAATGCAGCAGTGATAAATATTCTGCTGCTCTTATCCTTTAGTGACCTTCTGAGAGCTTCCAGATTTAAAGACTCATCCCACTACAGTCTTTTATTCCTCTCTTTACCATGATTCATCTGTTAATACGTAACTCCAAGCTGATTACAACTTATCCATAAATGTCTTTTATGCAGTAGCACTGTACAAGCTTCTCAGTGGAAGAAACCTACCTGGTTTTTTTAGTTTCCTTTACAGTAACTCAAATGTGAATGGTAAAAAAACTCATGGTGGTGTGATAACTCAACAATGCAAGGATCTTTGGGTTTGGCCTGAAAGAATCCAAAACATGCTCCAATCTTTGTCTCTGGGTGACAAGCACTTATTTGTTCCATCCAGTATTTCCTCCTTTAGATTGTTCTGTTTGGTGAAGAGCTGTTGTGCTCCTACCTGCACACACCTCCTAGCACTGTGCTGCCTCTGTTAAAGAGTAACCACAGCACCAGGGATCCCCTGGAAATGAAAAGTCTTACAAACACACCAACAAAAATCCCTGTCTGGGCTGCAAGGTTTCAAAACACACTTTGGTAATTACCAATAAAACCCCGATGGCACTTCTCCAGTTGCTACTATTGTTTGGACTTCTAAAAGAACGTGATGATAGCATCGTTCTCACATGTTCCTCCTCCTCCTACCAGCACCAGACTCCCCTGCCCCCACACCTTCTTTTTTTCTTCATTCCCAAGTCTGTAATCGGTGCTTCTTATGCCTTAGGTAAACCTAAAACCTTGGTGGGGAGAAGGAGGGAATGTGGCTGCTGGGCGCCAACAATAGCTGTTTTGTCACTGCCAGGCACTGGTGGCCATCAGGAAGTGGGGACTAGTCCAGCCACTTGATGCCAAGGGGGATGATTTATTGCCTAGTGTCTTTGGTGGCAATTGGACCCCTTCCCGCTGTCACTCATGCCTTGCAAAGATTTGGTCCTAAAGAAGGGGTTCCCCCCGGTCTAAAGAGATTACAATGCTTGTCATAAAATGTCTTTTAGTGGAGGGAAATGGGTATGAAAATGGGTAAAGAAAGGAAACAATTGGAAGAGGAGAGAAGATGGATGTTCTGTAACCTTTTCTCAGAGACCCATTTCTTCTACTTTTTCTCCTGTCTTTAGCAGGTTTTTGTTTTGGCTGATGACAATGCTTAATAGCCTGATAAATTGATTTTGTGAGTCCCCTTTCTCATCCCTTGAGAAGACACTAACTCGTCGGGACTTCAGAGGGCTCTCGAAGGCAGGAGACAACAATTAGTTTGTTGGGGATGTCAGAAAGGAGCTTCAAAGTTTTGCCAGGAAAAATCCTTTCTGACAGATCACTGCTGACAATGTTGGCAGCTGCTAGGAAGAGTGGAGCTGGAAACTCTGAATCCCAGGAGCAGGGAAAGATTGCAGGACATTAACTCTGTACAGTGGATTGGGTACGGATGCTGCTGCTTTTCACTGCAACATATACGGCAATGACTGAAGTTTTCCACCAGATCAAAGAGTAAGAAACACTTAAAGTTTTCAAGGTTTTTTTAGCAAATGCTAACACATTATCCTTTACAATGTCTACAAAATCAAGAAAGCACATCAGAGCAAGAGAATGCTTCTCCAGAGTGGAAGTGGTTGGCCTTGATCCTACTTTTAAGAAATCATCTCAGGAATATGGATTTATGTTTTAATAGTGACACTTCAAAATGCTTTTTCTAAAAAGTATTAAAATCCTTTATGACTTACATGTTAACATCAACTGCAATGAGGTATATCTGTGCTCATCGTGTTAGAGGAAGCCCTGTGGAAGAGGTCTGTGTATAAAACCTCACTATTTTACGAATCTGTCTTTATTTCCTTACTGTGAAAATAAAAAGAGCAGCCGTATCCTTAAGCCAAAAGCATTGGTCAGGCCAGGCTTGCTGAAAAGAAGCAGCTACTATCATTCTGTTGATAGATCACAGATCCAAAGAGAAGCTGTTGTCCTATAATCACAGGTTTTCAGAAGGAGGATTTGACAACCTGGCAAAGGCTTTGTGAACTTCCAGAAAAGAATCCCAAGACAATTAGTCTCTATTAAATTGATAGGGAAATGTTACACAACACAACTGCATTGCACCCATTGATCTGGGTTCAGGCGTAATTGTTTGTTTCTTCATACATGATACGAAGCATACAGATGCACGGTTTTTTGCTGTGGTTGATGTGCATTTTCACTGTTCAGTGGACGATTGTGGTTGTTGTAATTTTTTTTTTAAAGTAAAAGCCAAAGCAGCTTTTACTTTAACATTTCTAGGAAACATACACTCTCCATGCCTAAACAGCTGTGTGACAACACACTAAATCTATACAAATTTGTTTTTAAAACTTTTTAAAGTGTTATCTTTATCCTCCTTTACCCAAACATGCGTATTTGACACAGGACAGTACCTACATGCGTTATTGCTTCCTCTGTTTATTTCCTTGATATACTGCAGAGAGCTGGGCATAAATCATGGCATGTCGGTACTGATTCTGCACAAAGAAATCTTCCCCTGAACAGCAGCTATTTTAAAAGAAAGAGGAGGGATGAAGTGTATCGATAAGAAACTAAACCAGACTTTTTAAACTTGGGCAGAAAAGGAAATGTTGTACAGCCAGTAGTTACAGCTGATTTCACAAGAGTATAAATTGCTTTGCCAAAAATCTCTTCAGATGCATTAATACAGTGCTAAGCTCGCAGCATGGGGTGATAATAATTGCACAGTCATTTGCAAACTTTTAAAATCACATCACTCCAAATAATACCACCCTGAGTCATAGCTTGCTAGAAGCAGCCCATTAATATAAGACACAACAAAGGTACAGTAGATCTTGAATAAATCCTAGAGTATTGCAAAAGTCAGACAGAGCTGACCAAAAACCCAGACTCAAAGTTAGGTCCAGTAGATATTTCTCAGTCCACTGGCTGCTTCCAGTTGCTGTTACTGGGTGGGAGAGGAGAATCGGCATGTGTGTGAAAAAACGCTGTTCAAGTGGGAGAAAAAAATGTGCTTTTTTTCTTTCAAAGATACACTAGAACTCAATCAGGCTATTAATCAAATAGATAAAACTGGCACTTCAGTCCCTGCCACTAACAGAACTCCGTGCAGTAACAAAACCTTCTCAGCACACCAGGAGACTCTTAAAATTCAAGCACTCTCAAACTTAGCAGCACCCCCGAGAGCCACAAATTGAGAGAAATTAATTCTGTGCCCCTGCACCCCTCATTACCAGGAGAGCTGAAGTAGGTCAAATGCAAGTTAATCTCTTAAATTCCACTTTTGTACACAGATGTTAAAGCAGCCCATTACTTTTGCACGGGGAAATGTCTCCAGGCTAAAGTACAGAGCTTTAATACGCCATAGCAGGTCAGTATTGAATGTAACTCCTGCTAAAGTCCTCAAAACATATTTATTTATTTTTTACATTTTTGCATTCTCCCCTGAAATGACCACCCAATGTATTCCTATAGCGAACATGTCTGAAGGGTTTAAGCTGCACCTAAGTGACTATTTGTCATAACCACCTAATTCTTTTTAATTGATAAATATGTATGAATGTTAGAACAATTTAATTTTTATCTCAGCCAAGAAATAATGATGTCAGATAAAACAGTGTTAAAGATGCTGCTGAATATGTTGCCTCAGGAGAGACACAAACGCATTTTGAAGGGAAAAAAACCTGTCCTACAGAAAAAAAGCAATAACCCTCTACCTAAAGCAACACCTATATCAAGATATAGATATATAGATATATATATAGCAAAATATAAATGTTTTAGCCCTCATTTCAGTCCATATTATAAAAAGGTGGAGCAAGTGTGGGTTTACAAAGTGAACAGACTGCACCAAGATCCAATCTGGACTCTTTACTGTCAAAAACCACCAACACTGTAATTTCATTCATCAATCGTGATCAACCAACTTTTAAATTACTTTCCTATAGAATACCATCACATGTAGGAACAAAAGAGGTTGGTGCTACTTCTGTCAAAGCAATGACAATACCCTGCCTGACTCCAGAGTTGCAGCCCCAGCCTGTGTAAATCCACCCATGAGGTATAAGTGCCATGTTCATCTTGGGCAGTTAGTCGGATGCAGTAGTGAGGTTTGGTGTCAGACACCTCCATCAGACCTCACACACAACTAACTCCTGCTGATCCCAAAAGGACTTGCACACTGGGGTAAAAGCATTTCCTCCAGTGGTTTCTCTAACTCTTGCTAATTCATCCATGGGCAACATTGCTGTGGACAGCAGCGATTTAATGGAAAAGAATAAATGACCCTGTCATAAACATACCAGAGTTACACTGAAACTCAGCTGAGAGTCACATAATGTTAGGACAAAGTCCTACCTTGCCATTATACATTTCTCCCTGCTCCTAGTGATCTCCATTTCCAATGTCAACCTAAATTCAGTAGACACCTATGCATGGTGTAGCACCAACAAGGAGAATGATCACCAGGAAAACAAAAATATTTGTTTGGAAAAAAAAAAAGGAAAAAGTCCAACGCTAAAGAATAAAAAAAACCCAGAGAAAACAAAATAAACTGCAAAAGAGCAGTTTTATATTGTGATAAATACTAGTATTTTTTGAAATACTGTTTAGATTAATATAATGCTAAAACTCTACCCCTAGATGTACAGCCTGCACAGGCATAGTGTAGGAGATTTATTGCTGTGATCATATGCTAGACACTTGTGTTGATTCTTCCAGGTCTTCAGAAGCAAGTAATAATGACAATTTTTGAGGTAATAAAATATCACGTGTCTCGCATTAATGCGTTTCTATCACTAGCTTCTTAGAGGCATTTGGAAACAATCAAGTTCTTATTGTAAGGAGCCTTAAGATAAGGTATCTGCGAGCTCTACACTTGGGGTAATTGATCACATTTGTTTCCTGAATGTAGGTTTAACTCCTCTTCCCTTAAACTTGGCATGTTTCTCATTACCCTACGCCTTGTTAGCCCAGTAGAAATGTTCTACTGTGGTGAGTGAAAACAGGACGATACTATTACAAACCACATCTAATCGGGGATGGCAGCCCTTCTCTATCTCCTGGGAACTCTAGCACCCGTAATGCCTTTCTGCTGAGCCCTCTGAGGGATGGAGCTCTGTGCTGCTCTTCAGCAGGACTCTTGGCCTCCAGGCTGGAGTCCTACAAAGTGATTCTGCTGAAGCAGATGGGACCATGACCCCCCCAAAAAGCTGTGAAATTTACTGAGGTGGTCTGATGATGTGAAAGGGTTAGCTCTTCTAAGTAGATTCAGGAAGCATCTTTTGCCTTCTTTGCAAATGCAATGGGATTTTAATTTCAGAATAAAATAGTAATTACTTAAAAACAGTCTTGATAGTCGTGGTACTAAAAAAAAAAATCATTACATTTTGTCACAGCAAAAAGAAAAATCAGGTTTTTTCATAGTCTGTCTTTTCATTTGGTTTTTAATAATATTGTTGGAGTAGATCACACTCTTTACACGAAAGGAAAATCATAGCACTACACCCATTTTTTACCAGTAGAGAATTTGTCCACATTTATTTTGAAAAACTACTGTTATGTCACATTGCAAATAGAATGGTCTTGTTGCATGAAAAATATGCAGTGCTGTATTTTTAATTCCCTCTTCTATCTTGTTTGCATTCTTTTTCCTTCTTTCCTACCAACAGTCAGAACAGGAAAATCTAGGCATTAACTAGAAAGACAGAGAAGCAACTCCACCTCCAAACTCAAACCCACACTTGTACATGAACCAGCAGGGAGGATTTTAATCAGGCTGGCTCTGAGAAATTACCTACGTACAGCACAAAACTGATGCAGGAAGAGAGGCTGGGAGGAGGCAGGCCTTGGGGTTATTTCATTTGACTTGCTCTAAACTTACTCCTTGTAATATCTCATTTAAGGAGCCAGGGAGTCCTTACCTACTGAGAAAACAGCCTGTAATAGCTTTTAAAACTCTTGAAGCTGGCCAGGTTTAGTATTCCCAGGAAAAAGTTTCTTGCCACTAAGCAATGCTTTCACTCAGTGACACAGAACATCTTTCTTAAATTTAAAAACTAACACTGAAGCTATTATTAGCAGTGCTGTCTTCATCTCATTGAAGTTAATATTCAAATTGGCTACTGTTGAAATATTTAAGTTTAGCAAAAGCAAATATTTCGTTAGGGAAACGTTATACCCAATGAGGAATCGTTACTGAGTTTAACTGATAGTTAAAAAAAATAAAACTAAGTAGGAAAGAAAATCCTGTACTCATACTGAAGAGATCTTGTCAAATGATGAGACATTTTGGGCTATTTCTGCTCAGAATTCCTTTCTTCTCTAAAAACGCTTTCCATGCTGCATTTATGCGGTTCACTGTAATCTACCTAATTTGTTCCCATGCTCTTTCTGGGCTGTCTTTACTCTATGACCATCTAGAGAACTTCACACATTGTCAACCTATCATAGGTGAAAGCTTTTGAAGATCTACTACTTTTCTCCTGGCCTAATAAGGTCAGTGACCTTTCAAGCTCTACTATTTCCTTTTCTATCATTAGCCTGATATGTGCATCAGCTACCTCTCAATTTTCTTCAGCTCTTCAATGCCTCACTTCTTCCTTTGGATGCTGTCTAATTAGGAACTTAATTTCCTCTTCCCTGATGGAGTTTTTGATAATAGGGAGATCCTATTCACCCTGGCATCACAGAGCAGCACTATGATTTCCTGCTCACGGGTGTCTTCAGGTATGTTAATTAATTTTCACGGTGGTGGCTCTGCCACAAAACCACAATAGACCAACAAGCTTATATCTCTCCTGTGGAAAAATCAACCAATGGGGAACAGTCCTGCCTGAATTCAGTCAGGTGAAGGAAGACGACAGTCATGGAAGTAGCTAAAGATGAGGCTTTGATGACCTGCAAAGCCCATATTGCCTTGAAATCCTTCCTGCAGCCAGCACTCACTTCTCTGTCGAAAAGTTACCAGCTTTTGGAAAACTTTGTCCCATTCACCAAACCCACGGTGCTCCCATGCAATGTGCCACAGCCACACCCCCTCTGCTTTTCCTACATGTACTCATAATCAAGAGCCTCAGTCAGAGGAGGGTAAAAGAGACTCAGAAAGACCACATTTTTTTTTCAGGACTGAGATTCTAAAAGTCATTCCAAAAAGTGCGCAGTTTTCTCATGACCAGTTGTGAGCACAAGGATTGCGTTCTGCAGGAAAACCTTCACATTTATTAAAAAAACAAGATGCTGTCCACATACTATTACTTTTACATGTTGTCACTTGTAAGGAAATGTATTATCTGCTCATTTTTCTTTACTTTTTCTTTCTCCAGAGCCACTGAGTGCTCTGCCATAAGCCATGCCCTTCCTCCCCAGGGAGGAGGTGTGCCAGGGCAGATCTGCCATCTTTAAGGTGCTGAAAAATTTTTGGTACTTCTTCATCTATGCCCACCTCCACTGTCTTGCATGGCAAGCACTGGAAGCAGACTTGTGCAGCCTGTAACATCAACTAGGGTTGCTGGCATTACTTCAGGAAGAAATTTGTCAGTGCCTATTGCCTCTGTCTGGGAAATCTGGGCTCTTGCTGCTCAGTCCCCGATAACAGAAGTGCCAGGGCTGCCCCAGGAGCGCAGGGCTGGAAAAGGCAAGGATGCACCTCAGGGCAGATGCTCCCAAATTCCCCACTCTGCAAAAAAACTTGCAAGAAACATCACTAGGAGTCTTTCACCACTCCCCGTCTCCACCTCTTTCCTCTGATTTGTTATGGTTGGTGGCAGACATAAATTAATCTATTAAAAAAGCCTTCAGTCTGCTCATCTTATGCCAGGGACACTTCTGAAGCCAAACATGGACTTTCTATTCCACTCACATTCATCCTCACTTAATATTTTCTGAGCAGTCTTCTGAGATTACCCAAGGTAAAACCCCAAGTCTACAGCAGAAAGCAGCCCCACTTGCCATTCACACAGCCCCTCCATGCCAATGTTTCTCCCCCTCCACCATGGAATTTAGACACTAGAGTAGGACTGGGGCAGCCTGGGCTCCCTGAGGACTTCCTGGGCTCATCAGTGCTGGGCAGACACTGTCTGACTCAAAGTACTCTGGTTTCATGGTGAAAAACTTGCCAAAGACCTCCACTGGCACATGTAGAGAGGATTTGTTATCCAAATAATGTATTTTCTCATTTTTCATCAGTCTTTTGAAAGCCTCAAAAATGTAAAGATAAGCCTCCCCCATCCCTCCCCACTGACACCCTTCATGAGCACCGTGGCATCTGTGTCCCTCTTGCACACACCTCTATCTCAAAATGACCACATTCTTATTTCAATTGCAAACTTGATCTGCAAAGTTTCTTATTAATCTTTTGCTGCTGAACTAAATTGTTCCCTTTCTCAGTGTCAAGCAGAAACAAGTTTCAGACTGCGCAGTGTATGTAGACACTGTGTGTGCTCCTATACAGACACATTTGTATGTTTTCCTGTCCTTTCTTAAGCCAGGGTTTGAAATTTCAGTTATTCTGCAAACAAGACCCAAGAGAGACACAATTAGACTCCCCTGGAGACTGACCCCTTATAGTGCCCACCTGTAGCAGGACCCAGATAGCATCCCAGTGCAATGAACTAGCACTCTAAGCTGATTAGAGCAGCTCTGCACAACTCTATTTTATTGACACAATGAAGAGAGGACAGAAAAGGGCCTGAAATGAGAAAATCATTTCCATGCTGACTGAATTAAAAGAACAAAAGAGCTCCTTGCAGTTGCAGCATTCAATTTGTCAGAAAAAAAGGAAGCCACTTAATGGATCACAATAGATCTGAGCAGACAGATGAAATTTAAAACTTCAGCATGAGTGCGATTACCAGTTAAACATATTCTCAGTCATTTCCTCCATATGCATAATTTAGTGGATTGTTTACTTCAGGAGGTGGGCTTTTTCTTCTTTTTTGAAAAAAAAAAAACCCTATGCAAGATGTTATCTCCTCGGCATCTTTGCATCCAGTTTTTCAGAAGCAAGGAAGGGTGTTTGGCCATCTGATTATAACACAAATTGCACTAAATTGTGCCTGGGCGCATTTCCCTCTTTCCCCAGCTTCTAGAAGTAAATTAATTTTTTCAATATATGGAAACAAATAATGCAAGATCATCTTATTTCAAAAGGAGATCTAAATTTATTACAAATCACATGCATTATTCTGCTCTGCTTAGAAGAGAATGTACGTAATGCAACCCGTATTCTAGCAAAATATATTAGTTTGTGCCACTATAAACAGCCTTCTCATTAAACTTAGGTTTAAGCTAACAATAAGACAAGAACACAGACTATTAAAGGGGTTCCTGTGAGTGATAGATATAATTACTTACAAAATAGGTATGCAATTTACTTGAGCATTTTCAAATCAAAATCTACTCGCCTGTAGAAGAAAATGTACCTTTAAAATAAATCAGTGAAGTAAATTGAAAACATCAGTATTTTAGGCTCCCTGTCCTCTAATTATGTAAAAGCTTGAATGTGACGCAGTGAAAATCAGTTGCACATGTAAAAATGTTCACATTTCCCAGTACAAATTTGTGCTTTCTAAGTAACGAAGAAACAAAAAACAAGAAAATACTAAACACGGTCCTGGAAGTGTGTTGGCACATAAATAACATCACTTCCCCGTAGATTTCTTGAGAGTAAAAATATTTATGCAGAACAGAACCCTTATTTTTTGAGTCAAAATCTAAAAAGCTTCTATCTTGTGACAATATTTAGAAATCAAATATCTCTTGAAGACCTAAAATTCAAAGGTCATTTTCTGAGCATCACTATGACTCTGGAGCATCTGAATTCCGATCATTTGCATCAGTTTCTCCTGACACATATTTTAATTTGCGGAGCATATTTTAACCTGTTCAACTTTACATCCTTTTTTGCTACTCAGTTTACAATTTTACCATCTACTTCTGAGGTAAAAACAAGCAACGTCTTAAATATTTTTAAATTAAAAAATAAATACACAAAATAGTAAAGAAACCACAATTGCTTATAAATCTCCTATTTTGAAGCTGATACTGTTCTAAAGACAAAGCCAGGCGCTGGTGGGATTTGCTGCTGCTGGCTGCTATTACTGATTTGACTAAACATTTCACAGGGGTAAATACCCAAATCATTCGGGGAATGACTGACACACTCTGACATGTGGTTAACAACCTTTACCATGCATGTGCTTTGCTTTCAGAAATTTTACTGATGCCAACGTAACCTTCCAAATATTTCAGATTATAATGTTCCCCCACTCTTAAGAAAAAAAAAACCACATTTACAGCCATGTCTGAACAATTCAAAGGATTCCCAACTGGAAAGGTTACTGTAACCTCTCCCCATCTTAATTTTTTTTTTCCCCATGATTGATTGTGCTAAGAGTTTTTTATATATATATATGTGTGTGTGTGTGTATGTATGTGTGTGTGTATATATATATATATACACACACACACAAGCCATGTATAAAGCTTTGGGATATTTTAGCAAACTCAACGTAGTGTAACTTTGCTGACAGCTTGTCACATTTCACTGACTGTCTGTCTGGGATCCTGCGATAACATCTGCATTCACTCAGGGCGAGAGCTTACCCTAAGACAAAAAAGTGGGTCCCGCCACATAATGCTCCATCATTCTGTCAGTTCTGACATGGCATCTGAATTTTTTTGAATCACTAAACACTTTTGGGACTCTGGTCCTTATTATCTTTCCTTAGTTTCTATACTCACTAGGCAATGCTGAAAAATGTAAAATGTGCAAACAAGGTAGTGGACGGCCCCGGCTTTTTGTCGTCTAATCCTCAGCCCCTCATTCATGCTCACTGTTAATCTCTTAAGACATTATAAAACTGTTAGACAAAGAAACGTGAATACCTCTGCTTCTCAGCAGAATGGGAGGAAACCAAGGAAAATCTGGATCATGCTAAGCTTTTCTTTTCACCACAGAAATGGTAACTTAAACCTGTTGCATCAAATTATTTATAATTCCCAACACTAAGGCTTTTTTTCTTCTTCTTCTTCAGCATTAGAGAGCAAGCCTGGCAATATCACAGGAGGAGGAACACCATTGCTGAATTTTCCAAACACATCAAATGCATCTGTATCATGTAAAAAATTAAACAAAGCCCATCAGAATATGGGGAAACTGGGTTTTAATCCCTCCACTGTTTCGTGCTGGGCATGGCACACAGCTCATCGTCCTGTCAGGGTGGGTCAAGACCTACTTTAAGGAATTTCTTTGCTGCGTAAGGACCGGGGGCTTGGCGGCGGTGGGTTTGATGGGGGATCCTGGCTGGGGTACTACGGCACCAGTGCCCCTGAGCTGGCTGGAGGCTTCCCGGCTGGATAGGATGAGGGCCCCATTTCACATTAATCCAACTCTGTTTGGAGCCGTCTCTGCTATTTCAGATCATCATTTCACTCCTTCTGACTCCCACTGCTGTGGGGGCATTAGCATGGGGACAAAAGCCGCTCAAGCACCTATTCTAAACTCATTCAAACTCAAACCCACTAAAAATCACACCCAAAATGGTACTGTTGCAATCAGCTAAATTTTATTCAGGAATGCTGGGGCTGAGAACGAGAATTTTCATCTTCCTCTCATGCATTGTTGTCATGGGCAGTGAGAGCAGATAGTCAAGTCTTAAAATGCTCCAGAAGTACAAAAGTATTTGAATGCAAATGCCAGACGTGTTCTGAGCCGAATCCCTACCAGAGGGCTTCTTTACATACACTGCAGCTTCTGTGAAAGCTGGAAATTTCAAATAATTATTTAAACCAGTGTGAAAACAGGACATCGTTATTTCTGCCTGAAACACATTTCATTCAGTTTTGCCTGCATCAGTGGGATGGACAAGCCTTAGAGGAGATAAGTTCAGATGTTGCCTTTTTCACAGCTATCAGATTTGGGAGAAAAGCAGCCTTTGAAAGAAAATAGTGAGGGCCAGTAATGGTTGGGGTTGAGGTGCTTTGCCAAGGGCAACAATGATGATTTCTCAAGACAAGGAGCATGCAGGAAGGAATGGGCAGACTCTGTCCTCAGGACTGGTGAAGCATAAACCGTGGATGGACTGAGGGACGTTGGAATGCTGACATGAGGACAGCAGAGGCAGAAAAGGATGCAGCAGAACATTAAAACACACACAGACACTAAAGAGCAATCAGAGTCTGGGCAGGAGGCTGTTGTTAGTGCCCATAGTGGGACGATTGTAGCAGTGACTTGCTAAAAAATAAAACGAGGAAGATGAGGGGAATATATGAAGGGCAGACACGGATGAGACTTGCAAAGGATGTAGAAGAGGCTGGGCAGAAGGAAATGACAGGGTTTTTCCACAAGGCTGAACAAGGATCCCAGCTGGCTGCAGGGTTTTGGGATGATAAAGAGGACAGTAGCACTGGTTACGGAAGGAGAAGGAAGAGTGATGAAGGAAGAAAAGAGATGTGCACTGCCTGGGGTCACTAGGTCAAGGGAAATGCATTTTTAGACCACAGATCTTCAAACTGATAAGAAAAAAGCCTTCTTCACGTAGTCTGAACTGAGGGAAGTTGTAAGATCTTGTCCACTGTGCAAACAGAAGCCATATTTCAAACAGCATGACAAGCACTGCTGCACATCACTGCTGTCCCTGGGCATCAGCACCAACTTCCTCTGAGGACAGAGTGCTTGGTAGGATCACTTCTGTTTTAGAATTAAAGTAAGACAAAAACCGGTTTCTCTTTGTTAACCAGTCATTTAGGTGCCTACCCACGTAGGGATTCCAAATAGTTAGAGGCCAGTTAACACCAGCAAGAAAAATTAATTTTTCACCATTTGCATGCAAATGTTGGCTTATACAAAGGTTAGTGCTGGAGAGCTACTTAACGTTTGGCTCTAAAGAATATCTTTTGGTAAATGCAACACTCTTGAATCTTTCCCGTACCCAAACTTCCATTTTCCCATCACAGAGAGATTTACATTTTGCACAATATCACTTCCATGGTTGCTGTAAGGAATACTGTGACCACAAGTGTTTTTAAAAGCATGAATATTCAGACTTAATTTTGAATAAAATACCCACATAGTCACAGCGACATTTTCTGAAAGCAAATTCCCCACTTGAGGCCATTTCAACAGGATGGAGGGGCACTGAAAGCTCCTCACCGAAACCCTGAGCAGCTACACACTACAGCATAAAACTCTAGTTCTGAGAGCGTTGCCAACACACTTCATCAATTTAAGACCAAGAACAACACTTCGGGAAACATACTATACATGAGAGCCCGTTTACGCTGCAGGCTTCACCTGATGAAACTTTACACCTTTTGTAGGATCTTTTATGCCTTTTATGCTCACTAAATGCTAGGATTGTGCTTGAAAAGGAAGGACCACTTAACATTTAGGAAAAAAATACAAATTTATACTTATCGTATGTGCCAAAATTAATGTGGATCACATCAAATCAGGCTGGATTATGACAACTTATGTCTTCACTCCTGCATGTGTCAGCTACAATTCAGTCAGGAAATATGAGGGCTGACACATCAATAAAACACTATATTTATACTCTCTGGGGTGGAAATATCCCATTAGACAATTACTGGTGTCTATTCCTTAATTTTTTGTACCCTTCTGACAAACAAATCCAATCCACAGGCTTTAGGAAGCAGGAGTGAGGGGTTTGGCTCTGTTTTTAAAGTTTAGTGATGCCTTTATTAGATCAAATGCCCAAGTTTCAATGATGCTGTTAAATCATGCGGTGGCTTAGATGCCAGACAGCAGCACTGTATCCTCTGAAGTGCCTGTGTTCATTTGGGTTAATAAGCTTTTTGCCATACACTAACTCCTGTCTTCATTTGCTTCTGTTTAATGACGATGTCTCCTCCTGCCCCCATGCATGTTCGTCTCTCCACCGCTTGTTGAGCCATCAAGACACACCTTTGTTTCATTTAGTATGCAATTTTCACCTCTGACCCAAGAAACTAGTCTTAGGCTTCCTGAACTTTATTGCCTGTTAATAGACTGCTGGCTCTCTTTTCAGCAGTCACAGAAATGGTGGAGAGACATTTAATTGAAAAGACAGGGACAAAGCTAGAGCCTGAAAGGCAAAGTCAGTAGGGTATTTAAAAAAAAATATCCAGAAATAATATGTTTGAGGAGCTTTGGATATTCTTTACAAGTTTGTGCCTCTTTACACAAATAAGAAAGACATCATTGATTTAATTATCTTCACAGGGAACAATGGTATAATACTGTGAATGGTGCTAAATGATTGATCTGGTAATTCATCTTCTGTTAACAACTGTCTGTGCATTTTGTTTCTCTCCAGTCCTCGGAGCAATGACATTAGCAGCAATGTCACGGAGCAGTCCTGAGCTTTCATAAAACACCCACAGATGCTCTTTCCTGCCAGTATTTAGGGACACATGGTTATAATTTTGTCTGTATTTCTTTGTCATAGATTACTTTTAACTACATCTGTTCAATTAAAATTAAAAAGAAAGACACATCTAGAGCCCATCAGCTTTATATCAAAAGTAGTCTTATAATGAAATAGGGAGATTTAATTTTCTAAGTGTGCTGATGAGTGTGATACGTTTCTGCTCTTTCAGAATTTCCCTGTTTGGTGAATAGTTAGTAAAGGACATTATTACAGCATAAGGATATTATTTTACATGGAAAGGCATTATTAAAAGTGATTGATGGCTTTGTGTTAGGAAACTTATAGGAAAAATCTGATAATATATTAAACTTGTTTATTATGGACTTAATATAATTTTTGAATAATGCAGCTTTTTCTTTTGACAAGAGCAATAAACTCTGCTGGTATAGACATACGTTGATTATCCCAAGTCAACTGTGTTGCTTAAAGAAACATGCCCAAACAATCAGCTTTTGACAGCTGCATCTCTTGTTATTTACAATAGCCATCACAGTAATAACTCACCATTTCTATATTAATAAGGCAGTGAAATTTATTATGATGGTATTGAAAAGTTATTAAGTACCGCATCCCAAGTGACAAAGTACCACAGCACTGTCACTATCCAAAAGCAGTTGCCCATTCATCACAAAGCTTTCCAGATGGTCCTGCATCTTTATCGCTCCCAGGCTGGTGACATCACCTGTTCACCCACTCAAAATTGATGATGAAAGCAAACAGATCTATCTTACTTACATTTACCAAATCAATTTAATTTTACAGGCTGTGGCTTAGTGACATATTGACTGTTTTCCTTAATGGCATCTACTGTACTTAATGCAAAGAACTCATCTTTGAATCCTAGCTTACATAATGTGGCATCTCATAATAAATTTTTTATAACATGTTTATTTAATGGAAAGAATTATGATTGTTTGTTGGTTCTATTAGATACAATTATTATTATCTTCGGTTCTGTTTTATTTTTTATTTGTGATATTGTTTAATTCAGTTCACATATTTTTGTCTTTTGAAGGAACATCTGGCATCTCTCACAATTATTTTTCTTCATATTTTGATAATCTTGCAGATATTCCAAAATCAGCTTTTCTATCAGGTTATTTAGTACTATTATCTGCTTGGAAAAAGTACTACTGAAGTAAAATCTACCCAGGTCACATTAGAGTAAACAATAACCATCTTATTTTGAAGAGGAAGACATTCCTGAAACATCCCTCCAGTTCTACTCTGAAGAAGGTTAAAATACTTCCTTTTCCCCTTCCTACTTCTAAGTCCACTTGACCCTTATGGTTTCACTCTGCTTCCCTCAGGAGTTAATGCTCCTCCTGATTAAATTAAAACCTCAGTGGCTGTGTGAGAAATACATACACAGACCTACAGAGAGGTTTCTTCGGCTTGAGACCATACCATGAAATGGGCAATTTCCTGCCCTCAAGGTCAAGGACATAGTGGAGCATCCACTGCAGGAGGAGAAATAGTCAGTTCTACATAAATCATTGGAGGTTTAATTGAGACAAACTTTTATATGAGATTTCACACGCCACATCAGTACCCACCCAGCCTCCTGCACTTAGCCAAAACCCTCTTCCTGATGCTGCCGTGTTGAGTCTGAGTTGGTCCACTGACTTATCAGCCCCAGGAGCAGCAGCCCCCGTGCTAGAGCTGTCTCAGGACAGGAGCAAGCAGCACCTCCCTTCTAGCAGCAACTATAGCCTTTCAGCTACCTGGTGCACTAGAGTTTTGAACATTGTCTGAAAACAGTTCCACAGAAGAGCCCAAGAGGGAGCTCTGCAGATCTTGTGTGTGCTCCCCTTCCAGTCAGCAGCAGCTTTGGCTGAGCAACAGAAGATTGTGGTCTTTGTCCAAAAAAACAGAGCATCATATTCCACCTGTTTCTCAGAGACTCTGCTTAATCATGCTAACCAAAGAATTAGATAATTGAAGAGTGTAAGTAAGGAAGAGTAGAGAAAGATAAGAATGGACTGCTCTGTGTTGCCCCGTGTCCTATCCCTCTTCCATCCCAATGAAACAACCCAAAGGACCAACAGTTCCGCCTTGCCATCAATGAATTTAACTCAAACTGAACAACCAGTCCACTGGCTCATACCTGTCTGTTCAAGGACCTGCTGTTTGCTCATTTGTAACTACAAACTTCTCTGGGCAGGGAGAAGGCTGCTGGTGTTAACAGGCAGGTAACTGGTTAGGGTCTACAACAGACATCGCCTCTTGGTGCAGCATTTTTCTCTACCTTGCTGTGGGAACCTTATTTCTGTGGCAGCATCTGTCATAGCCACAGCCTCACCATACAACACAAATGCAAACAGGAGAAGAATTCAGACTGGTAATGTTAACAACACGGCAAGTAATGTTGTCTTTGTAGGCAACTATCAAGGGGCTGTCTAAAGCACCCTCGTGCATACTCACCCCAGGCAAGATAGACAGTATGAACTCCATCCTATGCGGCACTGAACACTATGTCCCCAACAGACAGCTTAACACAGCAGCTAAGCACATGCTTAACTCAAACACCTGGGTAAACCTGTTGATGATAAGCCCATGCCTAAGTGCTTTATTGGATCTCAGCCAGAGTGCTCCATGCCTTGCAAAGCTGAGCTCCAAATAGGATAAAACATCACCTATGTACTGAAGAAAAGGTGAGGATGTCACCCCCACCTGCAGCTGCCAGAAGTTGTTAGTCTTGAACTGGAGGAGAATATGCTAGCTGCAAAACCACATTGGATTGATCAAAAAGCATGCCCAGCCTCCACTGTAACACAAATTATTTGTTTTTCATTCCAAACCACAAACTAACCCATGTTCTCACTCCTGGTTCTGCTTCAATGATAATTTTGCAAAGGTTGCTAGAGTCTCCATACTGCTGAAACCCATACACAAGGAGAAAATGTAGGCAAGGAATCGGCATTATCCTTCCCCATTTTGCAACCATCTGGTTGAGGTAGAGTTGTTTGTGTGTTGATGCTCCTAAAAACAATTCAAGGCAAGGTCAAGATTTGTCAGTAAAAGCCAGTACAGTCTGAAAGCCTGAGACAATGGTAGAAAATAAAAGCTTTTTTCAATTTAACACTAGGATAAACTCCATATCCCAGAGGAAAATATTCAGAAGTGATAAAGTGTTTGTTCCTTTTATTTTTTTCCTTTTAGAAAAAGACATCATCTACTGCTCCTTCCCAGTGTGATTGCCCTGGCTACAAAGGAGTGATTTCCCTCTGCACTGTTGTTGATTACTAACAATAGCTTAACATGAGTTTAAAGACCTGTGAATCCCATGTGCAGTTATTTAGAAGATGCTACTTTTTGTTCTGCTTTTAATAAAAAGGAGGCAGATGCTGCTTTCAATGATCTGACAAAGATTTTCCAAAGAAGGACCCAAAAATAAGAGCTATACATAGGATGGAGTCAGATCATCCACTCTCCATCATCTTTTCTAAGTCATGGGGATCAGGAGAGGTGCCTAGGGACTGGAAGACAGCAAATGTCACTCCAGTCTTCAAAAAGGGTAAAAAGGACGACCCAGGCAACTGTAGACTGGTCAGCCTCACCTCCATCCCAGGAAAGGTGATGGAACAATTTGTCTTGGACGCTGTCTCCAGGCACATCAAGGACAAGAGGGTCATTAGGGACAGTCAGCATGGCTTCATCAAGACGAAGTCATGCTTGACCAACCTGATAGCCTTTTACGAGGGCATAACCAGGTGGATAGATGATGGCAGAGTGGTGGATGTGGTATATTTTGACTTCAGTAAGGCATTTGACACAGTCTTATTCAGCATCCTCACAGCCCAACTGAGGCAGTGTGGTCTAGATGATCAGGTAGTGAAGTGGATCGTGAACTGGCTGCAGGATAGAAGCCAGAGAGTAGTGGTCAATGGGACAGAGTCTAGTTGGAGGCCTGTATCTAGTGGAGTGCCCCAGGGGTCAGTGCTGGGTCCAGTTCTATTCAATCTATTCATTAATGACTTGGATGAGGGACTAGAGTGCACTGTCAGCAAGTTTGCTGATGACAAAAACCTGGGAGGTGTGGCCTACACTCCAGCAGACTGTGCTGCCACTCAGCAAGACCTGGACAGACTGGAGAGCCAGGCAGGAAGAAATTTAATGACATATAACAAGGGCGAGTGTAGAGTCTCATATTTGGGTAAGAACAACCCCAGGTACCAGTACAGGTTTGGGACTGACCTGTTGGAGAGCAGTGCAAGAGAAAGGACCTGGAGGTCCTGGTGGCCAGCAGGATGACCATGAGCCAGCAATGTGCTCTTGTAGCCAAGAAGACCAACAGCATCCTGGGTTGGATCAGAAGGGGGTTGGTTAGCAGATCGAGAGTTTTTCTGCCCCTCTACTCTGCCCTGACAAGACCACATCTGGAGTATTGGGTCCAGTTCCGGGCCCCTCAGTTCCAGAAGGACACAGAACTGCTGGAGAGAGTCCAACACAGAGCAATGAAGATGATGAAGTAGAACACCTCCCTTATGAGGAAAGTCTAAGGAAGCTGGGTCTTTTCAGCTTGAAGGAGACTGAGGGGTGACCTCATTAATGTCTATAAATATTTGACGAGTGGGTTTCAGGAGGATGGAATCAGGCTCTTCTCAATTGTCATCTGGTGATAGGACAAGGGGCAGTGGGTATAAGCTGGAACACAGGAGTTCCACATCAACATGAGAAGGAACTTCACAGTGAGGGTAATGGAGCATTGGAACAGGCTGCCCAGAGGGGTCATGGAGTCTCCTTCTCTGGTGAAGTTTAAAACCCACCTGGATATGTTCCTGTGCGACTTGGTCTAGGTGATCCTGCTGTGGCAGGAGGATTGGACTAGATGATCTTTCAAGGCCCCTTCCAATCCCTGATGTTCTGTCATTCCGTGATCTGTGTTATGCAGCTCTGTCAGGACCCAAGCCTGAATATTCTCCTGCAGCTACCACAGTGCTAAGCTGAACTTCAACAGGCGTAAACCATCTTAGCTTAGGCAAATCTAGGACTAAACAAGGGTTGCGCTTGTTTATTTACTTTTAAAACAGACAAGTTAAAGTTCCACTGTCAAGTGAATGTCCAGGATGTCCATTGCTACTGAAGGAGGAAGATTGCAGTCAGGTGTGAAGATAATGTTAATGAGAAAGACCAGGACAGATAGGTAGTTCATCAAAGGAGACACCCAACACAGACTGCAGCTAGAGAGCAAAAGGAGGTCTAGAGAGAAAGAGAGCTTAAATGAAACACTGGAAGTCACGTAATAGACAACTCCAGTGAATTAGAGCAAAGGCTTCACAGTTTACAATGCAACACACAGTTGTTTGCTACACTACATACTGAGCCCTTCAACCTTTAATTTACAGCAAAATTATCAAAAATAGTTAAGAATAATTCATCACAGCAGGTACAAAAAGGAGAGGATTAAACAAATACATATGTATGTAGACAAAGTTAACACCCACACATGGTAGACTAACATTAACACAAAGTAACGTTCATAAATTGACAAGATGTTCCCTGTGCAAGTGACTGCAGAACAACCAAACATTGAGCAATTCCATATGGAACACATTTTCTGGAGAACATTGAGGAAGGTGTATCTTCCAAGAATTCATTCCATAAGCACAAGTAGTTTTGCCTACCACTGATTTCATCATTCTATGAGGACTGAGGAACAGATTTAGCAATAGTCAGTGTCATTCTGAAACAGAAGTGTTTCAGTTTTACAGTGCATCCAAATCCAATCCACAGTCTGCACAAGAGGCAGAATTCACTGCAAATAATCACAGCCATTCAGGTCATTCAGCTACTGAGGTCAAGTACAAATTTTGTGAAGCTGAAGAACACAACCCAGCAAATACTGCTTCTGTGTTTCTAATGTTCAGACAAGCTCTAATTTATCAGTATTACTGCCTTTCAATCCACTAGTATTTCTTTAAGTGCAACTAGTTCCGCTGAATCTCCTAATTGCCCCTCAACTCTTATTGGTGCTGCCACTCACCATCTTGGCAAGCATGTCTGATAATGCATGCAGTGGTCACAGCCACAGTAATAGTGTGAAAGAAAACTGGACCATGTGTTTGGATAAAACCATTGTGGAAAAGAGGAATCTGCTACTTATTGTGCAATAAATGCCAGAATTAAAAACAGATGTTTGTACGTCCTCTATCCATTCTAATTAGCAAACAGAAATATGCAGGTCAGAAATACAGACATCTATGAGGAGTTTTCTTTCCACTAACTACGAAACAAACAAATGTGCACATTACCACACTCGAGACGTTTTTTCACACACAAAACAGAAATGGCAAGACTGTAGTCCAACCTACTTCAGACATACTTCTTCAAAGCAGTATGTAAAACAGTGAGCATTGTTGACACTGAGTTAGGATATAAAGTTTACCTTAACAAAACACCAACACCTGATCACAAGGCAACTTGGGACAAGAATTTCATTTAATGCCCCACATTTGCAACACCTCAGATCTCACCAAAAGGACTAAATAGTTACTGGTTTTGTACGCTCCAGTACATTACACACAAAACCATCCCTGCCCTCACTCTTCTGCATGGTGCCATATCCTGCTCACTCAATTTCACAGTTACAGCAAAAATTGACAAGAAGTGCCAGACCCCATGCTTCATTTTCTTCACAGACAATTTCCATATGTGCTTTGGGAGAGACAGCCAAATGGGCATCTGCAGTTCTGTTTTCAGTTTTACAGTTCTCGTTGATGAGCAATATTAGATAAAAAGCTGCTCACCCAAAGTCAACAGAGGAAGAACTTGAAGGTGTTAGAAAAGCAACCCTTTTCTTAATGTCATTTAATGGGTCTTTTTCCATTCTCAAATGCAATGAGGCAAGTTCCTTAATCAGAACATCAGGTATTCCACAGTTTGCTACCACATGGCTCCTAATCCCCAAAACATACACAAAAGCAAACACCTTCAAAGAGCCAGAAGATTTACCCAAATCTGACATCAAAGTTAGAATTAAAACTCCTCCCCCTAAATTCTCATATAGGATTTGTAGCATTTCCTCTCAAAACGCTTCTAGTAATAACCTGAACTTAACTAATCATTAATTTTACATGGACTCATCTAGGTAAAGGAAACTAGGATTTTGTAATAACACGGCACTCTCTAAGAATGCTTGTAAAGAAAATAAAAATGCCAATAAATAAAAAATAAGGCTAAAATAAGGTTTTAATGGGCACAAGCTGGAATACAAGAAGTTTCATTTAGAAATTCAGAAAAACTTCTTTCCAGTACAAGTCACAAAGCCCTGCAACAGGCTGCCCAGAGAGGTTGTGGAGTCTCCTTCTCTAGAAATAAACCCACCTGGATTTATGCAACTTATGCAGTCTTATGCAACTGCTTTAGGCAACCCTGCTTTGGTGAGGAGCTGGGCCTGATGATCTTTTGAGGTCATTTCCAACTGTAGCAATTCTGAGATTCTATAAAGTAACTGTGATCTGATATACATACTCAGCTATCCAGATCTCACTCAGTCCAAGTTGCATAGTGTATAAAGGTGTAAGAGAAAGTACATATTATGAGAAAAAGAGACCCAAAGTACTCTACGCTCTCTCAGACAAATACTCATCAAGGATGGCATCTCATCTTCACAGATGTGCCAAATTAAATTATAAAAAATAATAATTTTTTTAAAATCAAGATGCTAATTTCCTTACTAACAGAAAAACATACAAACAGTATACAGTTCTGTGGTGGAAGCTGTAATTAAGAAGTATATATTTGTGCCACCATAAATTCATTTTTATAAACAGCTACATTATCATTCATTTTATTTTTGCCTCCCTTGTTTTCCTACTCTCCCTACCAGGGTTGGTTAAGACACTGTTTTTTCTCTTAATTGACCAGCTCTGAGCTCTGCCACACTGAAGAAGGGCAGAACCCTTTCTCTGCTGTTTTAAAGGTCATAAGAAAACAGGTTGCTATTGAGAGATTTCTGGCTGGAGTTAACAAGGACTGTCAAGCAGACTTAAATACATAGCAGTTAGTCAATACCACTATTTATGCCAGCTGCTTTAATTTCAGTGTTCTCAGTGCATCATGGGTTACTACATGAACTGCAATATACAGGAAGCCCAGGTTGCAAGGTTGCTAAATCTGAAGACAGTATTGTACTTTCACCATAGGAAAAAGAAGCTTATCTAAGAAACTGTTCTATCACCTCTTCCTGCCTAAGCCTCCACCTTCAGTGTTCTGCTTTTTTCAGAGGTGAGGCAAGTATAACTGAACAGCAATCACAGCACCTCATTAACCCAGGTCAGCTGTCACTATTTCAAAGGTGTTTAAAGTAATCAAGTATTTTTAATCATCTGCTATCCCCATCAATGCCAACCACTGCAAGTGCACTGAAGATGAAGCAGTCTTTCCAAGATCAAATTTGAAACCTATATTAAAGCAAGTGTGCAAAAGTAAGCCAAATTTATTGCGCTAACCCTGACTTCAGAAAGCAGTCAGTTGTGGAGTTGAAATTACAAGCATCTTCTAGCCAACATTAATGCAAAATTAATCTAATTCGGTATTTATACATGCTTTGGGGAACTCCTACATTTCTTTTTAACTGGGAAAATTCATATTAGCCTCACATAACAATGCATGCTCTGATCTCTCAAAGGAAGACAAGGCTTCTAAAGATATGAAAGACTGATTAGAATAACAAAATATACTTAAGTATCAGCTTCCACCCTTGTGGGCTTTATAATAAGACAACTGGCAGAAGCTAGTTACACATCTTAAGCTGCAGGCATCAAAATTAATTATTTTACACCAAAGCATGCCTCAAAAGGGATCACTGTAATTATGATAATAAACATTAGTGCACATGGTGAATTTTATGTGGATTTTTTAAAATTTTATAAATCCCTTATGTGCGTAATAGTTTTATTGTTATTTGAAATAAAAATGAACCAAAAATTTAAAATCTTATTAAGATTTATGACATTAAACATGGATGAAAGCGAATATAATCTTCCCACCATTTCAGACTTTATGGACAATATCTATTATTCTAAGTCTTTAAGTATATTAATTGCACAGATTTTAAGTACCATTAACAGTCATTCAATATTGTTAT
This sequence comes from Phoeniculus purpureus, assembly GCA_028565055.1. Classification (NCBI taxonomy): domain Eukaryota; kingdom Metazoa; phylum Chordata; class Aves; order Bucerotiformes; family Phoeniculidae; genus Phoeniculus; species Phoeniculus purpureus. The sequence continues at coordinate 16,129,730 of JAOXOE010000702.1, read as the reverse complement.
TCCAGAAAGCTTCCAGCTAGGATTAGGACCTTTTGGAAACAAAATTTAATTTGCAGGGAAGATAATCATAGTATTTTAATCTATCTCAATATATTAAAAAATGAAAGGAAAAAAAATCAGCTAATATTGTTTTTAAACACTGGAGACTTGGCCCACGGCTTACAAAAATTAGAACAAATCCCTCAATTGTTGGCAGACTGTAGACCAGGCTATAAGTGAACTGGGGCCCCAGCTGGGGCACTGTGTACTACACATTTACCTCTGCATGGGAGGTGTGAGCTAATGTACCTTTTTCATACTCACACCAGCTTCTCTAAAGCCTCTAAGAGAGGAAACAGATGCTGAGGTGGAAGCAGAAGGTGCACTGCTTGTTTTTAGGATTAGCATTGCAGTATGTAATATATAACATTTAACCCTCACAAAACACTCTCTGCTCCTACACCTTTGGATCAGCCATTAGCACACTGAGCAATAATGAAAAAGAAGGGCTTTCCCTTAAGGCAACAGAACATTTATAATCATTTGATTTTGGAGGAACAGCACAGATGATTCTTGCTCCTGGCTTTGAACACAGTAGTTGTTCGCTTTTAGAAGTGCTGCGAGGCAGCATTAGGTTGCTGGTGCCAGGGATCAGATTTATAATTACAGCTCAGAGTCAATTTATAAAACTATTTGTTAATTTACAAAAGTTGTTGCTGGTAAGAGGAAGATTTTTGAAGGGCAGTTCTGCATACAGTCACTATGAAATTCATAGTACTTGCTCTGAAATCTAGGTTTGTTAACCCCAGGCTCCATTAATTTTTTTCCAATTACTACTTTCCTCCCTAATTTTCTACACAATTTTTGTTGTCATATACGTGGAAGTTCCTTCCTGACATCATTTTATACCAGCACAATTAGCCTTTAAAATAGTTATTTTCCACTTAGAAGTAAACAAACAATTTTTTTCCTAGTTTCAGATCTGTTGTAAAGACTAACTAACTGCAAAGTACTCTGGAGTCTCACATATAGAAAGTGAAGTACAAAAAGGGGTGTTATCATTGCTCATGATTCTTCAGGAAAAATGAATGAGAGGAAGAAGTTTTCTAGCAATTTATTTTCACTATGCCCTTTTAGTAGAAACTTTATAGGGCATAAAACTTGGAGAAGGGATGCACATGCTGGAAACTCTGCCTGAAAGAAGGAAAATTCCACTACTAATTTAATCTGCCACTTACTACTGCTAAAACAATGGCTGATAGCACAGATCACATCTAACTAATCACAGTTATTTCCCCAACAGGTTACACAATGTCTATTTGAGAGCCTTCATTATATTCATCTTCATGGTTTACATTACAGAGACGGTCTTCAGAACACAAAAATGTATGTGATACATGGCTAAAGGGATTTTTTTTGTCAATGTCAGCGAGCATTGAATAAGATCTGTGGGCCCAAGACAATGACCAAATATGCAACTTGGCTGTCTTGAGCCATCTGCTACCAAGTCCTCATCTACAAAATTAGAAAGGGAAATCTCACAAAGGTGAATTTTCAGCCCTAGTACCATAAACATGCAATCTAGCGACGCAAAACCAACCTCAGTAAGTTTATGTGCAGCACAACTAAAGCATTCTATTTAACTGACAGAACTTTTAAACCTTTTCTGTTCTTGAAGTAAAGAGACAACAGTCTGTGAAGACCTTCAGCACACACATTTCATTCCACCCATACGTAAGGGGAAACAGAGAGGTGAAGCAAAGAAAACATTAGCGATGATACGGTTCTTATCAATGTAAATACAAGGAAGTCAAACTTGACTACATAAAGTGCAATCAACAAAACAAGCGTGTTTAGATTTGCCCAAATTGAAAGGAGGGGACTGACTGTAGTAGTATCTCGCTTACGGCAAGCCTCACATCCCAAATGTTTTTAGATAAATATCTGCTGACCAAACCCTGACCTTTTCAATCCTTTTCAGTAACCACTACATACTTGTTCAGAAACAAACTAATACATGGTTTGGTTTACTTTAGAATGCGTGGTAGTATGGGACCCAGACATGTTTGAAGACTACCTGAATATTGCAGTTCATGCTCACATGCCTACCTAAATGTAGACAACTGACATCACCTCAAAAAGAAAAGCAAGTTCTGAAAACAGGTCATAGGCTTAAAAACAGGAGGCTACAACTCCTGGACCTATCAAAGTCATTGATAAATTTTAGGAAGCCGAATACAACATCAATTGAAGGAATAATGACACAGCTATAGAAACAATGCTTAAATTTCATTCCGAACAGGCAGTGATCAACTGTAGTACATAACAGAACACATTAGTCATAATATTATAGAATTTCTGAATTCAAATGAAGACTACAAACCTACAAACACTCTAAATACAAACCAGAGGAGGTATTGCTGTAGGGAAGACAGATGGTACTGTATAAAGCATTTGACAACACAAATCACCAGTACAGCAACACACACACCCCACCCCTGGCATTTAAAAAGGAATACAACTAGTCTGTGTAAAAGAATATGCAGTCCAGGTGCCTCTGGTAGCTGGATCTGAACTTGATAGCAAAGTATGCTTCCTATATTCCTACATCCCAAGACAGTCACTTAGTTACCACTGAACAGGCAGACTGCCAGGTGCCTAGACAGGCTGACTGAACATGCATTTCTCTCCCAGCTACCTACTGCATTCTCAGCAGTCCTGACAAGTTACCAGTCCGTTGTTGGACATCTCTATCTTTCTAATATGCTTCAATTTCTTTCCTATGCTAGAAAATTTGCTTTGCCACTTCTTCCCAGGCCACCTTTTTGAAATATAACTGCACTTAGTCATTAACCACATTTTAACTTTATAAACAAGTGAAGATTCTAATGCAAATACAATTTAAAAAAACCAAAAATCACAGAAGTTACCATATTTCCAAATTTCTTACCTGGATCACAACACCCATTTTTCTCTGAGTGCTTCTATACCATTTGCATGCTTCTCTTCTGTTGATTGTATTTAAGGAAAGAGTTGCATTTCTGCAAGTCAACTCCAAGTTTTAGTGACTATATGTCTTGCTGAGGGAGTGGTTTTCACAGAATTACTGAGGCTGGAAAAGACCTCTGAGATCATCAAGTCCAGCCTGTGATCTAACATCACCATATCAGCTTGACCACATCCCATCTTTCCTTAAACACCTCCAGGGATAGTTACTCCACCACCTCCCTGGGCAGTCTATTCCAATGCCTGATCACCTTTTCCAGGAGGACATACTTCCTAACACCCAACCTAAACCTTCCCTGGTGCAACCCTGCCCTCTCATCCTGTCTGGTTGCCTGGGAGAAAAACATGACTCCCACCCAACTACAACTTCCCTGCAGGTAGTGGTAGAGAATGATAAGGTCTACTTACACAGTCACAGCTGTGGCAGAATGAGCTTGCCTTTTCCAGGTGCACAGTATTAATCTTTTTAGATATCATCTTCCAAACCCTTCCTGTAACCACTTACGCATTTCAAATATTTTGTGTTCCTCGTTCTCATCTCTGTGTCTTCTCATTGTATTTGAGCAGAACTTGTGTATTCCTTTGTAAGCCTTTTTTCACCTGGTGAGAAGATTCAGACAGAAGTTGCCATGTGAATTGACTTTTAGATGTGGTAATTGAGCTATTACAGTTCTTTGTTCACACTTAGCCCACTGAGTTCCAGTGTAGTTGCTAGCAAACAGGCAAGATGAGGCATATTAAAAAATAATATTACAGGAATCTCTTACATTCTCAGTAAAACAGCTTGTAAAATGGACAAATCCAAAAAAATCTGTGAGCTTCCATCAGTAACTACAGGCATCCCAGCCAACAAAGAACAACATGAAATCAGTTGTGCCACAAGAAAAAGGAAACACGCAATACTCACATTCATTGAACCTTTGTGGTTACAGACATGAGAATGACACATTGATAGAAGCTGAGCATCTGAACAGGTAGACAGTCTTTCTAAAATGGTTTTGTTTTCTGATCAGTTCTTTTTCCATTTATACTTTATTCTTGACCAATTTAACACCTTTTAAAGTAAAATCCTGTTGCTATTGGTTTCTGACAATTTTATGCTACTAAATTCAGTTTTGCCTGCAGCAGCATTTAAATTCTGACTTACAGCTTTCACCAGCAAGTCAAATTAAATCTCATGATATCACTTTCACTCAACATAAACAGATTTAAGAGTTTCTTTCAAAGCACATTTGTTTATTGTCATCTAGTGATAGGACAAGGGGCAATGGATGTAAGCTGGAACACAGGAGGTTTCATATAAATATCAGAAGGAGCTTCTTCACAGTGATGGTGACAGAGCACTGGAACAGCCTGCCTAGGTGGGTTGTGGAGTCTCCTTCTCTGGAGATGTTTAAAACCTGCCTGGACATGTTCCTGTGCAACTTGGTCTAGGTGATCCTGCTCTGGCAGGGGGCTTGGACTAGATGATCTTTCAAGGTCCCTTCCAATCCCTAATGTTCTGTAATTCTGTGACAGAACAATGTAGTACTCTAGTTTTATCATAATGGAAAAACAGAAATGAAGGTAAATACGGTCTCAGGTGACGTCTGGATGCGTGAAAGATGACAAAGGCCCTAAGAACTACAGGGTGTGTAGCTTTCTAAATCAGCTTGTTCAGTGGTGACCATAACATTACAGGCACAACCAGCCCTCTGTAGGGGTTTGCAATGTGACAAAGGCTTGAAAAAGACGAAAGTCATTGTTCTGGCCCTTGATAAAAGTGACTTATGACTTGCTATAATCTTAACGCTTCATAACTCACTTGTTGTATGTATTTGATCTCATGTTTCAGCCATGAATCGTGTTCAGTTACTTGGTCGGGTTGGACAGGACCCTATAATGAGACAAGTGGATGGAAAAAATCCTGTTACCATATTTTCTCTTGCTACCAATGAGATGTGGCGAACGGGGGATAGTGAGACACAGGGAGGTGAGTGTGCAAGGAGTAACACGCTTCTGCTGTGTTCTGAGGTCTTGTTTGCAGGTTCAGTACTACCATGCTTTGTCTTCAGGTTGCTGTGTAAATCTCTTGGGTTTGGGAAGTTCCACTGAGGTCAGTAGAAATGCTGGTACATTTGTGTCTCTAAGTGATTCCCAGCAGCTTGTACTAACTTGGTCTGGGTGGTTCTGCTCTGGCAAGGGGTTTGGACTAACAATCTTTCAAGGTCCCTTCCAATCCATAATGTTCTGTGATTTTTTTTTTTTTTTTTTTTTTTTGTGAATAGACATCTGCATGTTGCTCTTCCTCTAGAGGAGAGGGAAGAGTGTTGAGTCACCAGTTTTTCATTGTTGGGTTTTTGGGGAGGTAGCAGCTTCTTTACTCTTGTCTCTAATCCAAGAGGATATTTCTCTGATATTTCTGTCAGTCTGCCCCTACAAATATCTCTTAACTTCTGCTCAATGTGGAGTGGGTGAGAAGAAATATTCAGGTGTGAGCACTGGATTCTAGGAAAATCAATCTTGTGGTTTGAACTGTGTTCCCCCATGATACTGGGGTTTGCACTCAGATGAGTGGAACACTGAGCTCTAATATGGAGGGGGAGACTTAGTTGTGGTGCACTGCCATTTTCACACAATTGCTCGTGGTTTGAGAGCACCAGCTTGTTCAAACTAATTTCTGAGGCTCACATCAAAGGGCATTTGGCATCCAGCTTTGTTTTTATGGAACTTAGGTGATATCAGTCAGAAGACAACATGGCACAGGATCTCTGTCTTCAGGCCAGGCCTCCGGGATCTTACATATCAGTATGTGAAGAAGGGGTAAGTGAACAGCAAATGCAGTTGGTTTGAATGGCTTAATCATCGATTGATACAATAACTGTGGTGAGCAAGTGCTGTACTGAAGCAGAGGTGCCATAAGTTAGCAGACCTGCTACAAAGAACTGGCACATAAGTCTGTGCATTCAGAATTGTGTAGCGAGACGACAACAGCAGTTTTCTGACCAGAACCAAATTCCTGACCTTTCTTTTTCAGTTCCCGAATCTATGTTGAAGGGAAGATAGACTATGGTGAATACACAGATAAAAACAATGTGAGGCGTCAGGCCACAACCATTATAGCAGGTAAGGAACCATATACCAAGGTCTACCAAGGCTTTTAAAATGGAGTTGGGGGACATCTGAGACAGAGCTTGGTTTGGCTCAGTACCCATACCTGGAGATTTTGAGAGGATGTATAGTCTGTACCACTAGATGTCCTCTGACACTGCCTGTGAAGCTGCATCATCTGCTCACATGAGCTGGTTGGTGCAGGAGGTAGATACTGTTTTAAGGGCCCTGGTTTGAAGTACTACAGCTCAGGCAGATGTCTTTTCTAAGCAGAAGTTGTTTGGTAGCTTTTTGCTTGGCTTTTTACAAAATTTTTTCTTCCTGTTTAAGACTGGGGGCTGCATCAACATTCAGGACCCCTCTTTATGAAAGATGTTTTATGTGGGGATAACTTACTAGAGAACTTAGAAAGGCCTTGGTCTAGTGGTCACAAGTGACAAGACAGGGATAGGGAGTAGATTTGTCCCTTGGGTACCCACAATTGAAAGGGGAACTGGGGGAACTCAAACTTTTTCCTTGAGCCTTTAAATAGCATGAACGGATGTGGATGAATAGTGTGAACTGTTGCCACATTAAGTGGGATCACTTAATGTGGATACGGCCACTATCTTGTGGCTTTTGAGGGAGGGCTAAGATGGGTAAGAGCAGACATTTGTTAGACAAATAGGTCTAAAAAAGTCTGCTAGAGGAAAAAACTTCGACTGTGATTCTGGATGTTTCTGCTGTGTTTGTTTAAACAGTCTTTTGGTTTAACAAAACAAACAGCTCGAGCTTTCTCAAGCCCAGCTAGTGGTGCAGTAGGCTGCTGCTCACAAATAGCTGGAGGGAAGAAGCAAGTATTTTTATCTAATTAGTACTTAACCTAATGGCTTGTTCTTAGTGTTGAGTATCCCCAGGCTCAAGATGCTGTAGCAATTACTAAGGCTTGATAAAATATGAGCAAACATGAGCTTCCTGTAGCCCCACAGGCTGATAACATAGTAGCACACACTGACGATGACAAACAGGAGATAAACACTAACTGAGGGACTTGACAGTCAAAGGGCTAAACTGTTACTTTAACGTTTCTGCTGTCTCTGACTGGTCAGCAGCCACTCATCAGCCTCAGCATACTTGTTTCATAGTGTATATGGTCACCTTGAACTGTCAGCTTTCTGGGGAGATGGAGCACGAACCCTGTGTTGGACACTGTTTTATTTTAGGGACCATTCTGTTGTGAAATGCACATGTGCAGCTTATTCTCACACAGGTAGTTGTCTGTATGGGTGTGCAGACCTGCAACAGGGCAGAACAATCCTGAAGCTTAAATTTTCTCTTTTCTTTCCAGATAGTGTTATTTTTCTGAGTGACAGTAGTATGAAAGACAAGGTCTGAAGTCATTACTGCTTGGATTCATGTTGTTTCATTCCTTTTGTTTTAGTTCTTGATAATTCTGTCCTGTTGCTGTAGTTTCTTTAAAAAATAAATAAAACATTTGATACCTGTAGAGTATCTGTGAGTGGTGGTGTCTGGTGTTTTCTTCTGTGCTTTCTTTCTGTTCATCATTTTTGTTTGGATTTCTTGTTAGGAGATGATGTAACCCAAGGCAGCCCTATTAATTCCTGAGCTGATGAAGGTCATAGAACATCAGGGATTGGAATGGACCTCGAAAGATCATCTAGTCCAATCCCCCTGCCACAGCAGGATCATCTAGACCAAGTCACACAGGAACACATCC
>JAOXOE010000702.1:16089351-16114878 GCA_028565055.1 Phoeniculus purpureus | reverse complement strand
CCCCAGGAAAGTTGCTTTTTTTGACAGCTCAAAATGAAGGCTGATTGTAAATTCCTTTTAGTCAAAACAATCTGAGAGACTTCAGCAGGAGCTTCAGCTGCACCAGCAATACAACACTCAACCCCACAATACAGGCAAAAGGAGAAAAAACAGAAGCTAATGAAAAACTTTGTTCTTATGTTCATTTAATTGTATTAATGGTTCTGTACTTTTCCTGCACACTAGAACTCATTCCACCCCTTAATTATATCCTAAATAGGAGGCAAAAAATACTATCCTCCAAGGAATGAAATTGAGAGATCAGGTATTTAAGCTCTGAGCACGAGGATATTTGCATAATATTGTTGGCCCAGAAATTACAGTGTTATGCTGGGCTTGGTGTTCAGAAAGACTCCGTTTCAGTGAAGAAACAGGAAACTTTAAAATGTTCTTTCAATTTCTTGCTCATTTAAGAAACTATCCATGGTAGATTAGCACCGTATGCCTTTTCCGCTGGAAACTGGTCATAGCCCATTATCTCTCACATCTTTGTTACATATTATCTCACAGTTTTATATTGGTACTTTCATGCTTCTGGTACTGCCTAAGACAAACACTGGGACATAACAAATCATTTGAATAGATTGCTCCCATCACATGACTGGCAAACTAGATCCTTCATCTGTGAGCAATTTATTCACAGCCATGAACTGTTTTTCTTTCTTTTATGTGGCACTGGCTATGACCTCATACATGTCACAAGAAAGTTCAGTTACTCGTTCCCTCGGCCTCTGGTTTGGCAGACTCTGCCTGCACTTTAACAATTGAACCCGATATTGATTAGATTGCCATTTTTCTAATACTATGTGCTCTGAGTAGAAAATATTCACTGACTCTACCATTTAACTGAGGAGGACACACAGAGGGAATTTTCCACCACGTAAGATTCAGAAGTTCTGCCTGTTGTAGCTCAGCAGTGCCAAGTTTGGCAAAGATGCTCAAGGGCTTGCGAAAGCACCAGTGCAGAGCACTTGCTCCATGCCTAGCAACAAGGAATAAGCCCATGGCCTCATCTTCCTGCCCACACTAAAATTCATCCTGAATTCCAAAGGGACATGAAAGATAACATGGAAAGAGTAAAGATACAGCTTCACCTGGATGCCACCATTCACTTTGCCATTCACTGAGACAACCATGTTAAGAGCCATCTCTGCTATACCATGGTATTGCTGCTGCTGTTACCAAACCCAGCCCTGCTCCAGCATGATGGGATGGGTGAGAGGTTGGTCTGTGCCTCCTGAGTATCTCCAAAACTCCAAAGTGCTCCCTGACTTCAAGGCCAGCAGAGATGCTGAGTCCACCAAGGCAGGCTCATTCCCATTCATATGCCTCCCCGCAGCTGTTCAGATCACAGTCCTGCCTAAAAGACTTCAGCTGTTTTTTGAAAAAGGGAAAAAAACCCAACCCTAACGCATATATACACATGGGGTGCAGGAAGAAAAATCACACAGGGAAAGTGATCTGGATGATGATAAGCACATGGCTTACTAGAAGGAGGGGTTTAAAGACTTCAGGCATCCTAAATCCTACAGATTTTCCATGACAGCTGGGTGCCTGACACTCAAATTCCTGAAAAAGCCCATCTCACACAGTAATTGCCCTTGTCTCCAACCCTTCAAGCACTGCTCCACAACACCAAAGCTCTCTCCTCTGTGCCCTACCATGACCACACTTGACTGTCCTCCACCAAACAAAGCAGTTCAGCCAAATTCGTTTAATTCACAGCAAGCAATGACCTGCTCTGAGCCCTTCCCCAGAGGGCCACCTTCCTCAGGCCAGTTCACCAGCAGTGCCTGCCCATGATCCAGCACACACTGAGCCCTTGGTGAGCACAGCTTTACAGATGTTTCCTCTCCCTCAGGGACAGTCCAGTTTAATTTCTCCCTTGCAGACTCAAAGGCCTCAGTTATACTTATCTCAGTCATTTTGGCAAAGCTCATTTTTAGCCATATAGGGTCAAACCTGCAGCTGATAAATTGGCCTCTGGAAGTCTGGCAAGGAGACAAGTCCGTTTGCTGGGTCTATTGTGCTTCTTTTGATTTCCAGCAGCCACACCCAATGTCGTCATTAAACATGGGCTTTCAGTTTGAAAGCTCTGGAAAACATACTATGCCTCAATACCCCAAAGCCTTAACACTGTGGGTAAAACAAATTACTGAAACATTATTCTGCCTGAAATAGCAAAGTATTCTAGCAAAAATATATTTTAAAACTTCAACATAAACAAGAAGTTGAATTACAACTGACTAAGAAATGGAAAGACCATTAAGACACATTTGTGAAATGAACGATAGAAGGAACTATGTTAAAATCAATTCACATGAACCAATGGTCTTCATTTTCAAAGGGTGGGGGACTATTCCCCCTGAAAATTTGCACCCACATGCATCAGAGGGGCTTCCAGCAAAACTATGGGATAGGCTGATAGAAAAATCTTTGCAAGGTTGGAATTAGACCCAGGGAGTGTGCTGATAAGCATCATTTTCCCAGTGAACTGCAAATCATTCACCCAGATAACACTGCACTTTTGAAATTTAAGATGGCGTCTTTAAAGTCTAATAATTATCCCCACCAGAAAAGGGATGGAAATAAAAAACTGAGGCCCCTGATAAGTAAACAGATGAGATTCAGTAATGTGGAAGCTTGGTAATGTGGAAGCTTAGATATTAGCCTTCACCATAAAATTCTTCACCGCTATTTTACAATAAAAACATGAGCAAGCTTCAAAGGAAGCCCAGGAGGAAAGGTTAATTGCTACTAAAAGACCATGGAGCAGAGTGAACACCTGCATTTGCACTTTTGACACAACTTTGCACGACAGCAGGAAACAGTCCACGTGGCTGTGTGATGGGTATGTGCCTGATGAGGATGGGAGAGTGACATGCCTAAGCCCCCCTGTAACTCCAGGGCTTGGGGTCATTTCAAGCCTTGAGAGGGCTTCTGCACATGGCTGAGAGGAGTTCCTTCTATTTTAACATTTCTTAGCAGTTCAGCATGCTCGTCCTCTCCAAGAACAATTAGGTAGCAGGCACCAATGACTGAGGGAGGCAGATGTTGCTGAACAAGAATGGCTGCAATGGCTACCAAGGTGAAGATATGCTGATTTCAAAAGCAGACTGGGCCAGACTTTTGATGAAACTGCCTTTTGGCAGCTGAGAGGCCACATGATGGTATCTCACGTCAAGGGGACACGCTAGACACACATATCTGTATTTCAAGGTGGTTCTCAACTCAAAATCCTCCAAGGTTCAATCCAGATCTCCAGGCGCAAAGCCACCCCTAACAAACATCCATACATACTAGCCATTCTTCAGGCATTTTGTGCCTAAGAATATATATACTCAAAGAGGCTACTGACTGATAAACCCTGCAGCACATAAATTGTTTCTCTGCACTTGGAGTCACATAAGGCCATCAATAACTGAATCATAAGCTGAACAGCTGATTACTTTGGATGACAGAGGTAGGCTGGAAGCAAAAGCATCTAAAGAGCCTGCTTCAGAAGTGCTTCTGAAACCATCATCATCTCAGTAGGATAAAGAATAGCTGAGATAAATGTGGAAGTGGCTGTTGCAATGAGAAGATACACATAGATTCATGCCTGCAGCTTCTCAAAAGTGACAAAGATGACCTCTAAGATGACTGGACATGGGAAGGACCTCACACTGTTCAGCAGAAGCCCATCACATGTCTGCTGGCTCTGCTGATCATGCTTGAAACAAGCCTTTGGTGAAGAATACCTTAATGAAGCTTTTTAGGGTAATGTGGTAGAGTTGTGTGAATTAGTCCCTTTTTACAGGTAAGGTTAGAGTGGATCTGAATGTTCCACAAAGCCCTGAATCACATCCTTGAAAGAGACCAGGGAGACTTTATATCTGTTTGACCCAGTATTTCTATTCAGCACTGATGAAATCAGTGTGAAGTATTTGCAGGGGTATCTGAAAAGGAGACAGGCATTTCCTGTTGCATACAAATGGGACACCTTATCTGAATTTCTGTTTGAACAAGTATTAAAGAAAAAAACAACTGTTACACGCAGAGACTGATTGATTATGAAATACAGTCACATCACTCACAGAAAGTCAGGAAAAGCAGAAAACTAAGAGAAGAAAACCTATTAGCTTCAAAAAGAGCACGTAGCCAGTGGTGAACTAAACGGGAACCACTCAGCAGTCCCACAGTAGGTAGGCATGGCTCAGCCAGGACCACTGCTGCCTCCTCCAGAGGAGAAGCAGAGAAGGATCCTCAGCTTCAGAAACGCAGGCACAAGAAGAGACTCCAGCCAAGAGCTACTTTGCTCAAACATTTTATCAGTTAACATACCTAAAACTGGTTTGTGCTGCTTCCTAATCACAGAAGTGTTCTGTGGAGCTGGAACTAATGGGAATTATTGATTATTATTATTCTGTTATAATAATATTATCATTACGTATTGTAATAGCGTATGAGGGTCCCAAACTTGTGAAAAGCATCAGACAGACTTCATCAAATGAGATTAGATTCTAAATAGAATACAGCTGGTAATTCCCAGCTAGGCAAAAATCATAGAATTAACAGGGGAGAGACAATCTGCTTTACAGTTGGAAACTTTGGTGGTACAACCAAAGAGATTGCAAGCCAGTTTAGAGGGAAACATGGCACCGGAAGTAGTTTTGAATAGTTATTTCAATTAACAATCAGAAATCCTTCCACAAACATTAGCCTTCAAACACACAGGTGTTTTGTGTGCCTGTATTATTCGACCAGAAGTGCAGCAAAGCCAAATTAATACTGTACACACTCAAGGGGTCCAACCCCAAGAACTCTACTCATAGGTCAGGCAGTGAGGGACCAATGCACCCGCATGGTGGCCCCAAATGCCAGATTCTGATTTCTCTTACACAATTGTCAAATCCAGAGTAATTACTTTAGACTTCCACCAAGGAATAAGTGAGATCACTAGCTGTCTCAGAGTTAGCCAAAGTCTCTCAAATTTCTTCAGACTGACACTAATATAAGAAAATTAGATGGAAACGTGGTGCCCAGATTTCAGCTCTCCCTTCATGCTTGTGACGCTGCAGACAGCGTGTTTGGCAAAGCCTTACACCAAGCAAACCCTTCTACTGCACTGGAAGAAGAGGGAGTTGTAGGAAAAGCTACACAAAGCAGGAGAAAAAGCAGCCAAAGCACAGAGAGCTTTGAGGGTGACATACAGAAGTCACCAACTTCTGGCAGTGCTACACCACTACTTCAGGGCTGAAGTATCTATGTGAAGTAGAAAGGAGCCCAGTTTGGATCACAGCTGGATCACCCCATGTGAAGGACTTAGGGCTGCTGGTAGCTTTTGTCTGTGCCTCAAACAGTGCAGGTAATTCCTAAGACAAATGAAGCAAAAGCTGCTTCCTTTCCAGGGAAGTAGCTTTTGCATTTGTGTCTGCAGAAAACAACCCTGAAAAAAGAAACTCTTGTTCTAGGAACAGAAGAGAGCTCCTAATGATGGGAGATGAGCGCAAAGCACTGAGCACTTGGGGAGAGATCTGTCTGCAAGCGAGGGAGAATCAAAGTTACACACGCTCAAGAGCATTAGGCCTTCTAGAGAGGATACAGTAACTGTGTAGGGAACTGCCTGTCATCTCTGGCAATTCTCACTATCAGCCCCTACAATAACTAGTAGTGTTTGGTGCTCTGTCTAGTGTCAGTCACGTCTAACTGAGGAACACAGTGAAAAGCCTCTGATGGGGACCAGACGTTGGCTTTTAATAAGGGTCCAGCACTGAGAGACTACGGGTCAAATTCGACATTCATTTCCACAGGAGCTGCTCTCCCTGATGTCAGATGAAGTTGCACCTGCATAAATGAAAAGCAAAATTTGTCACTTTCCATATAAATTACAGCATTACATGCAGCAACAAAGAATTCTAAATGTTGGCTGGCATGCACTGAATTTATTTACAAGTTAAATCTACTTTTATTTATAACTCCAGTACAATCATCTCTGGTGGAAATATTTATGTTATCTATACTTCTGGCCTGTTTGAGTCTACTGCAATCATAAACACCACTGAAAAATTATTCGCAGTTAGCAGGTTTTAAACTACCCATTATATCACTAGCTAGTGCCAATAAACTTTGGTGCTGGTTGATAAAGTTTCCTCAATGCAATAAATATATATTTGACTTTCAAAATCTTTTCTGGGTTGCACAGAGCAGGGGTAAGACAAGAAGGGAATGCCAGAAATGTAGGGTTTGATATACTGAGGACCAGATCTGTAGCTAGCAAAGGATCCTGTAAGGGTCTACGCTGGCTGCGAGGCAGCCCAAAGCATGGAGAAACTCTAACTTGAATTTGTAATCTAAGTAAAATATTTCAACTGAGCGGAACTGCAGCTGCTAATACACACACACTAAAGCTCTTCATGATTCTATGTGGAGCAGACTTAAGAGGAAAAAAAAAATAAATTTGTTCTGCCTTGCAATTTGGAGCCCTTAGTAGTGGTCACTACTAAGGGAGTAAAATGAACTAGAGGAACCAGCTTTTGTTAATTATTCAATTGCCATAATGGTAAACATGGAATGTATTCTCACACTGACATGGCACAAGAAGCCAGCGTGCTTGGGAGAAAAATAAGGACACGAAGGTTAAATGTGAATTAGTGAGATCAACCACTGTATATACAGAAAATAAACACTAACTGGGAACAGAATGTAACTAAACTTGTATCAGCTGGGGTAACACAGAAAAGGTAACGCAGTTTAGTGGTTCCCGAGACAAGGGGAAAAACTCTTTCTGCCAAAGAACATTTTTAAATCCATCCAATCACTTGAACATGCAGCACTATAATCAGTGCAAAGGGAACTTTACCTTGCTGTAATAAATCAGTGTAACTGAACTTCTTTTTACTCATTAGCAGACCTTTATTGTTTTAAACTGAGATAGGTCACAAAGTAGAAGTGGAAATCACATACCTCTTTCTAACAGAACGCGGTAATAAAAGATGACTATTCTACCAAATTATAATGAAGACAGATAACAGAGTGAATTATAAAACAAAGGTTATAGATAGAGACTGAGCCTTGGAGAGGTAATGACTTTTAATTGGATTGAGTTTATCATATTTTCAGAGGTACAGCACTACCAGAAGAAAGGATTAGAATTATTTCCACATTTCATTATTTGGCATAATGAGAAAACAGAGGGAGGTCCACATCTCTGATGTGTTTGGTAAGCCACGGGAGACATTGAACATGTCAGTATCTGGTAGGGTACGGTCCTGAGATGCAAACGCATTCAGCTCCCTTC
This sequence comes from Phoeniculus purpureus, assembly GCA_028565055.1. Classification (NCBI taxonomy): domain Eukaryota; kingdom Metazoa; phylum Chordata; class Aves; order Bucerotiformes; family Phoeniculidae; genus Phoeniculus; species Phoeniculus purpureus. The sequence goes on along the minus strand of JAOXOE010000702.1, from coordinate 16,107,560 downwards.
TAATGCAGCAAAGTATAATCACTTGTGGGGGGAAAAAAAGGAAGGAAAAAATCCAGGTCATGAAGTTTTGTTTCAAAAGCATGTTATGAATAAAAGGAATTTAACCCCTTTGTGCCAGCAGCCACTTCAACATTAGTCTACAAACTCCCATACAGTTGCTTTCAGGAAGCTCTGAGCACTAATAGGTTAAAAAGAAATGAATTGGTGACGGCTTGGCCACTCCATCCCCTCTCTCATACCAAAAGGGCAATAAAAGTCCTGGGGAAACCACCAGCAAGGGGACTTGCCCTGCTGGAATCCCAAAGGGATGCCCTGCTTGCACTCCACTTGGAAAGAGACCAGTGGAGAGACAAAAGCTGGGGAAGAATGAGCAAGAGGCAAGGGGTGTTCAGAGAAGGCCCAGTGGGCACTGCAGGGTACCAGTGATGTACCCCTTCATGTGCTATGCCCAAGTGTTTCAGGGAGGAGTGAAGTCTTGGGAACTGCCTCTGGCAAACCAAGCTGCCGTAGAGCAGAGACAGAGGAGTTTGTACCAGCAGCCAGACAGCTTTTTAATTATGCAATTACATTGAGACAGTCTTAATTATGTTTGAGTGACACACTGATACACTGTTGTTAAGTCCTTGAAACACTCACTGAGGTAATCATAAAGAATACACTATTCAGGAAAAGTATCAAATAATTAATCCTACAATACTGTTCACTTCAAAAACTCAAGGTCTGGCAAGACCGTATTCCAGCATTTGTTTCTGAGGAGGTACAAGGCCACAATTTTTCCTGCAAGTGACTTCTCAGCAGCATGTGCCGTACTTGTATCTTCACAAGGTCACCCAGTAACAATTAGGATGTACTTAGCTGATTGGAAAGCCATGAATCTTAAGACCAACTATCCTTCATGGTACGAGTGTGAGCATATTCTGTGTCACTGTAGGACATCAGTAAATGTTTATATCAAAGCTGTTGGGATAAAGTCACCATATTTTATACATAAAATATCCCTGCCTCTTTGGAATAGTTTTATTTCAACATATGGAGGAATACTTTTATCCCTGTATGACAGCATTGGTTTAGGTAGGGTTACTTCACAATATGGACAACAATGTTCCCATTTGTCTCCATGAAATCCAGGTCCTTGGCTGGCACGCATAGCTTTGACAAGTTCTGCTTATCAGTACCTCACTCAACACAGCACACACATGATTTCAGCGTGCAAGAATCTTTTCTTGTTCATTTTTCTCCCAGCAAACAAAGCATTCTGAGATGATTTATCTTGATCATCTCCACTGACCCCACTTTCCCTTTGCTCCAGACACAGCCCATTCTCCAAAGCACTTCCACGGTTCTTTCTGACAAACCACATTCTACCTGTCCCAGCCATACATTTGAAACAAGCACTTATTAATATCAAAAAAATATTTATAAGAATAAAATATATTTGTATCTCCCAGCTCATTTCAGAAGGTGGGTTAGTCCTGGCAAACTTGGGATTTATAGAGTATCTTAAAGTCAGTAAGATTTTGCCAGTGATCTTAATGAAATGATCACTTCAGCAGTGACGCAGATAAGGTCTGTCCATGACCCTGACAGCATTTATTGCAGGCACCCAGCACAACCAGGAGAAAGCCCCTTGTTGCCCTACAGCAAGCCCCAAAGTCCAAGACAGTGTGACTTTAAACTAGGATGCAGGCAAAAGCAAACTACAGCATTAAGTACACTTATAATTCTCCATTGCCTTTTGGAGATAGTTTATTTTTTCTAGAAAAAGTGTGGCATACATGAGAGTGTTATGAGCTACAAGAATTTGTTGCAATTATTTTCTTTGGCCTTCATATAAGAGGACAGGGGAAATGTTAGTCTTTTTGCAACCAAACCACCCATATGGAGATAAAACAAGGGCCTGGCCTTTCTATCACCACAGCATTCATACACTCCTTCACCCAGCTGAAGGATGCTGCTCTGCCCCACTGCCAGCAACCACAGCTCCCTCCTGGGGCCCTGTCTGCATCCTCTACTGTGGGAAGGTGTTTGAAACAAACAGGACTCAGATTTTCCCCTTAAAATCCTTTGCTTTCTCTCTGCTCTTTCCCATTTCTTTCTCTTTCCACTTTCTGAACTGCTTAATTTTCTCGTCTATGTTGTTGTTAAAAAATCATGGAAAGGGAAAAAAATTCAGATAAGTTAAAAATAAAACCCAAACCCCAAAAATAAGAGTTTTGAGAGTTTCACTGAGTAATCAGGACATTTCTTTTAAAAGAGTTTGCAGAAATCAGGCAAAATCCAGGATGTTGTCACTCCTTTTCTACAAAACTGTTCCTTTTACAATTTAGAAACTTCTCCAAGAGAGTTTGCCTGCCTGTGTTTCTGAAGGGTAAATTCTCTGTGGGTTGATTACTTTGGAGGTTTTCAACAGTATCCAAGTAGTTTCCACTCCTGCATCTCTCCCTTATTGGAGATCCCCAGCTGACAGTCGGAGTTGTCTGCTCCCACTTCTTGCAGCCTTAGCCAAAAAATACCCTTTGTTACACCCTTCATCTGGATGCAGACTGATGCCTCACGCTGCTCACCCTGTCCGCTTTCTGTAGACAAAAACGAGCAGAAGTAGTTACATCCATCTGCATTTCTGCTGTCACACAGAAAACCCTTCTCTTGCAGCTCTCAGGGACCAGGAGGCAGACTGTCAATGTCGTGTCTCTCATGTTTTGAGACCTCCACATGAACCAAAGATTCATAGACAGGGATATTAGAGACACAGAAGTCATTGGGAAGTTCTTGACTAGCAAAGATCACAATTTTTCAAGACCAGCTAGTTAAAAAATTATCTAGAAGGTATTTCACACACACGGGACTGAAGGGAAAGACCTCATGGGCTCTGACCTTCCCAGAGTGTCAAACCATGGAGCCTCTGCTTATACAGGGAATGAGTAGCTCTGACACTGCACGCAGTTGCTTTTGCAAAAATATCCAGTAACAAATTCTCCCATTCCATCCTGGGTTTCTGATTTCTTCCACAGGATCATATGATCTCATTTGCCTCAGATGAGCCCCATGGTGAGTAGCTCATCTCTCCCCAGTGCAGGACAGTATGGAAATGCTAAGTGTTCTGGTAGCACTGGTAGCCTGTTGGAAGGCAGGAGGAATGAGTCCTTATTCTGATCACATCCATCCTCTAAAATCAATAGTGACACCAGTGTGAAACCAGAACGAGACCCCTGCTGTGAAACAGTTAACATCAGTTAGATCTATTCTGAATTTGAAAAAAAAAAAGTTGAACTATAGTTTATTTTACATGGATTCCTGGTCAAAGCCTCAAACATTCCGTATGTATTTATTGATATGTATTAACTGTAAAGAAAGTTCACTGCTAAGGTAATTTATTCCACTCTTTGTTACATATATCTTGTATTACTTTGTATGAAGCTGCTGATCATGGAGAAGCAGAAGGGTCCCAGTGAGCCACTAGCATAGAGCAATAAATCAACACTTCAAAAGCTTCTGGTTCATCCCAAATAACTTGGAAGCAAATTTGAAAAATAAGCAATTTTTTTCTTCCCCTCAAACTGGCAATCTTCATGAGTTCTATTGTTTTCATGTGCAGGCTGATTTATGACAGCTTAAATAAATACATAGCACTTAATGGAGCAAATTCAGCCTCAGTGTAATTGGATGCTGTGCCATTAGAGACCTTGGCCCAGGCAGTGCTCTCCATCCCAAAGGACTGCAGAAGACCCAGCAAGCTAAAACTAACACGCGGTTGTTATATACTTCAGCTCTACTTATTGTGTCACTAGGGACTAAACTTCTGTTATAAAGAGTACTTAACTACATATCTATTTATGTTTAGATGTGGGTTTAAGTAGTGTTTATAATGACGAGAATGTATATATACAAAATGTATATACATATACACATACACAGAGACACATCCTAAATCACAGATGTGATGGAATCCTTCAGAAAAATGGTTTGAGGTGTATTTTTTGTTGTATGAAAAAAATAATGTGAGTTTTTCTGACATTGTTCTGAGAATGACTTGAATTCCTTGTTTCCAAAATAAAGCCAAAAAGGCTCAGAAATTTTGAAGCTTGACCATTACAGTTCACAAAACCAAAGAGAGATCTTTTGCCAGATACCCTTCACCATGGCATCAGTGTCGGTAACAGGAGAACAGAGAACAGCAGGAGCAACACTGGCTGTGCTTGCTCAAGTAGCAGCGATGCAATTGCTGTTCATGGAAGAGATTTTTCTGAGAGAGGAAGTGGAAGCTACAAATTGCATTTTAAACTTTCCCTGGTAAGCTGAATTAGAGGCTGAAGTCAAATAAAAGCAGCTCTTCATAGAACACTTTTCAAAGCAGGCATCAAAGTGATATTTAGCTGACCTTCTCCACACTCCTCTGAACCTTAATTCAGCAAGTTAGGTAAGGCCATGCAGAACTCCAAGCATGTCATAGGATAATGAAATATAAGTATTATTGTAAAGATGTGTTGAAAGAGGGTTTGGCGCACGACTGTGCCTCTGTCTCACCCATGGGCAAACTGCAGTCACGTGGGTGAGCATGACTGACTTGCAGTCACAAACCAAACTGTGGTAAGTTTAGACAATGACCATGTTGTCTGGTCTGGGCATCCCTCGGTGCTTCCCACAAAGCCACAGCCCAGCTGCTCTTCAGAGCATTAGTTGGTGGTTCCCATACAGACCACAGCACATACAGGAAAAGCCAGAGATCAACAAAGTAAGCCCTAGGAAAGTTCTAAAGTCAAGAGTGTGATCTGGTCAGACTGGCACAAGAACCTTTGTTGGGTACCAGGAAACGCTGCACTTTAGTGAAAGGTCTGGATGGGGGATAAGGGGTTAGGGACCAAGCACCACGTTGAGCATGACTATGGGATTGTTTTCCTAGGTACCATTCTCGGAGGTAGCTGTGTCTTCCTCACACTGTGCCACCCTGCTCTCCCCTCTGGAGCCATTACCTCTGTGTTACAAGATCACCAGGCTATCTCACGCACCAGCCTTGAGGGAGCACAAGTGACAGCCCAAATCTTGAGCAATTCTTCTGCAAACCCAGACATTCTGAACCAAGTGCTGCAGTCTGGAAGGAGCTTTGGTCTATTAAAAATTGCTGCAAAAAGTATGGCTCCAGGGCAAAGACCACCAGAGATGCTGCTCAGTTCCCAGACTGGGCTGGCAGATTCCTACCACACAGGAGAGCCCATTTCCATTCCCTGCTGCTCACCAGGGATTTCATTTCAGGGTTAACTTTGTGTTCTCTCACCAGAGGCCGAAACCCCAGACATTTATTCCCATAGAGAATTTTGCAGGAGGAAAAAAAAAGAGCTCAGCATCTGTTTTGTCCAGGTATTTTAGCTGAGCAGGACAGATCAAATTTATATAATTTGTTGTTGTTTAAAGTGCAAATCCCAGCAACCTCTTTGAACAGGGGCATTTAGTAGTTGACACATCTATGGATGCTTTAAATCATAAGGGCATCCACTCCATTTTGATTTTAATGTGGTTTTGTGTGAAGTTCTTTGTCATTCCAGCCCACCTGTCTCAGAGTACAGAAATCAAAAACAGGAGTAACTCTCAAATTTCACCTCAATTTAATCCATCACAGAAAGCAGACTGGTTTTTGCACTGTATATAAAAAAAAAAATCACCAGGACATTTAAACAAAGTGACACAGATCATCAGCAGATCAACTGAAAATGACAGCTCAATCAAACAAATGCATGTTGAGAATTTCCACAGGGCAGCTCTAGCTGCAGCCAAACCAAATTTGTTTAGTATACATAAGTTAGCTGCTTAGAAACATTCACTATGCTGCTAGCCAGATGATGACTTTCCCAGATAAACATCTATTTAACCAAATACCCCCCCATCCATGAAAGTGCTAGCAGAGTTTTGATGTATTGTCCTAGTCTCTTAAAAATATGACTTTGCTCTGGTGGCAGGCTGGTACCGTTCCACCCATGTGGCACCTAAGTAAAAATAACTAAACACTCCTCTAAAAAAATGTTATAACCACCGAAAGGTAGGCAAAACTCTATAATCCTGATGGAGTGCTTCTGGTTGCAAATAAATTCACAAAGTGGCGTTAAGGTGAAATACAAATTATGAACTTGGGAAGTAGCGGGGAAAACTGCACATCCTGGGCCATATATTAAATATATGGAGAGAAGGAGATTTGTCTGATTCTTCTTTTAAAGTGAAGTATTTGTCCTGAAATCAATGACAAATCTCCTATTGATTCCACAACTGCCACATAAAGCTTTCTCTGAAGAAATATTTTGATAAGAGCTCCCCTACGTGATTCTTTCCTGCTTTACAGCAGTTTTTCTGTGATGTTATTGACTAACAGGAGAAGTGACAGAGATAGTTTTGACAATTAGGAAGTAATTTGGCAATTTCTGTTTAGAGGTCATTCAAATATATATGAAGTTTCAGCCAAAATCAGATCCCTAAGTAAAAGAAGCTTCATTTCAGAGAACAGCAATAGTCCCTGCTCTCAGTAAAAAGAGTAAATTGCAAGTCATCATGCAATTATATAACTCTAAGCTCAGTCAGGGACTATGAGTGGCTGGTTAAAATATTGACTTGCAATATAAATTACAATTTTGGTGAAAGCATATTTGGGACTTTTGTTTTACTAGAAACCCCAGTGTCCTCATCACCTGACAGTGACACACAGACCCCACGAGATGAATAAAGTGAAGAGAATTTACTTTAAACTGCAAGAGTCTGATGGGGCAAAGCAGGGGAAGAAAAGCCCATAAATGCTGCAAGGGGCTTGCTGTACACAAGAACAAAAACTTAAAAAGAAAACCCCCACACTGTTGAATACTATGGGATTTCCTTAAAAAACTTCAGTTTGTGAGAGTTTAATTCACAAGTACCGAACTCATACTTGCACTTTTGTCAGAGTTTGCAAACTAACACACTGATGGGAAAGAAAAAAAAACCCTAGGAACTTAAGGATGAAGAACAGCAAAATTCTAAGTGCTAACCCCATGAAGGGTTCCTGCTGGATATTGGCTTTTGGACAGTTGTGTTCCTCCCAGTGCAAAGGAGCCACCTGATGATACGGAGCAGACATCACAGTGGTCAAAGCTAGCGCTATTTTCAATGACGCAGGATTATTATTTCTCTTTTCCCCTTCCCTTTCCCGAGAAAATAACACACAAAAAACCAGGCTAAAGATGTGGCTACAATAGGGAAAATTAAACAAGATGTACTCTTGGAAATTAACACTTAGAAGAGAAGCAACTGTAAAAATAAATAGGAAAGGGAGTTTAGACAAATTAATCCAAACTACCTGCAACAACAAAAACCCGAAAGGAAAAACGCCCACCCCTGAAACCCATCCAACACAACAGTATGGCTGTTTTCAAACTCCATGTCTGGAGATAAAAACACAACCCTGACAGCATCCATATAGATCCCGAGTATTAAGGACCTCTTTCTCTCTAATTCCAACCTACATATAAAACACAATTCCCCAGTAGCTGAGCTGTGGTGTTGACTCTGCTGGCAAACATACCAAGGAAGATGATGTGGATTATCACTGGAAACCAAAGATCATGCTGCAGAATCGTCACACTTGTTGGTGTCTGGTTTGTGGCTTAAATCTAGTTTTAGTTATGTAATTTTATCCTTCATGAGTTGAACACAACAGTGCAAAGAGCTAAACAGTGGATGCAACCCACAAAGATACCTTTGTCCTACTGTTCACTAAAGAAAACATATCCAGGATATATGTGTGTGTGTGTGTGTGTGTGTGTGTGTGTGTGTGTGTGTGTGTGTGTATATATATGCAGAAAGCTTTTATTCCATTTTCTACCAATGCTCTGGATCCCTATGATGCTGAGCACCTATCTTGCTCATAGTAGAGGTGCAGAAAACCTCACAGCTGCCTCAAACTGAACAACTAAACCAGAAAATTTTGTCCTTTTCCTAGTTTCTTTAGGAACTGTTAGTAGAATTGCTCATAGCATTTATAGCCCTGATTCAGAGATAATTTAACCCACACCAGAGTAGAACAGAATTGCTCGCAGAGGGCATCGATAAGTTTAATGTGAGTGAAAAATGATTGTAGAAGATAATACCAATACGAGTGAGGAGTGAGAAACTGCTTCATTACCACAACCAACACACAGGGATCTGCAGAAATCAAAGCACAGGATGCACTATCGTTTCCACCGCATTCCTCAGACTCAGGGATCTGCCAATATTTTGCACGTAAGCACGCGGACCTTCAAAAGAGCCAATTTTGTCCCAAGAAAGTACAAAACAATCACTACAAAGGAAAGTAATGAAAAATTCTCCTCCTGAATAAACATGCTGTAAAAATAAAGTGTAAATCATAAAGCCCAAATGAAAACAACCACTCCTCCCCCAAAATTGCCCAAATAATGGGATGAGGAAGTTTTCACTGATTAGATTAAATAAAATGAAGCCCTTTCGAACTCCAGTAACAAACTACTTTAAAGGCAGGGAGACAGAAAGCAATGCACCACACATGGAGCAGTTCAGAGGTAAATGGAGGCAAAGTGAGGACTGATCCAGAACCCTTGAGAACAGGTCCAGGGGAGACCACGAAAATGGTCAGGGGGCTGGAACAGCTCTCCTACAATGACAGGCTGAGGGAGCTGGGGTTGTGCAGCCTGGTGAAGAGAAGGACCTGATACTGGCCTTTCAGTATCTGAAGGGGGCCTACAAGAAGGCTGGAGAGGGACTATTTACAAAGGACTGGAGTGATAGGATAAGGGGCAATGGTTTCAAATTAGGGAAGGGTAGATATAAATTGAATGTTAGGAAGAAGTTCTTTAGTATGAGCATGGTTGAACACTGGAACAGGTTGCCCAGGGAGGTAGTTGAAGCCCCATATCCCTGGAAATATTCAGGGTGAGGCTCAACAAGACTATGGGCAATGTGACCTAGTTGAAGATGTCTCTACTCACTGCAGGGGGGTAGGTCCCTTCCAACCCACATGATTCTATGATAAGTTCTATGATAAGAGTGGAAAAGACTCCTCAAAAAGCAACTCACATTAGGGTTTTATGACTCAGGTCAGTAGAGAAAAATGAGGTTAACAAACGTTTTGGGGTCTTGAAAACGTAATTACTACGCTGAGGACTGAACAACATCAAGCACAAAACTTCAGTACTGCAGCTTGAAACAAAATGACAGACCTTTACACAAAGCACCTTTCCAACATTATTTCTCCAACTCAGCAGAGAACATAAAAAAATAGGTCATATATCAGAGGATTAGAACAATGGTCAGGAATGAAATTCATTGAGACAAAAGGTCTCCACATTCATTCTCAGCTCTCAGTGTCAAAGATCAAATTTTACAAGGGGTCAGCTTCCTAACCCTATTCAACCTGGGACCCAAATCGTCTGGCAGTTACAGAGAGAGAAGATGCTAAAATTAGGTTCTTTACTGTCTTTTGCCTTATTTTCATCCTTTACAAAGTCTCCTTTCAAGCTCACAAAAACAGGTGGATTCTTCTTATCCATGTTAAAATGTGTTAAACACTGGTGCAACAGCAGTAGATCCATGCCTGCTATCATACATCCACCAAAAGCATCCATCTCATGGTGGCCTGGTGCACCAACATACTAGAGCATCAACACTGTGTTTGGAGGCATCTTTCACACAGCTCTACCAGCAGACAGACCTTGCTTCATGCTCCTACAGAAAGAAGGTGGATGTCTCTTTTGCCCCTCATCTCTAGAAAGCTCATTTGCAGCCTCTGAATATTCATGGACACTGTATTGCCCATTTGTATTTGTTCCAGCATTGTTCTTTAGCTTAAATGGTTTGCTGGGTGTGTTTATCACCTCCCTATCAGTCATGACCTCTATCAGCCTTCATTTTCCTCAGCTAAACAAGCCACAATTTTAGCCTATTCTTGTATTCTAGTATCAATCATGAACTGTTCAATTAGAGATGGTGCAACTCTTACACCCAGCAACCTCAGAACAGGCCATGCCATCTCAGCCACCATGGCAAACAAAATTGTGTTGAGGGCAAGTATGCAATTAATCCATAAATCAGGAGAGAAAGTGGGGGCAAAAGTAGATTTGAAAGCACCATCTCCCTTTTCAGTGGGTTAAACGTGACTTCCTCCCACACTGCTGCAGAAATCATGACCAGGACAAGTTGCTCTCAGGAAGCAATTACAGGGAAGCAGCAGTGCAAAAGGTGAATTTGTTTCTCAGCTCTTCTACATGTCACTTCTAAGGAAGGAGCTGGTCATGTGGTTCACAACTTCAAATATAAATATTATCTCCAGGCCACACCAGATCTCAAATTATGCAAAATGCTTTGAAGCGTTTTATGGACCAACCCCAAATCCATCAATTAAATTTTGATGTCTCTGCTATTAAAGGCAAATTACTGGTTGCTGACATGGGGCACAATGTCATGTGTGCTCTCTGTTGCAGTATTATTGGGCTCTGTCATACAAAATCTACATGTGCCATGGATGTGGACAACAAGCAGTGTGGGGAGAAGCTGTAAAATGGAATTGCATGAGTTTAACCCACAGTTTTCCATCATTTTCATTGAACCTAATTAAGAACACCTTTGGAAATGCATAACTGCTGAAGGTATTTTCAGCTGAAAGATTATTATATTAATTTTTTTGTAGTTTTGAATACAGGTGGACTCCAACATACAAAAAAGTGTGTATATGTATGTCTGTATCTCGGGGCAGAGGGGAGCATTTCCTTACGAAGACCTGTCTTTGAAGGTCTTGATCTTACTGATATTAAAATCACAATGTTTTTTTATACACCTCCTTCTCTTCAGTAATTTTATGACTTATTTTCATTCCAGTGTGACATAAAAATGAACTCTGAAACTAACAGACTTCTGTAGAAAATAAGCAACATCTTACAGCCAGCCGCAATGATCACACATTTATTCAAGTCAAGGTAATTATGCCCTAAAGAGTTAAAAATTCCTTTTAATTAAAACATTATCAGTATAATGTTACTTGTTGCAAGTACAATGCCAGATGTTAAACCGCAGCAAGTGCACATGAACATTTCCAGTACTCACTACAGAATAACTAAAATTACTTGAGTTTGTTGTTATATTCCTACATCTCTATGCTTCTCTTATGGGAGAGAAGGAGTTTGTGCACACCTGCACTGCTCAGCAGGCAAATCCAAGCCTTGCCTGCTAATAGATGTTGAGTTAACATCAAGCAATTCAAAGCTTCTCATTAATTACTGCTAATTGTCATAGCAATCTCCTTTCTCCTGTTTTACATCATGAGCAAATGATTTTTTTCAGTGCAGAATAGGCAAGAAGAGAGATGCTTAGAAAAACATAATTAGTTTCACTAATTAGCATGATCTGATTTGAATACTTTTATTTGCTTCTGTAATTCCAAAAAGAGCAAACAAACACATATACACCCCCCCAAACACCATGTCAGTGAAGTCAATTCCACATTCTGAAATTTCAGTTCATAAATTGAGATAACTAGCACTGCAAACCTATTTCTCACTTAAAAAACCCCAAACATCTCCCATGCCTGAACATCTCCCAGGCAAAATTGTTCAAAAAAAAAAAAAAAAAAGACCCCTTCTCCCAGAGGTGGTGCTGAGAGGATACTGTCACCGTCATGTCAAACTTCCCACATCTCAGAGAAGACACTTATTTGCACTAATAACACCACCTTAGATATTTTAATGAAATAATTATGTCCCCTCACTTTGCCTTTCATCATCAATCAGGTCAATTTGCATTTAGCCCTTCTCTGCCTGAGTCACAACATCCTATTTTGCACACCCAGCAGTGGGTTTGGAGCAAGTTTGACTAGATTAGCTGGATGGTTTTATCTTCTTGCATCATTCTAGGACAATATCTCCATTGAATCCTCTTGGGATAAGCGATGAGTTTTAATCTTGATGAGAAAAGAAAAATGACTGAAATATTCCTCTGTGTATAGAGCATGTCATGGCAGTGATTTTCTTAAAGCTTTTGTTTGGCTGAGAAGTCCAGGCAGTGAAGCATCTACCTCTATTTCTCTGGCTATTATGAACCTAGCAAGATGCTCAGAGCTGTTGATGAAGAATAAATAAAAACATAATTTCTCCAACATCCCAGCTAGTACTGGGGCTAACGTGTCGTTAGAAGAAGCCAAGGATATTGCTTCACACCGCTAAGGTATCACAAGCATTAGAGTAGCAGGAGCTGCATGAATAAATACAGCTAGTGATTTATTCACGTGTTTCTGTTTCATCTAGTAGCCTGAACAGATTATGATATTCTTTTACATGTCTTCTATTCAGATATGCTTCTGGATTTTTTTTAAGTCATGACTGAATGGAAATACTTGCTATTTTAGTTGTTTTGTTTAGCAACAAGCAAAGTTTTCTGCTACCCTCCGACCTGATGAGCCCTCAAACATTTCCAGCACAAGTCCATGAAGATGTGAAATCAAAGTTCACCTTCAGTAAAAGTTAGCTTTTACTAGCAAAATAATAAATTCAGTTAATAATGAAAAAGAGTATTCATGGTGCTTTCTTGACAGCACTCATTCACCACTGCACTTGTTATGGTAAAGCAGAGTATTCAATGCTGTTTGCTTTTGGCAATACTCCACCATTCAGATACTGCTGCAGGCAGTATCTGGTTGCAGGCTGGAACAGATTCGGAGCAGAAAAAAAAAAAAGAAGAAAATAAGCCAGCATCTAATTGTGAAGCACAAATATTTTCATGATGGAGCCAAGACTTTCTAGGAGGCTGCAGCACATCTCCAGGTAGGATTTCACGCTATGGAGAAGGAGATGGTGTTTCTTCCATTGTTCTTCTGAGCAGGACACAATATGAAATGTGACTAGTGGGTTTTCTCCACATACAAACCAAACCTCTCACTCTTACAGAGCTGCCTTTCTTCTCTCAAGACCTACTAAAAGCTTGGAAACTCCTTGAATCTATTAGAAATCCTTCTTAGAGAAAGGAACCAGACATTGTAAATGAAGCATGGTTTAGAAGCCCCTTTGTACCTGCAAATATTCCAGATTCCAGAGGCATTTTATGTCATGCCCATTTACCTGTCATGCTAGTTCTCACCCCATGATTCATTTATTTTTAATGCTTTCAGTAGCTTTTACTGATAGTTTTCAAGGTGTTAGGGTGTCCCCTCTATAGCAGTTTCACATTTGCTTGCAGAACTAACTCACTGTGGCAACATACAGAGAGTATTGTTCAGATGCTTGAGAAAAATAAAGGAAAAAAGAGGCAGCTTTCTCCTTTAGCTGCACACACATGTTCACATATAAAGGACTAACAGAGCAGCCACTGAGCTCTCAAAGCAGACAGGTGAGCAGAGTGAGAGGGCAAACACAGAACTATGTTGGCCAAAAGGAATCTTCACAATCAGCCTCCAGACAGGACAAACACGAAGTCCCTCACAGCCTTGTCTACACAGTCTTCAAAGCCAGCAACAATGGAAACTCCTCCTCTTGCTGGGTCCTAATGCTTACTTACCCACAAGACACTTTTCTTCCCTATACACAGCTCCAGTTCTCCAAAATCATACTTGCACCAGAGGTGCAAAACTGGTATTTCAATTGCGGATGACAAGTAAAGTCACTAAAACATTACTCTATGCTTTGGTTGATCCAGCCCTGGTCCCCACACCAAGGTGTCAACCAGGTCCTTGTAGAAAGAGCCGTTACCCAATTGGTCATCTCTCTGCTTGTATCGCCACAAAACTGCTGTACTGGCATTGTATCAGGGCTTATTCTTGAGCTATTTTTATTGGGGTTTTACGGTCCAAAAAAATAAATCTTCCTGAGCAACTAAAGGTCTATCACTAAAGAGAGATTCCCAAACAGAAAGTTTCTGCAACTTATCCCTGTCTAAATTCAGATACTATATTACTGCAGTCACTCGGCAGGTTCAATCTAGCACTAAATAACTGTAGTATTTCCCAAAGTTCTGGGCACCTCTGGAGCTACCTCTGAACTCTGCAATGCCAGGCTGGCTCCTTTGGAGAGCTGACATGAAGTAAGCTTGTCTGTCTTCATAAGAGATGCTGTCATACCTTCTGGTTCCCCTTCTGATATTGATAATTCAGTATTAAGAGCAATAACCCTTCTATGAAAGCATTGAAAACATAACTCAATATTGAAACATCTAAACATATTAACTATCTGAGCTGCCCCCTCCATCAAAAATATTCATTATTTGCTGCATTTCCTAAATAACAGGGAGAAGTCACCATTGCATTCCGTAATAATGTATGCCCACAACTCTATTTTCTCCATCTGCTATGCTTGCCTAAGACTGGTCATTTGTTACCTGCTAGCTCAAATTGATTTCCTTTTGCCTCTGCTTTCCTTTGCCATGAGTGCAGGAAACAAACAACACGATTTATACCAGCCATCTAGTACCAATCATTAGATAACAAGGCCCTTTACTGAAAGCATTTAGAGTAAAACAATACTTTAAGTCTACCTTTGCTTTCATTTCCTTCTTTATTACTTTAGGTTCAAAATAAGGCCAAAGAAGTTCTACTTACATGGGAGATTAGACAGTCATCCAACATAAATCCTTCACATCCTATATAACCCATAGTGCCCAGTTTCTAATGCAATTGTTTATATTTCTTTATTAGATTGGTTTAATGAAATACTCAGCCCTCCTTTTCTTGTACCAATTTGCTACATATTGACCCGTATGTGCAGAGACAACTGCTCCATTTGCAGTAAGGCAGCTTTTATCACACAGAAGCTCAGGTATAGATGATTTTTGGACTTCAGCTCATCAAGCTTGAAGAGTAAATGGAAAGAGAGGGATTGGGAAAGTTCTAGTGGTGTCCCTCAGCTTTTTCTGCCTCAAACTGATCAAGATGCAAGTGATGTTGCTTTGCACTGAGTCTAGTTTAATTTCTGCTACCATTTTGTCTGCAGTAAGCAAACATTTCTTCACAGAGAAAAAGAGCTGAACTACAAAAGACTGAATAGGAGAAACTAAGCCCAAAGATATAAAAATCAGCAAGAAACTCAATAATGCAAAGGCTCTGAGGCTCTTTTGGGTGTCTTGGTTCTTCACATGGAAGTAATAAATACTCCATGGCTGGTAAAGCTCTGTCCTAATGCAATGCTATTCCCTTCCTAATAATTAGCAAATGCACACAAACGTCTGTATTAATAGTGAACTTGTGGCAGAGTTAGAACTTGCCACCAGAAAAATTGGGTTTTTTCTAAAGGGCCAATTATACTCCAGTAAAACTTGAGTAAAACTGTTCTAGTAATGGCTTTTCTATCCACTTGTAATACATTGGATGATAAAGTCACAGGAAAGGTTCTGGTAGTTTATTAGAGAATCTTTCTGAAGAGACACTGTCCCCTCTAGCCCCAACCACAATCAGAAGAAGAGTTTCACAAGAAGATGTGATACAGAAATATTCTGTGGAATATTTCTATTTGTAGACATGCCTGAAACTGCAGAATTAACATCACCCACAGAAGTGAAATCTTTTAGGTCAAGGCTGCCAAACAGGCTGGTTCCTGCTGTGATATCGAATGGGCAGTGTCAGTTACCTAATTCTTATGGAAGTTCAGGAAAAACTCTCTGAGTAGAAATTCCTGACTCCCGATCACTTTGGCAAATCTGGATCTTATTTAGATGCCTAACTGGGGGCTAGAAGTAGAGAACTAGCAGGGTGACAATAAAACAGTGCAGCAATTTATCATTGAGGAGCAGTGAGAAATCCTTCCCAAATTATTGGGGAGTTTTTTTGTTAAACAAGCCTTAATAAAAATAGGTTACATTGATTGAGTTAGACCTGAGCTGTGAAATTTTTGATTTCCTGGACTATAACATGGTTACTTCTCCTGAAAAAAATTATTAGTTCTGTCTCTAGTGTGACAATGCATTTTTAATGCTGTTTTATATATTGTGCCAGGAACACGTATATTAGCATATAAACATAGCAGTTTTAATATTATATTTTTAATTAATTCTATGTATAAACCAATATAATTTACTGCAGTACTTTGAGACAAAGTTCAAACAATTCTTCTGACAGAAAAATTAAAAATTCTTGTCAATGAATATTTATATGGTCCACAGCAAATTAAAAGAAGGAAGTTTTCACATAAAAACCCTATCAATTTCAAATCCAAGGGCTTTGGGGTTTATGCAAGTGTAAAACCTTTGTAAGGGACACAACCAAAGCCCAGTGAATCATTTGAAAATGCCCGTCAACCCCAAGGGGCTGAGCTTGAGCCCTGTGGCATTTAGCTGTCAGAAAGAGGAGCCCAGTACTTACACTCACATGCTAATGATGGAAAGGTCAGCTCCAGATCCCTTCCATTTTGCAATGGGCTGGGAATTTCATCTCCCATTACCCACAATTCAGACTGAGGTCTAGGATGGCTCAGATCATCACAAAACAGAGACAATTGGTACAATTCAAAGAACTGCTATCACATCCATGTTCAGATTCCAAACAAATCTACATTTTGTTGCCCAGGCCTCTGAAATAATACTAAAAGGGTTTTGTTGAGCTATAGCAAAAAAAACCCCTCTGATTGTAGCCAATTGTCCATCCTCCTTTCAGCAGGGGGCCTGAGTGTAATTTTCTGCCTTCAATTAAGATTCACGACTAAATTCATCTTCTTTTAAAACCATATTATTGCACCGTATGGTATCACATGAAATGCACAGCAAAGGTTTGGGAATTCTTTTGGAGGATGATGGGGAGTGGAAACCCATGTTAGAGGCACAATGGAAATAAATGCTTAATTCAGTCCTTGCTTTTTTATTTGTCCTTGGCATTAATGAAGAACAAATTAGCTACTCTCCTTGGGTGGCTACCAGAAATAATAGTAACAACTAGAGCTCTTTCCCCCACTCAGTAATATGCTCCTTTGTAGATAAGCACTGTGAAGAGGTAAAATTATGTCTTTTAAAAGTTTACTGTTTTCTTGTTCTAAGATAAAAATGATAGGGTTGGTACTGGGAAGTAATTCAGAAATATTTATTCCACTGAGACAATAGATTTTTTTGTCATCAGAAGAAAGTGGCGGCGACTATCAAAATGAAACAAAAAGACAACAGCATTAACCACAGTGTCTGCTCCATCAGTAAATAAGGCACACACCTTTGCAATGACTCTCTGCTCCAAAGCCTGAGCCGTGGTTGAGCAAAGGATTTTAAGAGGAACAATCACCCACGTAAGTTGACCAGGCTGAGGGATGGAGCATTTTTATCATTATTCATACACATGCAATACGGTACTCAAAACACTTCCTCCTCTTTCAGATGATTAATTTACAGACAGCTTGATCAACCTTCTGTGACATGTAACAGGGACTTGGAAAACATGTAAACATCTCTGCATAATTTTACAGTTGCACTATCCTGACCAACATAATCCTTGGCTGGAAGAAAGAATTCAGACTTTAATAAGAATTACTTCTTTAAAGATGTTAAATCCCATGGCAAGGCAAAATAGTGGCTCTCAAGTGAAGATCAGTGCGTGAGCATAACTGCAAGACAGATCTACCTGAAGTGCAATGCATTTGTATAATTAAATCAACCTGCCACTGTTTCATCTATTATGTAGATGCAGAAATACTAATAATAATTATCCTCACATACCTAGAATGACTGAATTAATGGTTCCATGCAGCAAGAACTTGTTTGTGTTTGGACCTCTCTCACCAGAGCTTCTTTAACTAGCTCCTGGGTAGAATTCATTAATTTTTATTAACAGGGAAAACATTTGTCCCCGTGACAATATTTGCATTGCCTGAATGATTTTCACCTCTGCCACAAGGTGTACTATTGGCTCATACATCACACGATTACTTGGAGAGCAGAAAGACCCTCAGTCATTAGTGAGTGAATTAAAGATGATCTAAAGAGCTATTAATCACAGTGACAAAAGCCTTAATGTTGCTGTGACCCTAGTGGAGCCTGGGGACTAAAAGGGAAGCTGAGGGAGAGAAAATGGAAACATATGTTTTCTCCAAAATAACCTACCTTAGGAGAACTGTCAAAGAGTCACATCAAACTGAGAAATCCTGCCATATACGAGTGCTCCTACATTTTACTAGGGGCATTTCTGTAGTCAGTCTACTCATCATCATTAGTATTATTTATAATCAGTGTAAGCAATTAAACAATAAAACACATGTGGTATATCTTTTTTTTTTTTAATCAGGAGTTATTTA
>JAOXOE010000702.1:16065531-16088847 GCA_028565055.1 Phoeniculus purpureus | reverse complement strand
GTGTTATTTAAAAGCAACAGATTGAGAGTAAACTGATGCTCATAATGTACTCTAGTATAAACAGAGACCACTTAGTGCACAGTATAGTCCAGGTTAAAGATTTGGCATCTACATCCCATGTGGAGAACACAAGGCAGTGAACACTATTTCTGTGTTTTCAGTTTGGAAGGGTACTATTCCATAAAGCCAACAAAAACTAAAGCCTTCAATTTGTTGTCATTACCTCAGATACAGAGAGATCGACTGCATGTTGAGACACCAAACTTAAATCACAAACCCGAAACATATGAATATATCTGATGTTTCTAATCTTTCTGAAAATCAGTTACAAATTATTCCCATTGGCACTGGTTTAGTGGCACAGCTATAACATAACCGTATCACAGAATCATAAAATGGTTTGGGTTGGATGAGACCTTCAAATCATCCAGCTCCAACCCCCATGGGCAGGGACACCTACCCCTAGGCCAGGGAGGTGACATAAGTAGTAAGTAAGTGGCTAGTAAGATACCTACAAACCCTGTATATACAGATGTAGCCGAGAGTCTCCTTAGAAATGCTACCATGTTACATTTTTGTTTTATTTGAATCTTAGACTCTGTAGATAAAGAAATAGAGACCAGGATATTGAAAAACCATTTGTAAATATTGCCTGACTAAATAAGTGTTAGATATTTGGAACCTGATTATGCAAGGGATTTTATGGTCATGTTTATGATTCACAGGCTACCATTTTGGAACAAAGGAAAGAGTAAACCTAAGGTATGTTGTAAAGTCTTAGAAATACATCAGCTTGTATAACCTCCCTCCACTAGGTAAGGAAAACACTCTTATCTTATCGTACAAGAGGAAGTTGCTTGACTCTACTAGGGATTCTGCTCTGCCTGGCCCAGCAAAGGTCCCAAGGCCCTTCACTTCACCTGGAAAGGGACAATACTCTGCCTTGTGGACAACCCGCAGTGAGTTCCTTCCTGCTAAGTGTGTTCTGGTGCTGCTTCCAAGCCACGCTCCCTAAGGATGTGACCCACAGCTCCTGGAGGATTTCTATTTGCTTCATCTACTTTGAACAGGCACAGAGATATAGCAAAGCAACTGAAATGAACACAGCTGACAGACATTAAATGAAAGCTTTAGCCATAAGAATATACATGAGAAACATCACCTCCGTCTGCTCTCCTCTCTCCACTGTCTGGGTCTTCAAATTCATTTGTCTGGATTCAGATGGAGCGTCCCAAAATTCATTTAAGAGGATTAGAAATCACTCTCTGACCTTGGGCTCAAATCCAGTGGATATCTCTAGGATGTTAATGGGCTTCACAAAGATGAACTTGTTGCTAGACAGAATTGTTGCCTTACTCTTACAAAACCCTTAGTATTTAGTGATGTGATATCTGATCAGTCTAAAGTAAAACTTTCATCTCATTGAGAAAGGTCACTATATATTCATCTGATGTCAAACCTGCACATAAACAATCCTCCTTAAATGACAGATCAGAAGCAAAAAGTGGTCTTTTTTTTTCCTAATAGCATCAGCCCAGCTGCACTTCTCAGTGGCGCTTATTCTCAGCTGGTCTGCTTTCAACTTTCACTTCCTATTTAGAAAGCTAAATTGGGAGTGCTTTAATCTTCTGGCTTCATTTCCTTAATGAGAAGTGAAAGGTATAAGTGGCAGCAGGTAAAGAGATATTGAAAGCTGTGGCAGACTAGCATTTAAATATTTTAGAGAAGCTTGATCAGAGCAGTTTCTAACATTCCTTTCTTCTGTGATAGTGAACAAAACTACAAACTCAATAAAATCTAAAGTTGTGGTTACAGGGAAGATGGCACAGCAGCAGCAGAAGGACAAACTTTGAGGAGAGCAAAGAAGGGAGAGACTTTGGTCTCCTCATGTGCCTCATCCTGGAGTATCCAAGTAGTTCTGCACTGATCCAGCAAAACACCAAAACATGCTCATCTGAGCTGGCTTTTTGTAAAACAACACAGTGTCCAGCCTGAAAATAAACAAAGATAGTTTTGTTGTTTGACTGTTGGTCCTCAGCACCTCTCAGGATGAGGACTGTTGAGCAGAAAACAGTTGGGGTTAAGAATTCCCCTAAATGCTTCATCTTGACTGTCTTTGCTGTTAGTGAAAAACATCATGACTTGTCTCATATGGTTTTGCTGTCTTGATATTAAAATTATCATTTGATGTCCCCACATCACTAGTACTTCCAAAAACCTTAAGAAAATTTAGAGAAAAGTGATCTGTGTGTAACATCCACTCCAGGAAGATGTAGGTGCAATGCCAGGACAAGTTTTGTTTCACAAGCCTCAGCCTAGTGAAAAAGCAGTTTCATTGGCCCTACCTTCACTTAACTGCTTTTCCTGCTAATCTGTTTGTTTAGGGAGAAATTCCTACCCATTTTGGTCTCAGCTAAGAAGTGTCACAGAAATCCCAACCCTGGATTTCAACATCTGTGCCCACTTCATGCTGCTATGGCTTATGTCAACATTTCCAGAAGTGGTCGCTGCCCGAGACTCTTCTTTCCAACGTGCAGCCTCAGCACTGCTAGTCTTCTCCTCCTACCGCCTCAACACATCTGGGTCACCCCCTCACCAAGTTTTGTTCCATTGTTTGATGCTTCCTAATACTTCCATTAAATGCAGAAGATAGTCCTTTTGCTACTTTTGTGTCTTCCCTTCCACTAAGCTACATCCGAAACAACCTGGAGAAGAGTTGTTGGATAAAGCATTAAATTCCAGCAGCAGAAAGGAGCAGTCCTGGCACTTTTGGAGCAGAAAGGCTGAATATTACCCCAAACCCATGAGCCCTCACATATCGCATCATGTAGCAAACCACTGGCACTGCAGTCCTGTGACAAGTAGTCTGGAAAAATAGATTTCTCTCATGCCAAGACACCTGCTAGCACTCTTTACTCTGGTCCCCACTCTGAACTGGAATGTTTCAAGGCTAATTAAGACGTAACAGCACCTAATTTCCCACTGCACTTTAGGTGTTTGGAGGAGTGCTTTGTTGTGTTTCCTTGCATTTCCCCTGGGTTTTGTTCCTACATATCCTATCCATGTGTTACTGACTTAGCTCATTAAATATAAATTGACATCTCTACCATACTGGGCAGAGTATCCTCAAAATCCCTGAAATATCATGATGCCTTAGAACGGATATGGAGCAGGCTGGAATATCCCATGAGAGTAAAAGTAAGTCTGGGAAACAACAGTAACGGGCTCATTCCCCTAATATATGGTTGGGGGAGAAGGGGATCCAGTGCAAATGAAGCATAGGATGGTAAATAAGAACTGTGTTCACTTGCAGTCATGCACCATAGCCATTAAGCCTTAAGGTCTTAAAGGTACCAAGCAATGCATATGATAAATTTCTCAAAAACATCCCAGCCATAACATAGTTCTTGCTGATTGCTCATTTACCCATAATGCAGGCTGTCATAGCAAAGCCTGACAAATGATAGAGAAAGCTCAGGTTATTTTTTACACTGACTGCCAAGCCCCTCACCTCAGATTATTCATTTATTAGGGCAATCACTGAGGTCTGGGTACTTAATATTGTTTTCACCAAATATGAAAATGATCTACTTGCCTATTCTTTAGTTCCTCCTAGGGCAAGCCATTTATCATCAGCCCTGGATAAATGACTGCTTCATTATAGCCATAATTTATGAGATGTTAGAACTAAAGAGCCACACCTAAAGACTTAAAGCTTTAATATGGATTAAAATCAGATAATCAATCAAGCATATACAAATTTTCTTTAGAATTATTTCTTGCTTTGAAATGGCATTGCATTTTTAGAGTTTGTCTCAAGACAGCCAAACTTAGGCAAACTTTATTAAAATGTCCATAAGGAAATCTGGGTTATAACCTTATTGGTCAGTCAGATACTGGTAAAGATTACATGAGTCCACAAACTTGCATTTTGGACTAGAAAGATTTTTGCTGTTTTGGTGACAGGGGCTGCAAGGCTCTGGACCCAAACTGGTGGGGAAAATGCAGATCAAGGTCAGATTCCTGCATTCTGTGTAGATGGAAGCAGTTTGTTCATCTGGGGTTACAGAAGAAAAATAGTTGAACATTATTTCAAGATATTTCCACAATTGTTTTGCTGCCTGAAACAGTTTCACAGCTTAGAGTTTGTATGATAGACACCTCTTCTTCTGTCTGGGGAATGAAATATTCCTTCCTCCTAAAGCAGCATTACAGCATGGAAGAAGATTCTGGTTTGTGTCTTGGTTGCATATGTGCTAGCAGAGCCAATACAAATATTATTTCTCAAGCATGTGCCTTGCTTATAACACAAGCCCTAAACTACTTAACCATTTAATCCTGCATCTTCTGGAGACCATGTTGGAAATACAACATTTATTAGATTTTTGAACACATACTACTAAGACAACAATGCAGCTATAGCTCCCATGTGGGGCAGACCTATGCTAGTCAGGCTCAGTGTGGGCACAAAGGTCTCAGGCAGTGCTGGAGCCCCAGGGCCTACAGACAAAATGAACAGGCTATCCCAGGAACTCAACAGCAAGCCCACAGCAGTGAGAAATGCATGAGGTGATGAACAGGCTGCTGGGAGATTATACTTTTCTCATACACCGAGAACACAGGACACTACCCAATGCTATTAACTTGACACAGACAACCTGAGTATCAGTTTAAAATTCAACCCTGCTGGACAAATACATCTGAAAGGGAAGTGGGTCTAACACACTCAGCCCCTGTTCTTGGATCCACAGTTACAAATGCAAATTGAACTTTCTCAACAGCAACAGCTTCATACTCTCAGGATAAGTGCCTGTGACAGATGTTTAATTGAAGCGTATTGTTGGGCTTATGATGAAAGAATACACTGCAGCTTCATGTAACACTTACAATTTTAGCCAATGAGGCTTCTTCAGTAATGCTGTGACTGATTTAAGTTTAATCCCAGCATCAGGCTTTGTTAGCTAAAGGACATTTTTCACTCTGGCCTAAGCTCTCCCCTTCACACAATTTGGTGTCAGTACTTCAGCAGGAATAAAACAATCCAAGCTTTGCAGTTTTTTTCTGCATGAGAGCTATTTAGGGATGCCTGTGCAAGGAAATACTCAGTGCACATCAAGTCTGTGAAGTGTATTTACCCCTGCACATATGTGATTATGAACATAGACATATGTAGGAAAATATTTGTTGGCACAAGTACATGACAGGTTTTTGTGGATGTATCTGCAAATAAAAGGATAAAATATTAGGCATAGTCTCAAAAGTATTTAGAAAAGTCCATTTTTCTAATTATTTGGGGAAATTTTTACTGGAAGCTCAACAGAATTGAGCCGTGATGAAATTGTCAACCTCAAATATTAGGCAATGAGACAATTTTAGCAGGACAGAATTGCTAGACCAGCTTGGCACTTTTAGCAGGTGGAGACCTGCAGATCCCACTGAAGATAAGAGGCAGCAAGACACAAACACAAGACCTGAAGAGCATAAAGGTGCCAAGAAAATCTCGAGTCCCCTACATGAGCCATTCCTCATAGACCAGACTTTCAGAATCAATAGGGTGGTGATGCCCCACGGCAATGGAGAAGCACATGGACCACCTTTGCCTGACCTGGACATCTCTTTCCCACCACAGTGCTGCTGGGTTGTAGGACAACACTCCCAATCAGGCTAAACCAACCCTTCCCAGTCCCAGAAAGCAGCATTTTCCTCAGGGATTCCAGACCCTTTCCAAGTTAGGGCCCATCATCATCTCTTAAAACAATTTTGCTCTCAGAGTAAGAAGTTGTGTTCCATGTTCTTTGCCAAAGTAAATGTAATATCAAGTTAGAAACCCTCCAAAATAGGGCTGGTAATGCAAATATTGACACAGCAAAGAGGAGAGAGGGCAGGAGTATGGCTGGACAGACAGTCTGAATATGAAATATTTCACTAAAAAAAATGTCATCTTTATTTAGTGAGTGATGAAATCAGTGACTATTTTAAAAGATTTATAGTTTTTGTAGCCCAGACATTTATGCCCCCAAGTTGGAATGGGAATGTGAATGAAAAAGGCAGTTTTCCCAAGTTTCATCTGGGATTACTGCTGAGAGGTTTCTACGTGTAGGACTCACATGGATTTCCATGAAAGTTTTGCAGAAGTGAGATTTCTAGGTGCATGTAATTAGCAACACTCCCCCTCCCTCATTTCTACAACATGACGACTTTCCAGAGTTCTGCGAACTAATTCTTCTTATGTGGGTCCTTAGTGGCCACATGCTTGCCACAATCAGGTATGACAAGCATCCAAGGCACATTCAGAGCGTAAGATAAAATGTGCATGTTAAGAAAAAACAAAGTGGGAGGAAAAAAAAAGACACTTGTTTGGAGTGTAATCAAGCGACACGAACAGGCTGGTGGAGCTCTTGGGCCAAGTCATACAGTCTGTAAGCCCATGGCCCTCCATTTTTGTTCCTCAGGAATTCTACAGCCAAAGTAACTGCTCAAATGTTGCACTGCCTTGTCGGCTTCTACATGAATCACTGATGTGGAAGGCATCTTTAAAGGGGAAGGGTCTGCTTCTCAATAGCTCCTCTCCTCAAGCAGTCAAACAAGATGCAAATCGGACTTTGTGGTATATTACTAGTAGGAGCCATACTTATTTTCCACTGCTTAATGATGGGCCAAGGTACAGGACTGAGGAAAAAAATTGTGACCAAATAATAAAGGCATCAGAATTTTCAGAGACATCTCTGTAATTACTGCTCCTCAGCATCTAGATCTTTGAGTGCTGGTAGCTCAAGAAGGCTGCTGTGGTGTCTCCAGGTGGCCAGCATCTGCCAGCAGCTCTGCCTGGGCTGAGAGGGATGATACATCATCTGTACCCCATCTGATTGACTTGCAGCCATCAGAGAGCTCTGAATCTACATACCTGCCCTAGCTCAGCAGTATCAATGACAGATCTACGTCTGAAGTAACTCATTATACCCTCCCTAAAAATGTTCAGATGTGGGCTTATTTTGACGTTTATGCTGCTAAAATTATCCTTTTATATTTTTTTAATGAACAAAGTTATTCTATTAAATTGAAAAAGTTGATGTGAACTGAAAAAGAAGCAACTTCCATGCAAACTGCTAAGTTACCAATTAACTCCTTAAAACAATTGAAAGTCACAGAGAGCCCTCAATGCACAGACGCAGTTAATTAATTAACATTAGAAGTGATTAATAATGAGTCTTGTTTAATAGTAAATATCTGCCTGCAATGCCTGCACATCAGAACAAAAAGCCTTCAGAGAACAGGCAACTACATTTATCCTGATTGTGTTTGGGATTTTAACATGTTTTGTGCAGGCTGACAAATGGCCTATTAATTATCTAATGTTGTCTGACAACAACAGCTTGATAAAGATGTATGTTTTTGAATTGCTGGATGCAAACTGCTAGAGAAGAGCCCCACAGGGGCCTCGTTGTCCTAAAAACTGGGCTCCAAGCCATGACAACAGGCAAGACAAAGCCCTATCTCCTGCCACAGCCTTCGGACATAAAATATGTCTTGGCATTAGGGACATTTTCAGAAAACTGCTTCTGCAATATCTGATTGGGAAAGGAGGAGTATGTCTTTACTAAATTGGGGTTAAGGCATAATCAATATCATATATGGAGTGTCTGGCCTATTCTGCATAAACACAGGCACTTCATATTATTAAGGAGTCTATAATGCAGAGGAAGCATATGGCAGGACATTGCAGCTCTTTCTATTCTTTTTATTTAGAACTTTATCTTCCAACCTGTTTGACAGCTGGTCCTAAGTGGTTTCACAGTGCCAAATTATTTTTATGATTGTTTGATGTTTTATTCTCCCATTTCAGTTAATGAGATAGGATCCCACAATGGTCATAATTCAAAGCTGTCAGAACTAAAAAGCATGCTTGTGGCAAGATAGCCTGATGGTAAATAAGGCTAAAAGCTGCCGATAATAAAAACTCTCTTATCCAAGTCTCCTCTGCAATCAAAACTTGCTTTGGACCTCCTTTGCTTTGTACTTGCTTGTACTGTCACTTTTCCCTTTTGGACAGGTAAACTATCAATCTTCGGGTAACATCACCCTTTTAATTCTGTTCAACCTTTCCTTGTAATGAAATGTGTAGGATACATAGGAAGCATTGAAATGTCTAAAGATATTGAGTGCTATATTATAATTAAAGGGCTTGAATCCTATTTACCGTGCCAAGGGAATAATTTGTCATATATGCTTAGAAGAAATTGTTCAACAAATGACCTTTAAGAGTCCCAGGAAATGCCTTATCCGGCATCCCTGGGGATTTAAATGAAAACTTTCCAAAAGTTGCTATTTGGAATCCTAACCTTTGGGAAGGGAACTGCTGTCTCTTTTTTATTCTTACATAGTTTGTATGAGGAGAATGTAAAGAGAGGGAGACACAAACAAATAGCATGGAAGCGCACCAGAGTAGGTGGTAAGGCTTCTTTGTTCTTATCGCTGCCCAACAGTTTCTACATGACCTCACTACTGCAAAGCCTCATTATTTCATTGCTAATTGCCTTGTTTTCTCTAGATAAACAATATCTATAAAATACAGCATCACTGTTCTTAGACAAACCTGCAAATTTATTCAGAAACATACCAGACAATTCTGCAACCAAGATACCATGGCACCTCTACCTGTGACCAGCCAGTTAATTGAAGTAAGAGATGGTTTGTCTTCAGAATTGCAAAAAACTGTAACCTGTGGCTTAGGCACATAAGAGTTGACGAAGTTGCAGTAACTACAAGAGTCCAACCATACACAGTTAAATCCAAAAACATTTCCGCTATCTGGCGCAATAGCAGACATGTAACAGGAAAGAGAAGGGAGATACAGGCACCTTCCCCCAGTGATGTCAGTGAGGGAAGCTTGACAAAGCACAAGCTCCTCAAGGTCGTCTTTGGAAACAGGAACCCACAGGCAGGCTCAGAGCCAGGCACCTCTAAGGAGCTCACTTCAGAATGAACAGCTTCCATCATCAGTACACATGCGTATCTTACTTCCTACTACACTTGGGTTTTTACTAATACAAGGTATTGCTCTACACAGGGCTCAGCACAGGTCTCATACGCAGTTAGTTTATGGTTCGAGCAAGGCAAATCAGCTTTGGTAAAATTTTCACATCTCCCAGTTTGAAGGCTTAATATAGAATGTTAATGAGGACATAATACTGTTGGGGCTGCATACATCAAAATCCAAACATAGGAAAGACAATTAAGCTTTTCAATCCTGGTAGATTATATGCTAAGGGTGTAAGAAGTGTTTCCCTTTGCATCACTTGCTCAGACTATGGCTAATAAATGTTGTAGGCTGCTATAGTTGATCCTGACCAAAAAGTCCTGGGAGAAAGTCTGAAAGAGCAGCATATAGGAGCACAAGAAAATCAGTTGTGCTCATGCTGTCCACACCAGTTCTGGATTGCATTTGAGCCAAAGCACTGCTCCAGGCAGAGGCACATTGACCACACTAACTGCATCAGTCCTGAGGAAGGAGTGGGGTCAAGAGCACAGCACTGTATCTCCACCACCCTAAGGCTACCTGCACCCAAGAGATGCTCTGGAGACACAGCACAGGCAGCCCTGGGGCAGTGCAAAGCTGACAGAGCATCAGTAGTTCCTTCCCAGTGTTGGGTGGGCAGGAATCTCACATTACTTTCACATTCTTGAGGTCAGCCCTATGCTAGATGGTCATCACTATTTGGATCTTGACATTTATCAAACAGCAGAACCCAGAAGACACTTGGGTCTCACCAGGGGCTTGGTCCAAAAGACCCCAAGTCAACAAGACTCTCTCCATAGACTTTCCATCTGGATCTGCAGTGTTTTTCTTGACCACTCTCATCTCCAGTTGAGTACAAAGCATATTGATTTGGGATGTAGGGGAAAGGAAGGGAAGAGGAGGGAAATCTCAATACAGACATCGTAAGGAAATTTGATAGGGCTTTGCAAAGTACAGGTACTCCTTTTTTTTTTGGTCATAAGGAAAGAAAATTGATGATGCCACAAGTTTAATGCTAATTGATTTATTACCTGCCTAAGCAAATCCTGGGCAATGCAATGGCAGGCTTAGACTTAAAGCAAATGATTTACAAGATAATGTTTGACTCTGGGAAAGGGCAATCAGATCCAGATACAATGGATGATAGGATAATTGAGAAGAAATAAAAGAGGATAAATTGCCATGTGCTAATGAGTTTACAGGCACTAATGGGGAGGACATCAGTTTTAACACTCAGGTTATGAGCTAGGAGCAAGGTGTGGGGTTTGTTTTTTTCTTCAACAGCTAAAGATGTAGTGCTGAAACAAACCAAGATTAATGGCATCCCACTCACTCACTTAGCCATTCCTTACACCTTCGACAGCCTCCTGCACTAAATGTATGGCTGGTTTTTAATCAGGTTTATCCAAAGTAGCTCACCTCAGCTGGAAGCCATATTACCTGTTTCTAGGTTAAGACACATCTGTTGTTTGGGGATAAATTACTCAAAAGAGCATTTCTCCTCCTCCTTGCAGCACTGGCCGCTTGATGAGTTTGCAATGTCTTTGCAGGTCTCTTTAGGATCATAGGAATATTCTCAAGCCTTTATATGGTCTCACTGCACTCAGGTTTTGAAGCAGTTGCCAGAGCAATGCTGTCTCACATCATGATTCATTTTTATATCTTTCTCTCCCTCCATCCCACATCACCACCTAGAACCAGGGACACTTTATTGGTATTTTTGATTACTGCTGTAGCCATCTAAATTTTTCAGCAGGATGGGGGTCTCTCCAGCCCTGATGTAGAAATGCACTATATGAACGGTGCTAGCCACAGAGTAATAAAAAGACAGTACTGTGTGCTGTTATTGGTAAGGAATACAGAAATGAAGCACTTCCTCAGAGACCAAGCACATATTCCATGGTAAGGCTTCCAACAAATGAACTTTAATATGATGAATTGTGGTGCAGTTCCACAATGAATACAACCCTCAAAAATGCAGCTCAGTTGAAGCTTTTAAGTTATAATATGCACAACATGTCCAATACTTGATTTTAAAGAGACAGATTCCTGATTAACTAGCACAAAAGTAGCTGTGACCCGAGTTAAGATACAGGAAGTCTTCTCCAAAACCAGTGTGCAGCACAGACAAGCAGACAATAATTAATTACAAACCCTATGCAATCTCAGTGCAGGTAAAACCTCAAAGGGGCTCCTTTTCTTCAGTGAGAGGATGACAGCAAGGACACGCACAATCCCCACCAGCTGTATCAGGGAGCGACACCCCAATGAGCAGCTTGTGGGCAAGGAAAGCAGAGAAGGGCATTGCCTACACCAGGAAGATCTGGTCTCCATAAAGTGGCTCAAATAAATCACAGCTCCAAGCTCCACTCATTAAATGAATTTGCAAGTTTTCACTGTCCTGACCCAGATTTTAACTTTCTACTTAGAATGTGAAACATGGATCATAAACACATAAACTCAAAGGTTTGCTGCTGGTGCTGTAGCAGGGAAGAAAAACCTGGTCCAGTGGGGAAAAACTGTCCATGGAAGTGGGGTTTGAACTAGATGATCTTTAAGGTCCCTTCCAACCCAAATCATCCTATGATTCTATGAAAATGCGCTGACTACAGTGGAAAGCCTGGATCATAAAAACTTTGAAGTAGAGATGCATCTGGCATTGGATTCCTATGTAATGGTACCTGTCCTTCTATAAGGAGGGATGCAATAGAAAACTGATCCAAGCACTTCTGCCTGAAACTGGGAACGGGCTTGTATTGGAGATCATCTTTACTAAGCATTCCCTGGAGCTAAGTTAAATCATTCTACATTCAACAGGGTAATAATGTCAAAGTAAACAAGATTTTCTAGTTTCTTTCACTGAAAAGTCTCTGGTCTAGTTGTAAAATAAAAAAGGAAACTTAAAAAGAGAATGTTTATTAAATGTCTTAACATATTGCAAGTCTTAACAGATTAGCATGTTCATTCAGGGAAACCAGCCTGGAGTGGCAAACATGAAATGGTTCCAATTAGTACAAGGATTGTTCTACTTGAAGCAACTTGCCTTTTCTGTTTGAAAGGAACACAAAATGTGAGCTCGCTGTTCTGGTATCAGGCACTTACGGGACATGCAAAGAGGATATGATAGGTGTGACTCAAGTAATTGCCTCTATTCACTCTTACAGATAAAATATGGGTTTAATATGCTGGGAAAAAGAAAATCTTGACTGCATATTGAAGAGACTGTTTGGTTTATTCATAGGCACTGACAGGGGGTTTAATTTTATATGCAGGCTTTGCAACTCTGAGATGAACCTATAGCATATCCAGCCTTCACTTTTCCAGCTATGGTCATTTTTCTAGTGATGTCAGAAGAAGTTGTACTAAATCCCAGTGACCCATGTGTGCAAACTCTCCTCCCTCTGCCGAGCCTTCTAGCATCCATCCACCAACAAAATTAACTTTAGGAACAAAACTGAAATCTTTGCTCTTTTTAGCTGCTACCTTCCAGTCTCTGGTTGTTTATCACACTGGTTTACGTGTTGATGTTCCAGTTTCCACTTCAGTATCTGAATTCAAAATCCTGTTCAGCAAACACATTTCCTCACTCAGTAGCTGGAGCATCCTCCACTGCTCAAGCCCAGCAGATCTGAAGTACATTACAAGGAGCCTGTACGCTGCTGCACACACACCTCACTTGAAACTCAGCAATGTTCTGTGCCGTCAGTCCTGCTCCCTCCAAGGACACACTGCTTCTCAATCCACCACTCTCCACTACCACCCTTAATTCTTGTCCCTTCATCATGCCCCATATGGGAAAGCACCAGATGGTTGGTTTAGCACAGCAGAGGCAAGTCTCAATGCCAAAAAGCATGCAAGCCATTCTGTTTGAGAGCCACAATGGAACTGTGGCTCCACATCTTTCCCTCTTTCAGACCAAGGTGCATTCCACACACAGTGACTGCAGATACCTAGACAAACCTTCTCTAAAAAGGAGCATCAAAGACCTCACTGGCTGCAGCAGTGCTGGGCAGCTGCCATCATTCCCACAGTGCTGTGGCAGGAAATATTTTATTGTCCCTCAGCTGTGCCAACATTTTCAGAGTGCCTTGTCTCTGTAAAGACATATGTTTTTACTATGCACTTGGCACACACACAAGGAAGAGACACAAATAGGTTCACATACAGGGTCAGCGCAGCCCTGTGCACACTCACCTCAATCCCAATGTGACCAGCACCTGCCCCAGCTGTGTTCAGGTGTGGGAGAGTGGGAGAGTACAGGTGGATGCAGACAGAATTACAGGCATAGACAGACTATTCTGCAGATAAAACACACACTGAGACACATCCCAGTCATAGACACCTGGGAAGATGCCTGCTCAAGTCCTATCTAATGGAACTTGAGCAAACACCAGCAGCCCAGAGAGATCCTTGGTCACCACACTAGAAGATGGATCAGGAAATCTGGTTTCATGTCACCACTTCATTAGCACTCAAGGGGACAGGTAGTTTCTAACTCAGGTGCTTTTAAAATGTTTCTTACTTGACTAATGCCTCAGTTTCTCCATCTATGTAAGGGAATAACACTTATTGCACTGTTTTATCCCAGTTTATGGACATTTCAAGGCAACAGCTACTACATGTGCAAAGCAACTGCTACAATTCACCTTGATCTTACTTGCACTCACACAACAACTCACCTTAAATGACAGATAGGAACTTTAACCATTGGCCCCTGCCCTGGTTTTTTGATTTAAATTTAATCTTGCTAACCCTCCAGATTCAGAATTATCTACCAGAAAAGTAATTTACAATACACAGACTTCAAATTCAGCTGAGTCTGTTTTGGACTTCTTAAGGTAAGCATCTAAAATCCAGATGTTAAATATGGTTCTAAATTTTTTTCAGAACAGAAAACAAATTTAAAACATTAATTAGAGGTGTTCTCATACATCTAATTTCAGATAAATGTCACTAGAAAAAAAACAAACGTGACACTGAGAATGAAACATCAGTTCAGCCTTCACCTGGGGTGCAGAGCCACTGCTGCTAGGCTACAGCCCCACTGCTACAGCTTCAGCCAGCAAGCAAAGCTCAGAAAGAGGAAATGCATATGGGGGGGGGGGAATAGTACTGTACAGCATGGATAAGCCATACACAGATATTGGTAATTTCAAATAGGTACTTCTCAGAAGAGCTGTACTGCACACCTTTGACCTTTAACTGGAGTGCTCAAACATTGCATGTAATGATGACTACTAATGAAAGTCCTGTGCTGTGCTTGGCTGCACTTTCTATATGAGTGCCAGCAGTAAGATAAATGATAAACTGGTTCACTGGAGTACTAGTGGTTTGGGGGCTATTGATTTTTGGTCCATTCTCTTTAAAAGTGAGATCTAAAAAGTTGACAGAGGGTCATTAATTTCATCATATACTTGTCGTCTCATCCATAACCAATCCAGGGGCTGAGTGCGCTTGTCACTCTCTGTTTGCACTTTATTTGTTTAGGTTTTCTTTGTGATTCTACATTTTCCTCCTTTATTTCAGCTTTGTGTTGGTTTTGCTGCTGTTATTTCTTTTTCTCCTCTAAACGAGCTGCTTGCTTTGGACTTCTACTACAAAAGACTGTCCGGATATACATTTATATCTTAAGCAAATTCAGTGGCTTCATTATCAAGCCTGTGCTAGGAGAGGAAGTCACCTCTGTTTAGCAGTACTTATTTAAAAAGAAAAAGATTACTTAATTAATCAAGACTAATTCTGCAATCTGAAAGATTTTGATTGACTAAACACTTCTGAAGACTTCAGGGTCTCATTCAAAAGAAACATTAAGGAACGAGTTAGGGAATTCTTCTCTTGTGAAGTTCATGAGACAGTGTTCTCAGGTGATAGAGAAGACTGAATCCAAAGAAACATGCCCATAATTAGTAGAGTTCTCTTTCTCATGGTTCTGATTCAGCCCTTGGCAACTCTGCAACAAACTTAGAAAATCATTTACCAACAGTTCCTAAAAACCCTATTTCACTGGTATATCTTATCTTTTAGTAGAGTAAAAATATATAGAAAATTCTCCATAATTACTATGATTACAAATATTTTGAAACAGGAGTCATCTATCCATCTAGTGGAAAACTATTTATATGAGCAAGTTACTCCCATAGAAAACTGCATTCCATAGGCAGATTTTCCAATTTTAGCCTGGTTAAATATATTTCTAGGTAATGGTGTCATCCATCCTCCAACACCAAGTTCATCTACATTGTCTTTCACTGGGAACCCGACAGAAAAGTGTGTGTGAAAGTAAAATAAAGTGTGATTAAGTATACAGATGATGGCAGAAAAATCCAGTATTAATAATATCACAACCAGCCAGTAAATCTCCTTTTTTATAGGTAAAGAAATTCATTTCTGCTCTAAAGTTTGTTTTTTATATGCCCTTGAGTGCTCAACTAGCTAAACTACCAAGGGAGCTCTACATGATTTAGAAGTTAATCCTTCAAATGGCTAACAATTGAATGTCTCAGCTGTTTGTAGTTTCTTACCACTGGCTAATTTCATTGTTGTTTCACGTGTACAGTGGCAAGCTTTCCTTGTTCAGAGCTCCAACACCAAGATTGTAAAAGTAGTTAATTTAGGTAAAATGAGGCTGGGAACATTCACACTTGTTCAGCTTGTTATGACTAGACCAGCTAAGAAATATGCATGAGGAACAAACAAAAGAGAAAAAAGGGAGATAAAACAAACCAGAAAAATAATCAAATTTACCAGGCTCATGAGCATCAAGCACCCTTTTAAAGGGAAAAAAAGGAAAACAATATTCAGAGAAAGACCCAACCATTTAGGTTTCCTGTTTTGAAGGACAAAAAAAATCCCTAGATGTGTTGTAATATTGAAGCATCAATTGTTTTAACAATGGACTGAGCTTTCTGAGCCTGCCATTATCAAGTTCTTCTCTTGTGCCAGAAGCAAAAGCTCATCAATCCACTCCTTTTTCTAAACCTCATTTTGTTTGTATGGCATTTACAGAGGTCAAAAAGCTCATAAGTGCACAAAAATATTATTTATAGCAACTGGTGCACAGTGCTTTACTGCCCATGCTGGGAAACACACACTGAACTAAGATTTTCTTCCGTCAAGTATTTTCAACAATGACCTGACACTACCAAACTGGACTCATCCAAATGGCATGAAACCCCCTCCCCACTACAACAAAAAAAGAAAATCAATACTTTTTGCTGACTTGGCATGACTGGCCATGTCTGTTACACTTGCGACCACTTCTCTCTTGCATATCCTCAAATACACAACACAATATAGGTAGAACCCCACTGTGACCTCCCATCAGCAGTCTGATACCCATGGGATGCTTGGCAGCAACACTCATACAACTCATGCCCAGGCAGCAAACAGTGCTAAAGGCTCAGCAGCTCTGGCACTTCCTCACTGCAGCTCTTAAGCAAGCAGCTTCTTAAAATCCTAATTATAAACTTGATTAATAGATATTATAACACAGTTCCTGTTTGCCTGTAATTACATTTGACACAGAGATACAAATCAGCAGTTTAACATGCTGGAATAGGATTCATAGAATTTCATAGGATTATGGACATACACATTTTTATTAAAGCTCTATTCATTTCTCTTTAGCATTCATCAACTCTCTGCCTTTACAGAGAGATAAATATATTTTTTTTCCATAAAGTCATTAATTTTGGAGTTTGAGAAAAATGAAGTAGACAAAGTGGGTAATTTTTCACACTTAGAACAATTTCCCTATGATATTATGACTCTTTTTCTTGCACTGCTCTGGGAGATTAATATAGCTGTTATTTTCTCCACTAATTGGCTTTACAGATAGCCATGGGAGATAGCACCTAATAAAGGCAAACAAGAGAGAAAAATATTAACAGCACTAAGCTGTCCCATAACAAGGGGGTCTATTCATTAGGAAACAATATTCTATTAAGGAACATTTTTTTTCTACACAGATTTTTTTCAAGTAAGTGGAGTGCTCACTAAAGCCCAAAAGTGTATGACACATGGTTATCCTGTTCCCTGTAGCACTTCAGCTCTTCATTTAAAGAGTCCCTGAAAGCTGCCCCTGTGGATAATCTGGGCCAGCATGAGCCAAATTACCATTTCCTTTCCAAACCAGGAAGTTCTCCTCTGGCAGACAGGATTCCTTGCAAGGGCTTTTCATAGATAAGTCATGGCTGGATTAATAACATCTGCTAACCACCCCTTTTTTACATTACAACACAGTAGGGGAGGTTGTCTCAGTCTGGTTTAAAAGAACATAACACAGAGAGCAATTGCTGTTGAGCACCCAAGAGCTGAGGAAATTCCCAGCCTGGTACCCTGCACATATGGGTCCCCACTTGGACCCAGGCCCTTCTAGAATCTCTGACAGCGGCAAAGCAGGATTACTCTATTATAAATTACTACAATACCCACTAACAAATACATCTGCCCAGACAGCAGCAATCCCCACTGACATTGAAACAACCTGTCCATATTGGGATGCAGAAACGTTCACCATGTGAGACCCAGAGCTCAGCTCACAGTCTGGCGTCCACACTGTAGGCAATAAGCAGCATCTGAACTTTCCCAGCATTTTAGAGATGTTTTATGAAGTTGCTCAAACCAGGTCATACAAATGATGTTTGTTCTAACATGAATAAGACTTTTACTAACACATCTCAGAGACAAGTCATGGCACACAAAATAATCTAGTTTTTTTTCCATTATTACTAACTATTGGACTACATAGGTATACATAAAAAGCTATCAATAATCCAGATAACCTCCTTCCAACAGTGGTATTTTATCCTTCTCCCCAGAATTTGACTTTGCCAAACAGCCACAGCTATCCAGGACCTTGCAATCTCCCACTGGAGACAAAGTCATCCAGCCAAACATTTGCTATTTGGCTTTTTATCCAGGCAGACCAACCCCAGAACAGAGGCAGCAATCATCACCTTCCCAGTAACTTGCTTTTCCAGATATCTCATGTGAATACCTGGTTCCTAGGAAACCACTCTGTCCAGCTTTAATCTGAAATTGTCCTAAAAAGCCATTTTAAATAGTCCAACTGAGATGTAATATATGTAAATATGTTACCTTCTGTCACTGAAGCAACTTTAATTTTGAAAGTTTTGGCTGTTTTATAATACAATCAGTCTTAGAAGCTGAGATTTGCTAAGTAACAGCCATAGGTACCTCTGTGGGTTTAATGTCACATAAACACATACATCTAAAGCACACATGGAATGCAACAACAGCATGTAAGATCTCTGATACAGATCACAGAGAGGCTCTCAGAAATCACACGCAGTTTCACACCTAAAATTTTAGGTGATTAAGCCTAAAAGACCACTGCCACACTTATCATAAGCCCCCCTTTAAATCCAGTGCTTCATTTAAAGGGGTAAAGAATCAAGAAAACAGATTATGCCTGAACTTTTATGAAAGCACAAATGGCAGTTGTACTTTCTGTTCTACTGGCAGTTACAGATCAATACTTAACATGATCCAGGCACACAACAGCCAGACCTCATAACAAAGCATTTCTTCATCACCAGCTCCAAGAGATAAGCATCTCCTGCTAAGACCCTGCCATCAGTAGTTCCTACAGCACAGATGTCTAATCCACCAACCAACCAAGCTAATATATGGCCTGAGCCAATACAAAAAGGAAGGCAGCATGTCTTCTCTTTGTTCGTCAGAGGCTATTTGGATGACCTCAAGTCTCCAAGACATCATTTTCTCCATGGCAAGTCAGCTAACAATCTCATGTCACATTTTTTTTTTTTAAATACGGGCACAAAGTTCATAGGATTTACTGTTGGCACACTAATACCTACTCTATGTGACACCAGACACCCACAAGTATCTTGACTCCCACCGTTTTGGAGTAGTAGAGTTGGGAATCTTTCTAAGTAGTTTTCCAACCTAAAACCACCATGCTCTGTAACCAGTACATTAAATTAACACTTTGAAAATAAAGCTGCTCTGGATGGTAACTGAGGAGTGGATCTTGCAGTAGCTCTTATACCAAGGCAGAGCAGTTAAATCAACATCTATATATTTAGCTGAAAATCCCAAACAACGTCCTACACTACATATAAATCCTTTGCATAGTATTTGAGAGGGACATTAAAGGAACATTTCACTTTAGGTGACCCTAATTCACTTGTACCTTGATCCTAATCACAGAAACTGAGCAGCTGGTAGCTCATCGCATTCCAGCTCCTGTCTGGCCTTCAGGTTCTCCACCCTAAAGAGTGTAGGTACAAAGAGTTCCCTTCATATACTGCTTTTGGGATAAGCCGTAATTTCACCATTGAAAATGTCTGAAGCACCCCCAATTACATTTTGTATTTATAAGTTAGTGACACTTCAGAAGCCAAGATGGAGCCATGTAGGCTCCCACTGAAGTAACTTCTGAGAAAGTTCAACCGTATTCTAAGCCAAAAGGATTACGTTTCAAGGGAATAGAATTATGTCTATCCTTCATTCTGTCACTATTATTTGTCTTCCTAATCATGTTTTTCACATCTAAACAGATAATTAGGTGCTACTATAGGGAGCAAAGAGAAAGTAACCAAAAGCATATATTAAGCAGGGAACCTGGAGCCCTGTCAAATAGGAAAGGCTATGATGTTTGAGGAGGACAGAAGCCCCAATATCCAAGACAGATGAAAGAAATAAAAATTTAAGAACACAAATTTTTATCTAATTAATTGTTTTATAGGTACTTTGGTAGAATCACAGAATGTCAGGGATTGGAAGGGACTTCTGAACATCATTAAGTCCAACCCTGCTGCCAGAGCAGGGCCAAAACTAGGGCAGATCACTCATAAATGCATCCAGACAGCTCTGTAAAGGGTCCAGAGAAGGAGACTCCACAACCTCTCTCAGGAGCCTGTTCCAGTACTCTGTAACCCTTACAGTAAAGAAGTTCTTCCTCATGTTGAGGTGGAACACCCTGTGCTTGAGCTTGAATCTATTGTCTCATCCTATCACAAGGGCACAAGTCAAATGTGTTTGTAGACCCTCATTAGATCCTTCTCAGTCACCTTCTCTCCAGATTACAGTCTCAGGTCTCTTAGCCTTTCCTCATAAGGCATTTCAGTCCTTTTATCATCCTCACAGCCCTCCACTGGACTCTCTCAAGCAGATCTGTGCCATTCTTGAATCACAGAGCCCAGAATTGGATGCAATAATTAATAATAAAATAGCAAAAGTCATAAGAATACACTGTTCACAGTCACACAGGCACAAGTCCCACTCATTCCACTTACCACATTAAGTGCACTGCTCCAATAATGGGGACAATCACTGTTTTTTTCATTGACCCTGGAAATGTAGCAGGTGCTCACAGAGCTTTCTATGAGATTTTCCTTCCTACTGTAGCCTCAAGTACATTCCCCTCTTAAAGGTTCATCAGGCATGAACTTAAACCACCAAATTCAAATACAGACTCCTTTCCAGTCAGAGCCACTCAGATAAATAATTCAGATTGGAGCTCACATTAAAAAAAGACATTTTTAATTAATTAAAAGATGTTTGAAGACACTTAAAGACTTTTTTAGAATAATTTTTTTTAAAAGTTGAAAAATTCACCACCAAAGTTTCTATATGTCTATTTTGTTAAAGACAATGGTTCCAGAGCAGCACCATAAGGCTCAGGCTGTAAGAAGCCAGTTACTCTTTTAACATCAAGAGAAAAAGGGAAATCTTTTTCACAAAGGCATAAAACAGAAGGAGAAACTGGAATACTGCTGCTCTATCAAAACCACAGAATTACATAAATCAAGCCTAGAGGAAGGTTTCTAGAGGAAGGTTTAATGCTTTTGCACAAGAACTCAGCTTAAGCATTTAGACTAAATAAAAAAAGCAGAACCTACCAGTTTGAAGACAGAGACAGGGCTTTAATCCCCACCCAGCACCACAGATACTGACCAAGGACTGCTAAGCACCCACAGAGCTAGTTCATACCTGGTTTTCACAGCTGAAGCCAATGTATTTTATAACTGGAAACACCTGCAAACTCCAACTGCAACCAGCACATTGAGCCCCTATGCACCCAGCAGGGGACACAGCCTGGGCTGCACCTAAATTTAATGTCCAGGTATTTAAATTCCATAACTATAAATTTATATGTGCATCGTAACAGCACCAGTACTCAAAACGAAAAGGAATAAAAGACAGAGCTCTGAGGAAACTCAGACATGCAGCCCAAAACATGCTCACATACAGCCTTACAACAAAGCCATCTGTGATCTAACCAAGCTGTGTCCTTCTCCAGGTAGCTGTAGAGCAAGTTAATCAGTATTGCTCAAGGAACATTTCCAGCATAACCCATCCCATCATGGGATGATCACAACTACCTGGCACCTGCCTGGGGAAATGTCCCCTCCATTACAGTATTGGCCAACCATCAAGGAATTGAAGGTTCCTCTTATCCAAATTAGAGTGATGCCAGCCCCTCTGCCAGTCCCTCCTTCAGCTGTCAGAACTGCTAATGCTAATGCTACAGATGTCACTAGAAGTGACATTTCTGACTGCTTCAAAGGAGTAGATAATTAATTTTTTTTAACTTTATGGTGGAAAAACATTCCCATAAAGTTGAGAAAGTGAAATTCTTTTAGTATCAGGCACTTTTCTCTTTGAAACGGCACCTCTTGTCTTCAGTGTGACCCATCATTTGTCTCCTGGAAATAACAGAGACAATTTTGATCCTTCCCAATGTTTATACTCTGCCATGAGCTTTAGCTGACACCAGTCAGCTGACACCAGTGGAATGGAAAAAAGTGGCAGCCCCGTGTCTCTTCGTGGGATTTAAGCCATAACACAAATAGTGGTAGCTGTTTTTCTGACCAGTACGGAGCAATGATTTCCTAATTTGAAAAAATCTTGCACGTTGTACTGTAAATATGTTTCTAGGAAGACAAAATGTACAAATTAAGAGCACAGATCTCAAAATACTGGACACAGAGATGTTGTTTTTATACTTAAGGTTGTACTAATGTTAGTCTTTCAGGGCTTTTTAACTTGGCTTATAATTTTATTCCTGACTGAAAACTGACATAATTTTGAAAAGCTGAGAAAAAAACTGCTGACGACTCTAAAACTATTAACAGTAGGGAAATATTGAGCATCCTTTTCACCATAGGGATAATATTTATTTGGAAGATGAAAAAAATTTTTTAAATATGTGGTATTTTGGCCAATGCTTTTCTGTGGAGAAAAAAATGTTCTTCCTTGCCCTGCCTCCCCAAAAGTTTGTCTAAAAAAATCAACACATTCTTAGCAGAAGGTTTTGAATGCAAAGGAGAAGATCTGGCTGAGTGTTCAAAATGGTTTATTTACTTCCTCATTTATAGCAGAAGCAGCAGCTTAAATATACATGTGCCCAAATAATTCTTTTTACATATTATTCATGCAGATAGCTGCCAATCAGCACTACACAATGCTACTAAAAAGTTTTTTAGATGATACTCCCTTAAGCTATAGAAACAAATAGAAAAAAGACTAAATGCAGCCTGGAATTAACAACAGTTGAACCATATGGGAGTAATGAAATTTAATTTTTTTTCCAGATAAGGCAAAAATTAGGTTTACTCTACCCACGTTTCAATAAAACCCCTGATGCAGTGATACATTGAAATTAATAGCTAAGAAGGCAAAAGTAGAGATTTGTGCAAAAAAAAATCTTGGGTAGTTAGAGGTTTGGTGGGGAGGATGTGGATATGAAAGGAGAAATATCACATTGCAGGTGGTAGTAGTGAATTTGGCAGGAAAAGCAGGAATCAGGCCAAAGACAGGAAAATCAGAGATTGGGGACATATGTTTTTGGATGAAACCAAGAAAACCTGCCCAAAAGCTGAAGCTCCAGAGCTGGAAATATGCAAGGATGCAATCTCCTCCTTTGGTTGATCATAGCAATTACTGGTATAATTTTATGACCATCTTGGGTGATTCAGGAGTAACATTTCCTGACAAGGGAAATTCACTTCACCACACCTGGCAATGGTAAGAAATGTGTCACATAAAGTTAGACACACTTCTGGTCATCATGGTGCAAGAAACGAGAGATGAAGCTCTAGCATGAGGAAGAGCTGCCATGTGAAGCAAGAACCAAGAAAAGGAGAATAAAACATCCTTCATGTTCAAACCTGATTCAGGTCAGCAAAGTTAAGGTTAAAAGTAGATACATGTACACTCCACTAATAGCTAAGGAGAGTAAGAATCAGAAAAGGAAGTTATTTAATCTAAACAAGGTTGGCACCAAAACAGCCCAGTAAGGACAAACTATG
>JAOXOE010000702.1:15970531-16060531 GCA_028565055.1 Phoeniculus purpureus | reverse complement strand
TATAGCAACCCGTTTTAAATAGATACGTGCAATAATAGGTTTAAAATCCACCTGGATATGTTCCTGTGCGACTTGGTCTAGGTGATCCTGCTGTGGCTGGGGGAATGCACTAGATGATCTTTCAAGGTCCCTTCCAATCCCTAATGATTCTATGATTCTATGAATACGGTTGGTAAAATGAATATAACCTGATTACTAGTACCTTCATGGCATTTTAGGGATGGTGAAATCACTACAGCCCATTTTACCATATCACAGAAAATTGTAAGCAGTATTACAGGAGGGTGAAAATCTCCGTATTTATGAATGAGGGATGGATGATTAAGATAAAAGCATCCCTGCTATTGATCACAGACCTCTCTCATCTACTAAAATAATAAAACTACATAATGCTGGAGCACTTCAAGAAGGTGACTGAATGTAAACACTGGTGGTCATGTCTCCCCAGGCTTTGGTGCCAAAACCTGCCAGAGAGCATAGCCTCCAGTATTTCACATGGACCAGCTGTAGCTCAAATCACAACCTGGCTTGTCATTGCTATTGTCTACTGAAACTCAGTACTGGGCTCAAGTGCACTCATCAGGTCTTCACTACACCAAACCCTGTGTATAGCTTGCGGCATCACTATCACTCAACACCATAATCATCTGGATTTCCATGGTGATAATGTTTTTGTGTAGCAAAAATATTTACATTCTGCAAGATATTTTCTTCAGTATGATGCCCCAAAGAAGTATTTACAGCCATGGTCTTTCTTGGTAGAAGCTGCCCCAGTCCCACACAGGAGATACTTGTCACCAGCAGTACCAGTTTCATAAGCTGAGACTCTCTTATTCATTTTCACAGCATTGATGAGGAACCAAGACCACAGTTCCATGGCAGCCCCATATCGCAGCACTGAGCAAAATACTGTTAGCACCACCATAACCTACTGATGACCAGACACCAGCCTAGCAAAGCACCAGGGGCAAACTACCAAAACACAGCCCGGTATAAAATATTATTATTGCATATATTAATCTGGTTTTCCTTCTTAGAAAAGAAGGCACTTTTCTTTCCAAGTGAAAATCATGGGATTTTATAGCAAAAAGTGTGTCTCTCTGCATGGAAGAAGGTGGAATATCTCAGCCATGCTGGAAAACCACTACACGCTGGTCTGATACTAGCCTGGATCCAATTAGAAATACTTTTCGGTTTTAGCCCAGGTGGAATTGCCCAATTATAAAAGCAAAAGCCTGCACTTGAGAGGAAATGAAGAAAGTTGTTCTTGCTGAAGAAAGGAATAAAGATCTGTTCAGCACTCCACAAAAATCTCACACAAACCTGGCAAACTGAGCTCAGCTCTCAAACCGAATATCTATCAGTTTTGTGCTCAATGGTTAGTACCATTCGTCCTTCCACGAAAAGAGGAAAAACCTTGGTTCTCCATCATGGAGAAAGCAAACTTCTCCTGACCATGATGGACACCATTCATACAGAAGTGCTCTACCTAACCACTTCTCCTCAGTGCTGGTTTGTACTCAAACCAACCTTGCAAGAGAAGGCCACCAGTTCAGCATGGTTCCTCTCAAGAACTTGGCCAGTTTTCACCAGTTTGAATAACGGAAATGCCAGCTGTTACTCAAAGCTACCATCCATCACACCATAAAGGATGTAGCAATGGACACTATGCAAGCCCCAAGCTCAGGAGCAGCACATACACAGAATCATTTTGTGTGAGTATGTGCAGCACTAACAGCCCCAGATCCTCAGGGGCTCAGACAGTGCCAGTAAGTATATGGTAAAGACTTTCTTCAACATGTGCCTAAGTCCTGACAGATAATTTAATGAACTATAGTTAAAAGCTGAAAATTCCATATTGTATATAATTTCTTCTAAATTAAAAAATTACATAAATGCTCACACAAAGCTAATTACACTGAAAAATTACTCCAAGTTACTTTGAAAACAATGAAACAAACAAATTCCACATATTCTCCGCATGTATACAGAAGGCCTACAAAAAATAGGTGGACTGGTCTAGAACCTTTCTATCTTTTGCATCCAAGACACAGGTGCTTTCAAACTCTTTCATACATGTAAACTTGCTCTATTTAATGAAAATTATTCTAAAAACCTTAGAACACAGGAAGCAACAGCACTGAGAGAGGTACCAAGTGAGGTAACATTTGTGACAAAATTCCGTTGATACAATGTCTCAATTAGCTAACTATGTGATAAAGGAAAATGCTCTATTCCAGCCTCTGTTTCTCTTTTTCTCATGTAGCTTCAAAGAAGAATAAAATTTGTGTTTTTCTGCAAAAGAATCCTACCAAGTCCATGATCATGACTGACTACAAGATTCAATTTGCAGAATCTGAATTAAGAGATAGCTACAGCAAGACATTATTAAGTAGAATAAACTATAGACCAACCCAGGTTTGTAAGGGTTAACAAGTTAGGGGATACAAATGACTTCTTTTTAATTGCTTGCTGCAAACTTTTCAAACTGTTTTCCTGACTGCCTTTTCCAGGTCATACTCAGAAGCAGATATACCAAGCCACTCTACCATGTGCCTGACCCAACCACAAGGACAGGAACCTTCACAAAAGCAAAGAAAAAGGAAAGGAAAAGATAAAAGGGAAAATAAATGCCTCTCCTCAGAAGATATGCAGAACTATACTAGAAATGCAGAAGGTTGAGATAGTTTGGACAAATGCCCAAACTTCTGAGAGTTTAATCAAAATGAAACAGCCAATCCTCTTTCCCTTTTGAGATTTGCCCAGCAACAATTACGATCAGTTTTAAAAACCACAAGTACTTAATAAAAGCTGGAATATTATAAATCTTCTGCCACATGAAGCTAATAAAAATAAATAATAATAATAAATTTTAATGTTTAAGGCACCCAGGCCCAAAGGCACTAACCTGCATTTGTGACTCCAGTCAATGATATTAATAGTTCTAGAAATATTTGGACAAATGTTGTTTTTGCAAAAGGGTACTTTTTCTACATACTTGCC
The DNA here is from genome assembly GCA_028565055.1 of Phoeniculus purpureus. NCBI lineage: Eukaryota > Metazoa > Chordata > Aves > Bucerotiformes > Phoeniculidae > Phoeniculus > Phoeniculus purpureus. Next base: position 16,057,528 of record JAOXOE010000702.1, on the reverse strand, counting down.
AGGTCTTAGACTGATTATATGGACTGCACTAGACTTGTAATGAGATTGTTGAAGACATTATTCCATTTACATGTTCATCTGACATTATTAAATCTCTATTAGTTTCTATCACAGAGAATTTAGAAATATGTTCCAGAGCGCGTGTTGCTGGCCATATGGGCCATCCGCAACCTCATTCTTTCCAGTCCTATATTAAAGTTAACAACATCAGTGCTGGCTTGCACAGCTGCTCAGCCTGGAATGCCTGTTCAGGCCAACAGCCCCAGACATCTCTTCTGAACCACAAGAAATCATTTATTTTCCTAGCCTTGGAACTGATACTTTTTGTTTCTCGCTGCCTCATCCCATCTACTTTCCATGTCCATTTAAGCGCAGACTATTCCACAACATTGTGGTTGCTACCAGCCCAAACTCAGCAGGCGGATAATGTTTCTGCATCACCTACGCAGTGCAGAAAACATTCATTTTTAAGGGAAAGCCTACAGTTTTGCTGGCCTGGTTCTAGCAGGAAGAGCAGAGGTAAAATATCAATCATCACTCTGAAAAGTTTGGAGATTATGGCCAACTGCAGTGTGATTTCAGTGTTATGATCCCACAAACAGAAGATTGTCCTTGAGCCCCAAATCTGACCTCTTCTGCAACATTTTTCCAATAAAAAAATCTCATACAAATATTCCAGTGGCTTTTGCTGGCAGAAGGGATAAGTAAAAGCTAAGTAAAGATATTTTAATTGCTCTAGTTAATAAAATTATGGCAGTATCAAGTGAGTGGTGCATATTAATGTTCAGGAACTGCACTAATGACCTTTTCATCCTCAGGGATTGGGTCCCAGCACCTTAGCGAAAGTGGCAAATAGTGTGTTTTCACTTCATTAATTTGTAAAAGCAAAAATCGAAAGCAAACACACACACACACACAAAAAAAAACCCCACTATCTTATTTTGGCAATATGTTGGAGCGCTTCTAGAAATTGTTGAAGATGTTTTCATAATCCTTCTACTTGAAAGGCCAAATGCCTTAATTACCATGAGACCAATTAGTTACAGAGGGCTCAGAAAGAACCATAAGAACACTTCAGAGTGGTTTAAAATAGCTTTTCCACCTCCTAAAAATAGAGCAATATACAGAGAAAAACTTTAACCCCTTTTCAAGGTAATGCAGAAGTGTGAGGCCAGCCTCAGGAATCTCCCAGTCCGAGCATCACAGTGTTCTCCACTGCTGCTCTCTCAGGCCAGGATGCTTTGCCAAGAGCTTTGCCATGATGCTGTCCTCTATCAAAACCCATTTCTAGCCTGTACTGAGTCTGACCAGCCTTGACTCTTGAGCCAGAATGAATTTTTTGGGAGGAAATTCCACATTTGGGAGCAAAGGGATGAAAAATTTTATGAGGTCAGTTTGCTAGCAAAAAAAAGGCACTTATAGGAATACAGGGGAGGAAAACATTTCCTGGGTCACTGAGTTTTATCCAGCAGTACCAGAAGGAACTAATTAATGTATCATCTTTCACAAACTGACCTGGCTTTTGCAACAGACAGAAATGTTGGGATCCACCTCAAAAACAGAGAATGAGACTTTACAGTGGATGGTTGTTCTTCTGTGGCTCCCATCTCCCACTGTTGCCACCTTTGCAAAGGTGCAAACAATACAACATTGCCAAAATGCATTCTTAACCCACAAGCTGCACGCTTTGAGTTTTTTTGACCTGTTCAAAGCATCTGCTGCTGAAGAATCCCCTCTATAGCACCACAAGTTCAAAAAGTAGAGGGGAGGCCTAGGAGAAATAAATCAAATACTGTGTCTAAAGAGGATGAGCCTCTAGATCAAGAGCTCTGAGACTGGCACCATGAAAGGTGCAAAAGATGGGCTTAGGTATAGTCTTGACAACGATTGCTCAATGAAATTTGGCAAGTCCTTCACATTCTCTGCCTCAGTTTTCCAGTCTACAGTATAACCATTATTATTTAACCATCCTTGTAAAGGCCTCCATCATCCATAGATGTACACATCCACTGGGACAGTCCTGACACTAATTTCTGCTTCATATCAGATTATACGATCATTATTAACCTTCTAGCTTGCACTATTGAAGGGTCAAATCCATCTCAACTTAGCAGACAAAGCTCTACTGACTTCACTTTAGTCGCAGTCACTTACTCCAGGACTGGATTTAGTCCTGGGCATTTTTCAATTTAAAATACACTGGCAAGGCAAAGCCACCGCTGTTCCTTCCAGGGGTGGTCTGATTTCATTTACAAGTATTTGTGCTGGCAAGTCCTACATAATATTCAGATGCAATTGTGCCCGAGTATTAAATATAATGGGTTAGATGTTATGAATAGGAAAATGAGATAACTTGGTAAAGGAGGTTTGACAGCAAGACTGAAAGAATGAAGATTCAACTTAAGCTGCTGAAAGCCTAACGAGATAAAGACAGGCAGGGGAGAGTTCCCTTAAATGTGATGAAAATAAAGCCTGAAGGGGTGGAATGATAGAGAGGCTAAGGAGTACATGCTTCAAGACAGAAGATGAATGTGCCCAACATGACAGTAACATGTAGCTAAATTAATCAAAGCACCCACAGCACTAAATCGAACCAAAACATTTAGATTTATGCAGAAATCCCAGAACAGCAGATGCAAGACACACACAGAAGGATGTGTCTTTTCTATATAAATTAATTTTCCATATTTTTGGTCTTTTAGCTTTCTGTGTCACCAGGAATGTTATAAATCTGACTTTTACATTTTAAATGCAGCTGTCTGCCTCAGCATCAAACCCACAGTTCCCACAGCACACACTATTATGTCTCCCCATTAAGGACATCAGGGCTCATGCCATATATACTGAAGCTAAATCACCAGGAAACATTTCCTAAAAATCACAGCAGCTCAAAAGAAAACTGTTACAACCACTGATATTTCACACAAAGTATAATTTTCAATTAATTCCATTTCCATGATTCACACCTTTGGTGAGCCCCACAGTTTTGCTAGGCAGCAGCTCTGCCCACCCTCCACTCTATCTCCGTGCTGCTGCAATTGCCTGCAGCTTCTCCACAGACTTCTCCAGAGGCTCTTCCACTTTTCACAACCTTGGCAGAGGTTGGAAATTTGACTTCTAGATCCTCCTGTCTCCCAAAGGCCAGTCAGTAAATTTGGGGTCATTGCCCCCCTGGCCTGGGTTTTAATTAGTGGCTACCTGTACTGCTCAAAAGTAAAAACTCCCAATCAAGCAACTGCTAGAGACTAAGTAAGTTCAGATCAGATCCTGATCTCACTCGCATCCAAGTGTAATTTGAGTTTAGAGAAAAATTTGGTCCCAAGGATTCAAGTGAGTGCCCCAATCTGCACTGCGAGCCCAGTAAAGGGAGAGCAAAGCAATGCCCTCCACAACTGACAGAAACACTCAGTGTGCCTGTTATTACACCCCAAGTATGTGCTAGATGCCAACTTGTAACCACATCCTGCCTTCAGCATCTCCTTCAGCCCTACCATCCAGAGGCAGGTGTCTGGAAGGACCAACTTCCATAACTTTTATGTGTCTGTGACTTCGCATAGAGAAGTCAGGTACATAATGCAGAGCTGACAGCAAACTCAGTCCAAATAGCACGAAGCCACCACCTCCCACTTTATTTTAAAATAGGTAAGTTTATGACACGCAAAGAGAGTGAAAAAGAAGAGCATTGCCTGGCACTATCACTCCCTCTATTGGAAAAAGTGTACTTTCCTAGGAATGTGCATTATATTCCCTAGAACAATGCAAAATAAAGTGATCCACAAACAAAAATCTTTAATGTACTTGAAAAGAGGCTGGGCAACCAGGGCATTATTTTCCACTTCATAGAGACCAAGGAAAAGTAATACGCTACAAAACCAAATCCTGTTTTAAAATTGGATAAAATTTAGACTTGTGAAAAACAGAGGCCATTAAACAAAAATTCAATTTATTTACAGTCCACTGCATGGTGTCTGTTCTCCTGTGGCACCCAGCAGCTCTCAGGGCAATTAGCACACATAGCTCTTGCCGATACCAAATACATGTTTTTCTAAGCAGTGTCTCCTTCATCTTCTGCTGCCCCTTAGAGAAAAAAAGTCTATGATGACAGAGCATAGACATGTTCTTCATCTGACATCATTTCTATGTCATATGTGAAATGAGCCAAAAAAGCAGTCAAGATTTAAATCCCATGGGAAGGAGCGAAAGTGGAAATGTGGTTTCTGTGCCTTTTCCCTTCTGCTTTTTTTTCCTTATAATGAAATGGGAATCAGTGGTTTCCCCAGCAGGGAACTGTGCCACAGAAACTCCTGGGGTTGAGACAGGGACAACAGGCTGAAGACTAACTAATCTCAGCTCCAGCCTCCCTCACAGACCAACAAGGATTTTACCTCTAAAGAAAGCAGAGAAGATCCAATACTGTTCCATCTATACAAAACGACTTATTTGGAGAGAAATGTATTACCAGTGTAAATCAGGAATAGAATTTGTCAGAAATGTGGATTTATTTCCACATGCCTGATGAAGTTTATTGTCTGTAGGAAGATGATGAGAGAAAGGCAGCCAAGATCTCAGTGTATTCTCAAAAAAAATTTTAGAATAACTTTTTCCACCAGCCAGGTCCATAGACAAATCCTGGTTGAGGATACAGACCCTGCTACAAGTGAAGGCTCCCAAAGCTGGGAGTTGCCTTTTCTCAGATGTTTATCTCACAGATAGGTAAGAGGAACTTCTCAAGCAGCCTGGATCTAGCCTGTTTCCCCACATTAAGTATGGGTGCATACACTGGAAAAACAGGACATTAGCACATGGTGCTCACTAGAGGAGAAACATCCGCAGAGCAGGAGAGTTAAATGGGGATTTAGTAACTACCCATTAGAGTTTTTCCAGTATCATGAAGTATCAGCCCTCCTTTCTATGACATCCATACTGGAGAGAGGGATGGAGGACAGTGATTATGGTGAGAAAGCTCAAAACCAGAAAGAAATTTAGACAGAAAAAAGTAATTTAAAAAACCTGCTACTTCTTGGTAAATTAATTTTGTAATTAATAATTTAGTGATTAATAATTTGGAAATCAATATAACATGGGATTTGATTTACAAAGAAAGGATACAAAGCAAGACCTGTGTCGAAGGTAGGACTCCAGACACTTTCAAAGATCTTTGCAAATATGTTTGTTACACATCTCTTTAAAATGAAGATGTATCACAAAACATGTGAAGGACACTCCAGCCTTTTTAAGATATTTTTAAATTTGTCTTCAAAGACTGAACTTTAAAAAAAGTCTGAAGAAATTTCCTTTGATTCTATTGAGAAAAATAATTCTCTTAGCTGAGAAATAGTGCCACAACATCGCCATTTTTCAGTTATTTCTGCAGTCAATTTTCAAATATCTCTGTACTGTAACTTGGGTATTGCCATATCCAAGTAGAGAAGGGCTGCCCAGCTCTTGCCAACAGGATCAGACAAAACACTAGAGAAAATCAGGGCCAAATCTTGCCCAGGAGAACAGGCGTTCTCATGAAAGAGCTCACTAGAGCTCTTCTCACTAAAATCTGTGGATTGCAATTTCTAATTTAAAATTAAATTACCTCCTTCTTTAGCAATATAGTGATTTGTATCTCAGTTCCTTCCAAACTCCTTGCAGAACCTTGCTCTGCTCAGCCTATGAGAATTGAGAGCAACACAGAACAAGACAGAATAGATGAAAGTTAAATTGATCACACTTTTTCTTTTGTTAATATATGTCCTTTCAGTCCAGGCCTCACATAAAGCAGCACTGCTACTATTGGATTTTTCAGTCTCTCCAAAATAAATACACATCCAGAAGACTTATTCTCATATTTCCAGCTCCGACAGAGACATCCAGGGTATTTTTGCTTCTTCTGCCTTGGATGTACTTGCCTGTGTTGATTCAGAAGCAGACTAATGTATAGCACCTTAAATTCTGTGTGACTCTGGGTAATGTAATGAACACCAACTGACCTTAAATCTCCTGTATCTCATGGGTGTGTTTTACTGCATTATATGGCAAAAGTCCAAGAAAAAAATTTGCAGGGAGGGAAAAAAAATATTAAAAACTGAAAAATACATTGCTACTGAATTTTCCAAACATATCACAGGAATGTGATCTCCCCCTAATATACATACTGACAATCCATTTGGAATTTTTATCCACAGTTATGAAGAAAAAGAAAACGCTATTCCCTCAGAGGCCAATTTTCTTGTTGCTCTGGAATTCTCATTTAAACATCTCAGAGAACTCTTTGACTTCTCTAGATATTAACTGCTATTTGTTTCTGGCTCAAGACTCATGTCTGTTACTGTACAAGCTACATGGAAACAAATTCCTAATCATATTTCTGACAAGAGTCCTCACAATCTAGTTGGCTGCCATCATCCCATTTCCAGTATTTCACTAGTAAACCTGTAGGAAAGGTTTAGTCTCCTCTTTCCCAGCATGTGTAACTCCCATTAACAAGAATTACCATGTGTGCACATCAAGAGAATATACTGTTTAAGGAGGTGAACCGCACAGCCAGTGCTGCTGCCACAGCTTGCTTACAGATTTCAAGATGGAGATACACGGTGAGGAGTTTGCGATAACTGAAACAAACGCCTGTATCCTCCTCTCACACTGACATCCATCAGGATAAGCTGGTCTAAAATCAGGCTGATGATCCAGGGGCATTTCACAAGTGAGGCAAAGGGCACACCGGGTGTCATCCTCATCTGGGGATGATGCTTAACATATGTGCCTCTGCCCCATGGGATCATGTGCAAACATGCAAACAGTAAAATTCATATTTATATTGATTTAGATATTACAAATGTCCAAGATCAAGCCACTCTCAAAGATTTTGATAATTCCTTTTACCTACCTTTTCACAAATCAGGATGTTCTTAGATACAGAACTATATCGGATCAGTGACATCCTGCAGGTGACAAATTAGATAAAAGTCAAAGCTATCGGGAAATGAGAACTTGGACTTTGATGCAGAAAAAAATCACACGCAGCAACAGCTACTGAAAAATACTAATTGTACATATATAGAATGTAACCCTCTCAGATTAAAGAATAAGAGAGGTAACCCTCTCCTTGGGAGCAGTTACTTGTTCTGAGTGTTTCTCCTTGGGAGCAGTTACTTGTTCTGAGTGTTTCCAGGGGTGCATACACTTAATCTCTCCTGGGCATGTTGGGACCTGAGGGATGGGTTGGCTTGCTGAAATCAAGAGAGACTGTAGAAAGCTTTTGGCATATGTCTCCAGAATGTCTTCCTCAGAAGTATTCTGCTCTCTGTCCTTCCCCTGACACCATCTTTCAAAATTTTCAGGGTTTGGGTCTTTAGTCCCTTCTATCCATTTTCCCCAGCATGGCCCCAGTTCATTTCAGAGGCTCAGAGAACTGTGTTCATTTTAGCCTTCCCCATACATTTCCAAAAGAAACCCCAGCATGTTGTGAATTAAGAAAACAAAAGAAAGCTGCTACACATGACTATTTGAACGAGAGATAATGGTATATGGAACCCTAATATTTTCTCCACAACCCTGAGCATCACATTGGTGACATCACAGCCCATGGAAAGTATTATTTGATGGGTTGCATACTGCTCAGAACAAAGAGCACACATTTATCTTCAAACTTGGAACCACCTGGGAGGAATACATTAGACAGTGAACCAAAACAGTCCATGATCCTTAACAAACCTGGAATTGAAAAGTAAACATTTGTCCTGTATAGCAAAACAGTTTCCTCTAAAGAGACTTAAACTTGCAGGAACTTTAAGAATCTTTTCCAAATTGTATGTATGTTTATTGTCCCTATTCCTGCTTGGAATATTTTTATGCAACCTCTTTATTTTCCTACTCTCCAATTCTTTTTGCTTCCTGAGCCCTGTGTGTAGGTTCAGTCCTGAACTCTTCCCAGGCCAACATTTTTTGAGTGGGAGTTTAGCTAAAGTCAGAACATGGGAATGGACTCTCAATTAACATTTTCAAGTGCTCACTTCATAATTTCCCACCATAAGCCATGTAAATCAGCTTGGCACACCATCTGCAGAGCAAAAACTTGTAATTAAATCCTCATACCCAGCTCAGGGTTTGGGTGTACATTTGGAAATGTGACTCAAACGCTTTTAAGAACCTGTGTTTTACTCTGTTTTTTCATCATTTGTTGAGCAATACAAACCTGATTGTGCCTCCAAGGAAATCAGCAGTTCATTTCTCTACTACAGGAACAATGGCAACACCAAAGCTTTAACAGCCTGAAAGAAAAGGCCTATCTATGTCTGTGATGCCTACAGATATTTGTGTAATTAATGATTGTGTTTAGTGAAAGAACAGCTAAATCAAGGGAGGTGAAGAAATTTAAAGACAGATCTTCTTGTTTCAGATCTCCATAGAATGAGTTTTATGTTTTATTCATCACACTGAAGAAATCTACTTTTTTCAAAACATCTTTAATTTGTCTGTGGGTTTATTAAGCTGTGCACAAGTGCATAATCCAGACACACACACAGCAAAAGTAAAGTGTGAGATTCTTAATCTGCTTAGAAGGTGTCAGACTACTACAGCTGTTGACTTCTTCCAAAAAATGAGAGTAGCTGAGACTAGAGCAAACCTTTTTGTATTCAAGCATAAAAAATAAAAGAAATACTAGAGAAAACTTTTTTTAAAATCAAATTCAAAGACCATGACTGGTGTAAGGCAGCACAGCACTGTTATCTGATTGCAGCAACTCCAACCAAAAGAGTAGAGATCTGCCCTAATAACACTGTTATCGATCATTTCTTTAAAACACGCACTCCTATATACACAACATATTCAACATGTCTATCGTCTAGGATTGTTATAGAGCCATAAGCAACAGCCACAATTATAGTTTCTATTTAAGAGATGCAAATCAATATTAATTAAAATTAGACAACCATTTGCAATGTAAGGGGTCCTTGTAGTCAAAGGCCACAGTGGCCATTAAATATATTAAGAGTTATTACTTGAAAGATTTTAGACAAAGTCAATGCATCGCAAGTCCTAAGGGACAGTTCAATGCCTCACTAATGTTGTACAACATTTAACTATAGGTGCCACAATCAAAGGCAAACACAATTAAGTATCAAACAGTTAAATGTTATGTGGCACTTTCTAAAGAATCTATATTGAAATGCTTAATTAAACTTTTTTTTTATGATTTAAAAAAAAAGAAAAAAGAACTCCGTAGCACTGGCTAACACCAAAATGAGCTCGTATGTGCTTTGTATTAAATAACCTGCATATTAAGTTCCCTATGCTTCTCCTGTTCATTATCATGAAGGCAGCATTTGCATTTCTTGATAGACTATTCCACTTTCCTTCCCCTTTTTCCCTTGTCTTACATCAGTCAGTGGAATGAGTGCCACCACAGGCCATCATTAACCTCCCAAATCTGCCTCAAAACAAATAGTACAAGAGCTCACTAATTTGAAGATCAAAAAGCCACTTGTCCATTATATAATTGGAATGAAAGGCAAAATGTTGCAGTTCTGAAGAGCACAGTAATTACTAGCTGTTAATTGCTCTCTCGTGGTGGCTCACTTTTAATTAAAAAGAACAGCTCGTCGCAGACCGATAAGCAATGGTGGAGACCACTGGTTTAATCAACAAAGCAGAAAAATTTGTTTCTGCCGCAGCCAACAACAGCTTGAGAAATCTTCAGATGTCCAATTGAGATTAAAAACTGTCTATTTAGTGCAGTCAGATTTTATTTTAACCAAGGAAATGACTATTTGAAGTCTTCCAATGTGAGTGTCCCCACCACATCCCCGCTGGTGCGGCAGGGACTAATCACTGGCTTGTGGTTGTGATCATTCAAGTAAAGAAATTTAGCTACTTTCCTCTTGACTCCATCATTCTTGGGTAATTGGCCTGTCTGAGGTGAGCAGTTGTGTTGGGTTGGTTTTTTTAAAAAAAGAGCTTTAAAGTATGGAAGGCCCACAGACTGTGCATTTAATTACTGTTCATATTTCATGCAGTCAAACAGAATTTCATTTAAAAAGAAATTGATTTACCTACCAAAAAACCCCAACTTTGCACCCCCTCCCCAAAAATCTCCTTATATTCCCCATGTTGGGTATGTTCTTTCTTTTCTTTTGCAGTTCTATTCATATGCCAAAAATATATTCAACCTTCAAAGTTAATTCTGTCAGAGCTTTTGGTCTTTAACTCTGTCATCTAACGACAGTTGCCTGTACGGGGGGAACCCCACTACATGTTGCAGTAATGGTTTATTTAGTTAAGCAGGTTAGGCAGGTTAAGTGGAACCGTTTTGCCCTGGTTTGCCTCATCTCTCTCTAGCCATTAGCCAGCCTGCATTTCTCAGTGGCTTTCATCCTTCCTCCCTTATTCTGCTCCCAAAGGTGTTGTACCAGCCCTTTGCTTTCTTGTATTTATTTGCTCCTGTTGAGTGAAGGGCTCTGCTTCATATTGCATTCTGCAGATGAGACACACATGTACATAAAACCAACCTGGCAAACCTTCTGGCAGCACCACACTCCCACTCTGTCTTACTAGCATTGGGATATGGATGTTCAACAACTATGTACGATCTAATATAGGAAGAAAGGCATTTCCATTCAACCGGCTCCAGGCATTCTTGTTCTTTTTCTACCTTACTCCCATTAACATCTGGAAACAAATGTTGCTATGTGCGGCTATAAGCAACTTTGAAGTATTGGTCAACTTTTGTTTGAACTTTGAGGCATATTTCTGAGCTGAGCAAACTACAACTCTCAAGGCTGCCAAAGAATATTTTTCTGTTTTCCTTCACGTATTGAGGAAAAAAAATTCATTTTTTTTGTATTCTTACATATACAAAGAAAGAGAAAAATATATTGGTTTCTTTAGTCTCTTTGTAGGCTGCTAGGAATTACTTCTTTGTTCTGGGAACAGGTGGATTTTTGGTTAGTGTTTCTTTTGTTTTTAAGACTTCCTTCTTGGACAGACCCAAAAACATGGGGAAAAAGCTACTACAGCCCTTTTTTCTCTTAGTTCCCCTAAAAATCACTGTCAGTTGAACATAGCTACTCCCAAAACAGTGGCCACCTTCTCCTCCTTCCAACATGGCAAAGCTCTTGGGCGAGGGGGTATCAGAAATCCCTCTCCTATTACTCACTTTCCTTTGAGCAAACTAGAACAAGAATTTTATAATTGGTTTCACTGGCAGCATGATCTGGCTCCTCTAGCTCTGAATTACAGGGTTTGAAATGTTCAATGAATGGTCAGTGCTGGATACTGTGAAGGATGTTGTCTTGGGAAACTGCCATAGTGATAATTGAATTTCCAAAGCATCTGCTCTATGCATTTAAGAGAGACATTGTCAAATACCTTTTCACATATTCACTGATTCATGTTTATGGGCACTTCTTTATTTCTTATATAAAAATGGCCATTTTGAAAATCCTAATGAATATGGAATCCAGTGTGTTGCATTAAACTTTAAGTGATCAAACCAGAAGTATTAGTGCAATCACTACAGTCCTTAAACTGATGAAATAATTTAAAACCAACCAAAAAACCTACACTGTAACATCTTTAGGTACATGCGTGCCAAAAAAGGGAGAACGCTATACACTGTCTTAAATCAGTGTGCACCCATGGATAGTTATCTAACTAAGGGTTAGATATTTATCTAACAAAGATCTGTTTGGTCTTTCTTGGTCTGTAAAAAATGAAAAATAAAAGCTATATACTTTGAAATGTATACTTCAGGTGATGAAAAATAAAAATATTATAGTTGAACTTCTTCCTCATCCATGAACAAGCACTAGACAAATGAAATGAGATATTTGGTTAGAGTCATAATTTCAGTCAGTTCTACCTCATTTTTATGCAACAGTTTAGGGCTACAAAACTAGCTATAAATGGATATCTAAGAATATTAAGGATTTTTTTTTTTTTACTTCAATTTTTACTTTTAGTTTCCATATAGGTGTTTACATGTCTGTGTGTATTTAAACACTTTATACTTGAGAGTATAATTTAACAGGGATGTACATATATTGATATGTATTTTCAGTTTTGTCCAGGGTGAAATCTGGGATGGAACTGTTGCTCTAACCCTATTCCTGTGGTTCCCAGCCATCCCTGCCCCACAGACAGCATTTATCTCCAGCCTTTCTGCCCACTTATCTTCCTGTGCTCACTCCAGCTGCCCAGAAACGTGATAAACCCACGACCTCTCCCGATAAGGCAAGCTGCAAAGACGTCTGGTCTTTGCCAGGTTTTTTCTGACCCCACACCTTTCCTGTTCCCAGTTTTCAGTGGGCACCTGTCACCACGGGCTTGACTTTCACAGCTCTCTCGCCTCTCCCTCCACCCTGCTCTGAGGGGCCGGAGGGGTTTATCGGAGGAAACACTTGCGCTTGCGGGGATGGCCTCCGCACCACGACAGATTAATCCGAGTTGAGTGCACTTCCTTCGGCCAGAGGACACCAATTACCGCGACGGCACCGGCAGCACAATGCGGGCGGACATCTGACAGGCCGGGTCCCGCCAGCTCCGCATTGTCCTCCCATCAGGCGCTGTCAGTTCCCAGCCTTAATTACATCCTGTTTACAAACACTCAGCCGGACTTCAGATGGAGCCTTAACAAAGGTTGACAAAGGTCAGGGCCACGTCACGAGGATGTTATCTGTCTGTGTGCTCTGGCTGATAAATGAGGAGAAGGAGGAGAAGAAGGAGGTGCAGGGTTGATTTTGGAGGTAGTGCGTAAAAACACACGTCGGGGCCACGCGAAATACCTGCGCTCCAGTGCCTTGGCCCAGGGGGAGCTTGGTGGCACTGAGGGATGCACTTGTGCTCCGGCTCACACAGTTCTTGTGTGAAACATCCGTCAACCTGAAATGGCAGTGACCGGAGCTGACCAATACATTGACCAAAATAATAATTATAAAAATCCTTCTAAACCTATTTGCTTGTCTCAAAATCGGCATTATAAGAGCAGACAGCGCTGTTCGAAAAGAATTCCTGACATTTTATGCACAGAGATCACTAAGAGCTTCCCCTCTGCTTGTGACAGGGATGGGGACATCCTTCACGTCTCCCCCAGCCACAGGAGAACAAGTGCTGAAGCCAAGCCCAGATCTGTGTGTCCCCCTGCTCTATCCTCACATAGTTTCCTTGTACTATGGATATGGTCTCTCATCCTCTCTTTGGCACCAGGAGGGAAGATTTTTTTGGGAGAAGTTTTACAGCTTTGTAGGTGCACAATTAAATTATCCAGGGCTATGCTTCTACCTTACATTTCCATGGTTTGCACAAACACTGCAACGTCTTGAAGTTTGATGTAGATAAGACCCAAGAGTAAAACACTGAGAATATTTGACTTTTGCATCTGATTTTGCATGTGTAGGAGCAAGGAAATCAGGAATTTCTGTAAGCCAGTTACCCATTAGACATTGTGTCCCTTCTCCAGTATCTTCTTTCTCAGAGGAATATGGGTTCAGGCATTAATTCAATTTTGTCTGCTACTTAAGGTGGAGGAGTGTATAGAGGAGTCCGGAAATTAGATCAAAATAAATACTTGATATGACATAGTCAGTAATATAGGAGCTCATCAGCCTGACATAATCCTTTAATCTATTTCCAGTTATTGCCACCTCTCATCTAATGTACCCCAAACTTCACAGGATCACACCTTCATTTAAAATTAAACCCTTGTCTGATTCCATATCACCTATTTCAGGGGAAATATCAGATTGACAGGAAAACATCTTCAATAGGATTGCCCCTGCCTGCCCAAGGGAGCAGAGGCCCTACCTTTTCACATTACTTGAAAAAAAAACTTTTGATTTTGAGGTGAGATGTGACTATCCTTGGTGAAAAATGTGCATGTGAGATCATAACCCAAATGACCCTGATAACACAGAGACATGGTCATGACTTCTTTGGGACCCTATTGTAGTTTTGAATCTGTCATGAGTTCAACAGAAATAATTCAAGCCTGTACTTCTAGAAATAACTGACAACACCAAAGGAAAAAAACATCTCTCTTATCCATGTACCATATAACAACCTATGATAAAAATCTGGCATCTCACCTGAAGCAGTTTACAGCCAGGGACTGACCACTACAGAAACCCAGTCCGGCCCAAAGTCAGTACAGTCACATTTGGCTAACCCAAAAAAGCATATGCAATGAAATTAAAAATTAAATTCTGTAAAATTAAAAAGGAGTGGAAAGGATGACTTGGTGGAAAGGGTTAAATTATCTGACAATCTTTAGTGTCGAAAAGTTGAAGGTTTAAATAAAACCTGCAAGCAAACCACTGATTACATAAGCTCAGAAATATTCCTGGCTGGTGCTGAGTATTTCTGCCTTGCATGGACTGCAGAGCAGCAGAGATTCACAACTTCTTGGGTGCAGAAATAAACATCAATCATACAAACAGAGTTTACATCCTCAGGGAAAAAATCAATAGGGATTAATTATTTATCTATTTTTTAAATAGGCAAGGGATAAAGGAAAAAGATCTCCAAAGTTCAGGCTGGCACTTCTGAACCATTTCTAAATGGGTGACTAAAGACATTTTCTTTCCCCTTATCTTGGCGCCAGGAGAAGTGGTCTGATTTCCAACAGTGCAGAACAGGACAGCAAGTCTCTTGGCTAGATGCTTAATAGTTTTAAAATTAAGCACTTGTTCAAGCCTATCCATAGGTGTTCAGGAGACTAATCCCCACTGCTTGTTTCTCTCCTTATCTCTGCTATAACTGCTTATCAATAAAACGGGGAAAAACGCAAGGCCTCTTTCCCACAAAATCAGGCTACGTTGTTCCAGGAGAGCCTCACTGATGCAATCAAACATGGTTTTGCAGTTAATAAAATGCCAGGCTCTTCCTTTCTGAGCTTCCTGACAGTGGAGCTCAGTATGCCTCTTGTTCCAGACAGTCAGCTGCTGTACTGCAAAGTCATGTTTAACATCCTCTTAATTAGCCCAAATCCCTACATCTTGGCCAAGTTCTCTAGTGAGAAACAGCCACAGGAGCTGTACAATCCTGAATCTGGGAAAACCTGGTCATTACTGTACAGTCCAGGGCATCTTGTTTTCTCTAAGGCAGACCAAGGTAGTCTATAAATTGTATTTGGGCTGGAATAAAATCATGTTGAAAATCACCTGCAAAAGCCACCAGCAGCTGCAGAACCAAAACAGGGATCCTGCAACTTTATATAACTTAAGGCTTCAAGTCCACTATTGGCTGCAGCCCAAAGGACAGCACTGCTCCTCTTACCGGAGCCTCGTTTGCCTTGATGCACCAGACATGAGTCAGAAAACAAATAAAACTCATTACATAGCTTGTATTTATTTGCTGCAATTCATGAGCTTCACAAACACATAAACCTTTTGCTGCTGCACCAGTATAAATGCAGCATAACATAACATTGCTGGTTTCACTTGAATTTATCCTAACTTAAACCAGAAAGACATCTGCTCCCTTTTCAAAAATTATTATTATGCCACTATGCCCTCTATTTTTTCTGATTTTTGTTCTCCCCATTATTTTTTTTTTCCTTTAAAGTTTGCCTAACATTTTATAGAAATCTTCCTCACAGTTTCCAGAAGGGTGCTCCATCTTAAACTTGACAGTCGCACTGACAGATGGGCTTGATATTTTCTTTTCTTTTGCAGGTAATAAAAAAGGGGAACATTTCATGTGAAACCAAAGTGCTGCCTTAAAGAGCAGCATTTGCTTGGCTATAACAATTACTCTTTCGCCAGATCCAGAATCAAAGCATTTGCATTCATGTGTTTCCTTTTTCAATAAGTAAATCCAATATTTTTACTGTCAATCAGTTTTTGATTATGATTGTTGCAAGGGTTATTTTCCTTCAGATCCTTTGAATGGTACAGCTGGGTCTAGTCTGCCAGACAAACTTCTTCGTCAGCATAGGTAGTTAGGTCCACAGTTTACATTATCATTTGTGCTTCCACAGGGAACCCTAATGAGAATGCAAGGGGTGAAATCTGGAGCTGGCTGCAGCATTTCTGACAAACTGAGCTCCTTCAGCCTGGTATTTCATACATGTCAAGACATCTTCCAAAGGTGTAATGGTTTTGACAACTTTTTTAGGTAAGAGATGCTGAAATCCATTACCCGCTATTTACTTCTAAATAGACAGACTGAATTGAAAACCTTGCTCAGATGTGGATGCCCTTGTTGCCACATAATTCATTTTTACAAACCTGTCTGCAAAGTTTTAGGTTGTTCCAATGCAGAACAGAACCAAACTTTAAATCACTGAACTTGTAAAATAAAACCACTATCCTCCATTCAGCAACAGATAATCCCTTTTTAATCAGAAAGCCAAACCTGTCAGCGCAGTCATGCACAGATCCAGAAAACATCAAGAATGTAATTTAATGTTACAGACTGGGAACTGGGAACAACTGAAGATTTATTTTTGTGCTAAAGGATACTGGTAACTATCAATTATATTTTTGGATAATGTTT
This sequence comes from Phoeniculus purpureus, assembly GCA_028565055.1. Lineage (NCBI taxonomy): Eukaryota > Metazoa > Chordata > Aves > Bucerotiformes > Phoeniculidae > Phoeniculus > Phoeniculus purpureus. Next base: position 16,041,046 of record JAOXOE010000702.1, on the reverse strand, counting down.
TCATTTGGGTTGTGAAATAAAGATTAAATACTGCCATCCACTGCTGCATGAAGTTTCTCTTGTGCTCACCCACCCTTCCTGCATTCTGCACATTTGACATGTAGGTTGGTTAATGTAACCTCATTACAGTCATAGTCTGTTCCTATTGTCCTTACTAGAAGGTGCTGCACCAGGTGGGAGATAAGAGGTGCTGTGTATCTCTTGGAGAACCATATCACCCACACATCGACCATGGGCTGCTCACAGTCACAGCCCAATATCCTGTTCAGAAACTTCCACTGCAGTTCATCTACCACCGCTCACAAGGTACTTTGACCAAGGCACCTATGTGAAAAACAGAAGCTCAAACAGCAGCTCTCAAATTATGAGGTCTCTCCTCTTTCAGTGCATGCAGCAACTGCCCCATTTCTCATGCTGAGGAACATACCAGTGCAACACCTGGATGAGCACATTTGCTTTTCATCACCATTTAAATCCTACACATTCAAAAATAAAACTAAAAAGGAAAGGAAACTGTTATTCTTTCCAAGCCATCAACTGGCATCTTTGGAAAAACTGGGAAAACCAAGAGGTGATGACTTCTCCTTCTCTAGTGGGAATGTCCTGCCAAAAAGCCTCTCAGCCTTTTCTGTGCACATTGCACATGGCACCTTGGCTGTGTAGAAGTCCACAGACCTGCCCCTCTTTTGGCTGCAGTATTTCCCTTTCTTCCGCTATCGGTTACAAGACTGGGGGACTGCTCTGAGGGGGAGGAAGCTTGGCTTCCAGCAACATACCGCTTGGGGGGAGGCAACATTCATAGCCCGGGTTTGAAATAGTGAATTTGTGGGCAACTCAGAGGCACACTGTGTCACAAAGGACATGATAACAGCAGAATTGCAACTTGAGGATGACATTGGAGATAAGAAAGTACAGTATTAGTGGTCCGTGTTAGCAAAGGAGGAAATTGATTCAGGCAGGCAATCTAAATTTATTTACTTTATTGATTTTAAATTTTACATGAACTGCAATATAAGTAAATCTTTCATGGTAATTCTAAATCTTGAAACCTATTGTAAATAACTAAAAAAATGTCCAATGTTCAGAATAAACATTTCTTTGTCCTGAAAGTGCATTATTCTTAAAGCCCAGACAAAATATTTTGTAATGAATACCTTAAATCTACCTTGGCAGTCAGTGCTGATATTTTTGCTAAAATAAGAGCCTGCTTTTGGTGTACCTGGTGATTCAATGCAGCACAGAACATTTTTTTTTCTTTTAGGTAAGGTCAGTGAAAAGAAAGAAGGGAATTTGTTCCTGTTGTATTAAGTGAATACAGCAGGCAGGTTTTTGACTCTGTATAAAGCAGCTGAGTGCTGAACAGCAAAGAAAGAGCTTTGTGCACAAAGAGTTGATTTTGCAAGTGTTGGACAGACATGTGATGGAGGCCTGGGGAGGTGAATCACAACACATGGGTTAATGGACCAACTACCCTGATCCAGCCCTGAAGAGAGAACAGGAGATGAGAACAAACCACAGGAACAACATATCCTTGACCCATTTACCCAGGAGACCCAAGTCCAGACACCAAGATGGACAGAGGCTGTAGGGGAAAAAGTTATACTTTGGGTTGTTCTGCCACCCAAAACAGCGGCTCATACGTCACCCAGGCCCACAAGAGAGAAGTTCACAGACATCATGACATCCATGAACAAATGTGCTATCTCCTCTAATGCTCAACCTGATTGATGCAGAAGGAGACTGTCTGAAGTTCCTGGCCTGGAATACAAATCTCTCCTCAAAGACAGGCAGTACAGACCCTGGTAGTGATGGGAAACGTGGGCAGTGGCTATTGCTCTCACACTGAACCAGCACACAGCCACTGCAGCTGGAGGGAACAGCACAATACCATGGTGAGTGAAGGTGGGAAAGCAGCCCTGCAGCCCAGCTTTCCTAAAATAACTCCCCTGCACCAACAAATCCACACTTCTGATATATTTATTAAATAAAATTCCAGAAAGTTTTTCTAGCTGTTCCAGCCAGCTGAGCTGGAAAGAGTCAGATTGGCAGCAGCACTTTTTGACAGAGGTGTTCAGATTGTTGCACAGCCATAGGCAGTCTTCCAGAAACTCAAGACAGACAAAACTCCCACACACTGAAAAAAAAGTATAGCATTCTCTGGTTGACACACTTTTGGAAAAGCCCTGGATATACCACGACATGCTACCCCACACATACAGGGATACCCTATGAATTGATTCTATTCCCTCATCCTTTAACAACAGGGAAAAATGCGGTGATGTTGACGAAAGCACTCACCCAGGGATGGGGGGATTTTTTTTCTCCCTTGGGTCTTGTTTTTTCCCCTCATTGTTGTTGTTTTCTAAAGTAATCCACATTACCTGTGCCTTTTGATTTCATTATGCTAGGTGCTATTAATCTGGATATATGATTTTCAACACTGAAGAGATGGAATTTGTCATCAACAAAAGGAAAACATTATTTTTAAAGGAGTGAAAGATTAATGTTCCACAGTGGACTACTTAAACCCTCTACAGCAACAGCACTATAATATTAATCCAACTTTGATGGGTTTTGCATAAGGCTCATAATTAAACATTTTCTTTTCAATACTTTATAGAATCTCCATCTGTTTTTAATGGCATCATTTTGATGTTTTTCTTAATAATTCTGGCAGCCTGTTCTTGAAGCTTCAAGTTTTATTTTTTGTTCCTAATGTCTTCTTCTACAGTGGCTGTATTGTGCCAACACTGAAAGCAGGTTTTGGAAAACTGTGATTCTGTGGTGTTCCTCCCCAGATTCCCAGGCAGCAGAAGGCACAGCAGCGCTCAGGGCTCTCACTTTTCACACTGGCTCTTGATAGCACTTACAGCAGGCACAGGATACCCATCCTGAGCAATGGAAACACTCAGTCCTTCAAGTTCTTTGCTGAGCAGCTATTCTGCTTCTGCCATCCTGAGTTATCTCCTCCCAGCACCATCCAGGCACCAGTAAATAAAACGATGAATAAAAAGTCAGGCTTACACCAAGAAATTCAAGCAAAATTAGATAAATTGCAGAGATGCAGCTTAGCCACAGTCCTTGGCTGACCTCTCCACATCAACACCTGAGGCATCCAGTGAAGGTAGGGCAAAGCATCCCCTCTCCTCTCCAGGTATGGAGATTGGGGAACAATATCAGCCTAGAGCACAAACAGTGTGAGGTTTTTAAAACATCCATCAAAATTAACTGATGGGAACCTGGAAGAATGCAATCCTAGCAACAGCTTCTCAAAGAAGCATCTGCATTCCATGAGGAATGTTGGGATTTTATCAAAAGCAAATGAAATAAAGAATGCTCCTATCCAGCAGTATCTTAAAAAAATTATCAAGAAATGAGGGGTTTTTTATTTAACTGATACTAAATATATTTCGAATTGCTGCACAAAGTGAAATTTTCCAATAGAACATTATGAAAATATTCTTTTCATTTTCGGCAAAGTTTCTACATTAATTTGGGGGGTTTTTTTAGACTGCACTACTTTTCCCTCAAATATTTTTCTTTTATATGAAATGCATTGGGTGACCTCCTGTGGTTCCCGTGGATTAGAACGGAGGAGCAGGATGATTAACAGCTTCAGTTTAAATATTTTATACTCTGTAAAAACAGTACAAACTGATGGATATGTACATTGCTGTGTTCACTCCAGTGATGTGATCACAAGGGTCTCCTTGATCACATCTTCATCTTATTTTTCCCCCACTATTCAGCATTAACAACATCTTTTCCCACAGAAAAGGAACCGAGAGCTCCTCACTCCAAGGTTCACACACGTGAACAGATACTGCCCTAATCAGGGCTTTCAACTTTGAGGAGCTTTTAAATGCTCTAAGTGTATTATAATGGTCTCCTGGTCTCAGGACAGACAGATGTGAACCACAAAACTGAAATGTTTCATCTTTTGGCGCCTTTCAGCATGTTCCATGCTGTGCTTCAAGTTTGCTGAAGGATCAGAATTACTTCAGTTCTAGGCAATATAAATGGAGTGATCAAAACCACTTAATTATTCAGGGTCAGCAAATCTGGAGAATCTAATAGTAACAGACAGAAATAACCCTTCCAACCATTCTCATTTTCATTAACCATTATAAAATACAGCACTGTTTAATTACCAGAAAATATAATCGCAAAAAGACCCAGCATCTTCCCAAGAGTCTTTCCCAGTCCACTCAAACATATTTGGCACTAAAGCATAATTTAATTTTCTATAGATATGAGTGGGGACTTGCATACACAGGGGCACAAACAGTTCCAGTCCTTATCTGATTCCTGGCTCAGACCAACTCCTTGAACACAGGTGCAGTCTTTCCAAATGCACCATGTAAAGAGCCTTTCACACATTATTTCTGTACCTGTCACCTTGAAATGTGATGATGAGGATGATACAAATGGAAATGACAACAGAAATGGTTTCCCTATTATTTCCCCTATTTAACTTCCCGTTATTACAGGTGTCTGGACAGCACGCTTCACAGCGCAGGGGCATGAGGGTGCCCCCATCAGCTTTCATGCTGCAAGGATAAAGAGGATGGTGCAGAGATGTCTCCCAACACATGGGTCTTTCTCTAGTAGTGGGCTTGGGTAAACAAATCTAGATCTGGTAGAAGCAACAGCAAAGAAATCACATTCAGAAAATCCTCAGTATATTCTTTTATTTTAATAGTATTTACTTATTTTTGGGAAAACACGATTTCAGCTGTGATTCAGGCACTGAAATGATAGAGAGTGATTAGGATTATAGCAGTAGTCTGATGATACCGAGCTCTCACAAAATCACATTAATTACATTCATTATGGGTGAATAAATTAATACAAATCCCACCAGTCAGCACACTTACTGTTTGCTCTAAGGCATGGTTTGACCAAGCTGGAAATTATTCTCAAACCATTCAGTGGAAAAGTAGAAATTAAACAGAAGTAGGAGAATGATACTTGGCATCAGGTAACATTTTACAAGACAAGGCTTTATTCTGTAGCTGAGAAAGTAAGTTCCTACAAAAATAAAATAAACCCAGAAAACCTATAAAACAGTGTCACTTAGAGGGGAAGTGGGAGCTGATATAAATATAATAGAAAAGAGGGAAGCTAACAGTCGTAAATGTTAATCTGAAGCTATAAATTAGAGAAATTTGCCAGAGGAAAATAACAACACAAGAAAAACTCCCATTCAGTAGGAAAAAAAGTAATCTTAGTTATGGAACTAGTTAATTGTCAAAAATAAGATACAAAAGCAAGGAACACACAAACAGGTACTTCTGTGAAATATTTTGAGAAAAATGTCACATCACATATATACTTGGTGATGAGCCGATCTCAACCCAGAAGGGAATTAAACTACAGCTATGAAAGCCAGGTTTTTTATGTATTGACTTATCCAAACAGTCATCATTGCGGGAGTTTTAAGGCAGCTGAAGGAAACACTCCCTGAACTATGAACATGGATTTCTAAGAAGAAAGTGCCAGCTTCTGGGGACTGCAGAAAACCCAGCATGGTCCCAGCTGCCAGAGGGAACAGCCAGGGAAAGACAGACCAGTCTGATTGCAGAACAGGCAAATGACATTACAGTTAATTCAATGGAGTTGTCCTTAGGAATAAATTATATATTTATAGTTAATGCTCATTAATATGTGTTTATAGATATGTATTTATAGATACATATAGATGTGTATTTACAGATAACAGATCCTATCAAAATAAATCAGAATTTTTTAATATAAGTTTACCTGAGAAATGTAGTTCTGTTCACATAATACTTAAGCAATTCAAAGGAAATGACTGCATAATAGTTATGAATTTATACTGCAGTATAAATCTGTGGATGGTATTTTAAAGATAGAGATATGAGGAAGGCTTTACTAGGAAATCATTGTATTTTACAAGATAGTGGGAATCAAAGAGAATCATAGAATCATTCAGGTTAGAAAATACAGCTAAAACATGAGTTTAACTGCAAATAGGAAGTCATCACCAAGCGGTCACCACCAGAAACATGGGATAATGAGAGTCCTGTGAGAGTCCTGTGAGAAACACTTTCTAGCATTACCACAAACCAAGTTTTTAAATTAATGACAAGCAAGAAATACTCAACTGGTGGTGTTCAGACCAGTATGTAACAGGCACAGAAATCCCTGTGGATGTGTTTTAGGAACTGTGAATAGGAAAGACACCAAGACAGCAAAGGAATTTGGCTCTCCTGAAAGATGTGGGGCACCTCCCAAAGAACTGCCATGAGATCTGGTGCCTCTGCCTTGAGGAAGAGTGTGAAATATTAGAGGGAATTCAAAAGAAGAGCAATAAAAATTATCAACAGATCAGACAGTGTGTCTTTGTAACGAGAAGTATGGAGAACAGTTTGTCTTACAAACCACAGGGGGCAAGAAGATCACTGTAGTCTGATCACGGAAATCTCAAACTGAAGTAAAGCAGTGGCTGGAAGCTTGAGATGCTGCACTGAGGAATATGAACAAGAATAACTGTTTGGCAAGTTGCTGAGATGCTATGCTCACTTGGCAGCAGGATGCTGATGATGCTCTAGTTCAAGCAGGTATTAATGAAATTCTCATCTGCGTGATGCAGATGGTCAGTTTAGGAGAACAGTTGCCTTCTGATGCCAAGACAGATATGACCTCAGGACTGTTACCTTGGTTCTAACCCTGTGTCTGCTAAAAGACACTGGAGGAAGGACACAGCGTTATTAATACGCAATTATATAAATCTGTCTGATAATGGAACCGGCTTGTTTTGTCTGATTAAGATCTGGAACTGTGGCTGTGATTTATCATTTTTATACTATTCTCTTCCCCCAGGCTCCAGGTCACAGTGGTGGCATTGCCACAATTTATAGCACTGGCTGCTCAGCGGAAACATAGAGCTTTCCTGACATTTTCTTATTTGGAGCATCTGGCTGTCCTTGTTTTCACTTGCCTTTCCGCAGTGGTGAGTGGCGCTTGATGCTTTCAGTTTTGAATAGGTTTCATTTTGTGAAGAAGCTGAGCAAGAAAAATGTAGAATGTTCTTTTTATTTTTTAATCTGCAGTACACTGTGGACAGGAACCAGCAGCTCTCATGTGAAAAGCTTCACTCTAGTTACCAGATTACTGACAAAGGATAAAACTCCACCTGCCCAGCTTACATACATTCATCGTCTCCAAAAACTGGTACAGACAGGCAAGGAATCCACCCCTCCAGCCACAAACCTGTATCCTCCCTGAACTGCTTAAACTGCATTTAACTTTATCAGAATTTTATGGTGAAGGAGTTAAATCACGAGTCTGGTACAGGGTACCTGCAGTGGGTATCTGTCACCTCCCCTTAGCAAAGCAGTGATGCTGTCTTCCACTGTTCTAATTCACTCAGCAAGAAATACAGCTTCATTTCTATATTTTTTTATGTTTGGGTGGTTTTGTTGTTGTTACAAATGCGTTTTGGATTCTAATTACTTGTTTTCTTATTTGGGAATGTTTTAGGCTCACATTTTCCAGCTTATCTCTGTGACCACAAAGGCTGGAAGCTTCTTTTTTTTCCTTTTTTTTTTTAATATAAAAGACAACATTGTCACTTAATCACAATGCTGAAGGAAATAAGGCTTTGAGAAAAATCACCAAATATGGCAAGACTCATCATTAAGGCACTGGTAGAGGACCTGCTGACTCCCTGGGGCACCCATGTTTTCAGATTCACTCTGACATGGAGCACCACCATCACTTCAGTGGCATCTAATGTCCCATTCCACCATGGGAGCAGGACCAACACCACAGATCTGTGCTAGACATGACGCTTTCTTACAAGCATGAAAATACATCTGCAGCTCACCAGCCTGCATGGTGCAGCATGGCTGAGGGTCACAGTAAACGTAAAGATTTAAATCACTCTTCTGGTTTCCCCAAGAAGACAGTGGTGGCATGTCCACACTTTTAAGCTTACTCTCACAATGGCATCAAACTTCTGATCATCCCCTTTGGCTGGTGTCCTTCTTTCAGGGTATTGCTACTGCACTTACCTATAGGTCCTACGCATGATCCACTTCATTACACATCACCTTCTAGCAAGACAGTCTCTGATGTGGTGGAACTTATACTATGAACTAACTTCTACAAGGAGCGAAAATGAAGAGCCTTCCTCGGCAGTTCTCACATAGTGCAAGGCACTGTAAGCCCACAGTCACCAAAAGCTAGCTGCCTAATTTCAGGCTAAGAAGCAGAGAAATCACTCCTGGTTCCATCATTTCTGAACCATCAATCACTGTCTATGCTAAAGTAGACCTTTCTCAGAGGAAAAAAAATGTTTCTCCTCTCCAGTCTTGCCTGAGAGCAGTCAACTCTTTTGGTACGACCCCTTCACTGGTGAGGTTCATGTCCTGCACTGGCCAGGAGCAACTCCAGCATCACGTCTCTAAAAAACCAAATTTTTTTTTAGGGTGTAATTAGAATTATCCAGTGTATTATCTGGGCCAATACCTGCAAATGTTTGAGGAGATTTTCAGCTGATCTCTTTATACTGATTGTAAATGTATGTCATAATTCAGTGTCAGCAGCTGGCATCCATGGCTGATTGCTGGGGCAAAAAAGATATTAAAATAAAATTACTCCTTCAGATGTTTCTCATAATTTCATTTCATCATTTAAACAAATTGTTCCTCCACACCAGGCACGTTTTGGGGAAAATCCATCCTCTGACTTCAGAGGGGATTACACTCAGCTCTAAGGCCTCAGCTTTTCAAAGCACTTAAGCACCTGCTTAACTTTAAGCACATGCCTGAGTCTATCCATCTTTTTTTTTTTTCTTAAAGAAAAGCCCTGAGAGTACACAATTAACCATGAACAGGTGCTTAAGTCCTATTAAAGTCAACAGTGCTTTCAAATGTCAACGGAATTTAAGAACATGCTTAAGTGTATCATTGAATAGGAGTCCTAATGCGAAAAGAAAGAACGGGTTTTGTCATCATCTTGGCAAAAGCCATAAGAACACACTTGCAATTCAGAGGATTTTTCTTTGTCTGTGGCACTCTGCCTACTCCATTACTAAAGAATTTGTAAAGAATGTTCCTGCATTACTCAACCTCTCTCACATTTATTAACCATATTTCTCATATTAATAACCCTCAGTATAATTATACTCCCCCCACCACTCAAAAAATCTCAAACCTTTATTTAGTATTACAATGTCCCATGCTAGAAGGAGAAAACAGGGAAGAATTTAGTTTAATAGGAGGTAACCTAAGACATTGAGGTCTTAGGTTTTCGCAAAGTTCATTTGGGAAGAGTTGGGGAGATGGTGCAACTGCACCTAATGCAATGGGTCATCTTTTTCCCTTCTTACAGCAAAGTGGCACATGCTGAACTTAGATAAATCAGTAAATTTTGACCACTGTTTCTATTTGCATCGTTACTTCCCCTTTTTAATTCAGATTACTACAATTCCTTTATTGAGCTGTCAGAAAATTCCTAAACATACACACATGGTCCACGCTGTGGCTACCAGGGTGCTCTGCCAGACAAGGCTGTGCTTGAGAACTGTGCCCTGTTTCAAATCACTTGCCTTGGCTGGCAGTCAAGCACCATGTTACTTTTAGGAACTGTAGTGCTTGGTTTTAAGATGGTTTCACTTTGGCTCCAGCTCCACAACTAACCAGAGAAATCCATGCCGATGCTGCAGTGCTTTACATTCATCTCACAGTAGCATGTTATGAACTCCAGGAGTTACAGAAAACATTACCAAAATACATGTCCTTGGAGAAGACTCGGATCCTCTTTTCAGTCAAATGTCTTGTCCTCTAAGAAGCTACTGTAGGACTAAGAGTGACTACAAGGTCACGTCAGAAGACCTGTCTTCAGTTCTCTTCAGTGCTTGCATATAGAGATTTGTAAAATACTTGAGAAAACAGAGCTTTTTATATCACTGCCAATAATATCCTATATAAAAAGATATTAAAATAAATTCTGACCAACTGGTGGTAGATATGGTAACAGACTATAATGTACCCATTGTAAAGAATTCCCAGCAGAGACTGTGGAAATCTTACATTGATTGAGTCGTGCTGGACTGGAGATGCATTGAAAACCTTCCAAATGGTAAAATATTAGAAATACTATTTTGAAATATTTACCAGTTAAACACTAAAGTACTGTTACTGGCTGACCTTTCCACAGCAGTTGTTTCTGTTGTACTTTTGTAAAAGCAGCCAAGAGTTTAAGAAAAAAAAAAGGGGGGGGGGGAAGCTTATTTTCAGTCTAGCTACCACCCCTGACCTGTGCAATAACATCATAATGGAAGAATAATCATTGTAAACAATACCCAGGGGAGAGTGCTGGCTACAGCAAGGGATGAGCGCAGCCAACTTCACTGCTTTTCTTTACTACATCATTGCATTTTTGTCTGCCTATGGATAAGAAGAAGGTTCCACTCAATACCCGTTGATGGAAAGTGCTAATTGTTGACACATTAGCTAATTGTTATGATTGCTTCTTAACAGTTGGTGTCTAGGAGCCCAGATTTCACCCACCAAAGTGTGAAGATTCTTTAGAAGCAACAAGTTCTATGAAAACATTCACACAATAAGCTCCTAATCTTGGGGATCTCTTGAGCAAGTGACAGCCTGGCAAACCTGCTGTCAATGTGCAGACACTCAGGAAAAAAAAAAGAAAAGGAAGAAAAACTAACTCCCTCGTCCACCCCATATTTCAGACACATGTCATCTGCTGTTATCATTAATGATCTGTTTTTACACATAGAGTATCATGATGGAAAACTGAGAGCTGGCCAATCAAAATAAACCCAGCAAAGCCGATAATTGTCTACTGACAATCTGGCCTGCTTGGGATGTCAGATAATGTGGGTGTGTTTAATGTTTAAATGCACTATGTGGCACGTTTTGCAACTGCCCTGTTCATTCCAGACCATGACACAATACAGGAAAGCTGAGCAAATCATGTCTGTGTTCTCCTGAATCCTACCTAAGCTCAGGTGCTAAAAAAAAAAAAAAAAAGAGAAATTCTAGCACCATAAAAGTCCACTACAAAATTCCCATGATTTAAATAGGAGTAAGATTATCCCAAAGATGTTGCTTTGGGAAAAAAATAATAATTCTAAAAACCAGAGAAACAAAGGTCTACAAACATGGGGCTCATGTGCAGACACCAGCGTGGCTTTTCTGGTTCAAGCACTGTCTTCTCCCATTCATACATCAGCAACAACAAAAAACATCAGTTATGTTCCCACTGTTTGTGTCAGAGTTGCATCTCAATGCTGTATTTGGTAATGAAGATATTGCTGCACCAAGGGCTGCAGATGAATATTGAAAAACAGCCTTTGCCCACATCTCATGTTGCTTTGCAACAGCACAACTCCTGCCTTGTGTTTCACTGGTGTTTTCCAGCATGCTGTGGGAGATCACTCAGATCCAGAATGTTGTGCTCCCTGTGCTCTCACTATCTGGCCTTACATTATGGGTCCTTCTTGTACAAGAGCTTCTATGAAACCTGTTTAAATTACGTGCAGCAGGAGAAGAATGTCCCTTCCACACCACACTTCATCAGAAATAACTTTTGCAGAGAGAAGGTCTTGATACAAATGCTTTTTGAACTGACAAAAAAATAACTCAATTGATAGCCCCAGGTACACTCAAACTTCAGATGGAGCAAAAGTACAAAATGGAACCTCAAGATGACACCTCATTTAACTGGAAGGCTCTTCAGAGAACACATCAATATCACATCAGACTGTGATATTAATGTGGCCAAAATTCACTTAGCAGGTCCAAAGAGCTTGAAGTTGTAGGGTTCATCAGGGTTTTGTCCCATATAACTAATCGTTAGACAGACTTTCACTATATTCCAGCATTAAAAATGCAATATCCCTTGCAAAACTAAGCCTCCTGAACTTTTGGGCCTGGCAAAAAGAGAGCACACAGGGCCACTTGTCTGCTTCCTCCATCCCTAGGGCACCACAGCAGGAAGCAAGCTGGAAGCAGATTACGCGTTGGCCCGACTTTTCCCACTCATTGGCAAGAGCTGCTGAGTGAGAATGGGGGCAGATGCATATTGCTGATAAAAACCTTCAGCAAATTCCCATCCTCTCCTTGCAAAGAAAGAGAAGGAAGTCACAGGCCGATTGTAACTCCCAGCCGCCCCAAGAGAGTGCAGAACTGCTGGCATGCCAGGAGGAGACTTTGCAAGCTCCCAGGATAACCTGCATTGGGATCACTGCTGCTGCTGCTGATCAGGTTGCAAAACCTGATTCTGTATTTAAATGCCATTCTTTTTTCATCAAATTATCAAGCTGTCCCACCCTAAAACTGATTGGCCCATCAGTGAAAGCTGTAAGCACTGAATATTGAATGTGCAAACCTCTGCCAAAATAAAATAAAATTAAAATTACCTGTTTACATTGGTAATGGGAGAAGCAAAAATTACATTTTGGAACGCAACCAGAAATTCAGAAATTATGAAAATTAACTTGATTTGAATAATGTTACCTGTTCTAATAAGAAACATAGACAAAGTTTTCTGAGTACTCATAAAAACCCCTATAGATTAGCATAAGAATCTGTGACTTTATTTCCCTTCATAATTGCTGCATTGCAGGCAAGCTGAAAGGTTTTGATTTTTGTAATACAGTTGCTGAAGAAGGCTCATGCAAATACATACAGCAAGGGAAAAAAACCAAACATCAAAATAAAGAAGTGATGCTGACAACAGAAAAAGATAACTGGGAAATGGCATGTTTTTGTTGCTATGCAAAAGAACTCACATGCTATGGGCAACCATGTACATACCCTTCCAGAAGGGGAGAAAACACCCTGGCTTACAGATTTAATACTAAGATTTCTACTTCAATTCAGGGAAGCCACTTATCTTTGCAAAATTAGAGTTTGGAAGCAAAACAAAAAAAAATTAACTGCTGGAGTAGAAAAGACTGACTTTAAAGAAAAGAAATTCATCCATATGAAGTCTAACTGAGTTTGCAGCTGCTCTTCTACCCCCAGCACATCACACCATGCCCAGGAGAAGACCTCCCTATAGACTGCAATCCCCAGCCCTGGGTGTGTTGCCATCCCATGCCTAGACATGGCAGGGCAATCCAAGGACAGCCTAATCAATCTGCAGTTTGGATTTCCTGACTTTTGTTAGCTTAGTCATAGTTTTAACATGACTAAAATATAGACTTTTTTATGTTCATCTGAAATGTCCTGTGGATGCCAGCCACTGCTCTGGCTCAGATGCTAATGAAAACATCACAATGAGACCACTACTCCATGGGACAACTGAGTCATGCAATAGCCCCAACACTATCCGAGTTGGGAACAGCAAACAAGGTGAATGAGGTAAGAGAGGCCATTCTTCATAGTAGGGTCTCAAGAGAACAGAAGAATCCAAAAATAAGACATTTGTAGACTGGATGCCCTTGAGTTGGCAACCAAGCTGACTTGGTAACTGAGCCAGCATTAGACATCAGTCTGGGCTTGCTGCTGCCAAGCAATCCCTGTAACTAGTGAGAGCAGGAGGGGGACTCTGTGATTTAATATATTAAGAACTAGGCTAGAAGCCAGTCACTCTTGAGTTTTAATCCTGGCTGACATCAGATGGGCTTGTAACCTGTGGGTGTGAAAGTTGTGCTTTTAAACCAGGGTGGATGCCAGGGTGTGTTAACTGGAAGGTGAAGTGGCTGTTGCCCCACACACAATCCCATTCCCTGCCATTAGTACCGTGACATGCAGTACACATGCCACCACAAATGATACTGCCTAAAACATATCCTCCAAGCTCTTCATCCACAACACACTTGGATGGGACCCGAGGAGCAAACCTGAATGTTCTATGACCAGCCAGTGCACCCATGTCCTGATGGGGAAAGCTTGGCTCTGAGAAGTCACTTAAGCTGTTGAGCTTAAGGGAGTTATTCCAGTCTGGCAGCCTGGTTTGCTACCTTTGCTTCTAAATCCTGCTCTTGAAAGTCTTAAACACTGACATTTACAGGGAAACACTTCCTGCAGCCCTGGCCCATGAAATTAATGGTCCTGGGTGAAGCCTCCTTGTTGTATAGGTCTGGGTGTGGCTGTAATGCAGCGAGGTGCCAGCTGACAACACTGTTACTCTGATCTGTGAAAGTCAATATTGGCAGCTTACTGGAGGTTGATACGGTCTGCAAGTTGTATTTTCAACTGAGCAAAACTTCCTGGCTTTTCTGAAATAAAGAACTGTAGATGTTTTTATTTTTTCCCTTCCTGGAAAAAAGTTTCTAAAATTGTTTTAGGAGAAGGATAATCTTCATTAAAAATTTTCACTAGAAAAATAAAATCTGTTGATTGGTCTCAGTTTTTACTTACAGATTTGGGAGGTATAGTGTTTTTGGCAGAGGTGTGACACTTCTGAAGGTGAAAGTGTCCATTTAATGCAAGTTCAGTACCTCCTTTTTTGCTGTACCTGCCTGGCTTCTGTGTGTTCAGCAATCAGAGTAAAAGCCAATTGATTTTAGATTATAATGATCCTGAAACCTTGGAGGTGCACTGAAAGGAAAAAAACTCCAGCACCCTCTGCTGTCTGCACACAACCTACGCGGGGATCCACCACTGCTAACTCTGGACAATTACAACATACGCATCGACTTCCCTGGGCCACTTCAGAGGACTCAACTTAGATGTCAAGTTTGAGGCAAGATGATGTCCTACAAGTTGTCGGTCAAGTGTGAAGAAAACCTAAGCAGTTAGTTCAGATGTAGGCATGCTCATAGATACTTTCAGCAGATAAATCCCACCTTAACGGTCTAGGAACTAGAAGAAATTGAAAACTTTGGCACCTCAGTATTTCCTATGGTAGCTCAAACATCTAAACATCTGGAAGTCTATTTTAGTTGCAATAAACTGCCTATGTCCTGTCACCAATACATGAGAAGGAGTACAACCTGCCAAGAAAATACATTATGTGATACTCAGCCCCTGCACAGAACCTTTAACTGAAAGTCTATGCTAGAGAAATCCTCACAGAGGAAAACCTTGGATGAATGAATGCTTTCACCCCAGGAGGCAGAAGGAACAGATTTATTTCCAAAGTCTGTATTCATGTCGGGGAGAAGAATCAGACACTTTCACTAGCAGCAGTTTCAGATGTTGTAGAGACACAACTGGTATCTCAATCTGCCATTTTGACTACTGGAAATAGGAGTGAGAACATTTCTTAATCCTTCCTGATGGGGTTTTTCTCTCAAAAATTATGTAGTTACCCAGAGAAAACACCGAGGTGCTCTTACATACAAGAAAATAAGGTCATCCACTGGCTTTACAAAAGCACATGTGAACTTGCAGCTAAAGAAAACTTGTACTTTTAAACACACTGCACTAATATCATTGTTTATTTCATGCATGCCAGCAGCAATTTAACTTGGGAAAGCGGTAATTTCAAGCAGCCCTAGCTGCCATGATTCACCCTTGTGAATGATTTTGCCTCTCACAGCAAACCGGGAAGTGGTGTGAATGGTTTACTTTTCTGCTCCAATAAACTCTTGACTCGTCAATTCACAGATTTGTCTTTGTTTCATATTTGCGTCCCATATAAAAATAATCTGAAGAATCAAAGGAAAAGACCTGAACAGGGAAGATGATCTAAAAACTGATTCAGTTGCCTGCATCTGTGTGGGAGCAGCCGCTCTCCCTTCTTGCACAGTCACCTGTCTGCTGTGTTTTCCCACATCCAGTTATGTTCCTGCAAGACAGAGCTTTATCTTTCTGACAATTACTCAAATATAGCCGAATTTAAATGCCAGATTAAATTGAAAAGCTCTGGTTTGGACAAACTCCCACCCTTCTTCTTGTTTCAGAACAGAAGTGTGAAGCAAAAGAGACATCATTTTTTTCCAGCAAAGAGAAAATCAGCACATCTCAACACCCAGTCAGCACATCTGGGTTTTGACCCAACTCATTTTTTATGTGACCCAAGAAGGCTGCCAGCGAGGCCGTGTGCAAGTGCCCAGAGAACGAAGAAGAACTTCATCTTCAGCTGTTGTTGAATGCTGCTCCAAACAGGTGGCACTTCTGCAAAGCTGCCTGGGCTGTTTCTCAAAGACTTTATTTTCCACAGCCCACATGTCCAAAAACCACACATTGTGAGAAACGGCACCATGAACACACTGAGCGCTCTCTGTCTTCCACATATGTTAAGAGATTTTCAGCCCTACCTTGATTTTGCTGCAAGTACTGCTTTCCAAAATGGTTTCCTTTTTGTGCTGGTTTCAAAAGGATCTCCCGGAGTAAGCCACTATCCAGGGTTTGCATGAGACCACTTGGCTGGTGCTTTCCAGTAAGTACATCTGGATGGAGACTTGACTTCATTACCACAGCTTACTACTAAAGTCAGAAAGTCTCAACAAGCTCAAAGTTTGTGCTGGTTGGGAAAGGTGCAGCAATGTGTCCTCAAAGCATGCTCAGCATGGCAAATTCCAGAAGATTTGGGCTGTCCTTTGGGGTGAGCTGCTCTGCAGCAGCAGAACATGTACCACTGTCTTGCCTAATCGGGCAGGAGCTTGTAGCACATTTTACACCCCTTGCTGTTCTGAACTTCTCTCCAGACCAGCTTTTCATTTAAAAAACATTAATCACTCCTTTAGCTACCATTTTATTAGCATTTACCATACACATCTAACCAAAACACACACAACTGCACATCGCAAACATTTCCCTGGCCACCCCACCATAAGGCCAGCTGGACACTGCCCAGTGGGGATAAAAAAATCTCCGAGGACCTCACTCTCTCCCCAAGTGTCTGCCTCAGACGGCAGTTTCATACCCCCATTGGACTGTGTCCCTGGACTGGACTAGGACTTGCTCAGCCCGAGCCTTGTTGCTGCGGCTTTCAAAGAGGAAAATTACAAGAGCTCAGTCTTTTCCAACTGGAAATGATTATGCTTTTGTTGCTACTGAGGGTGCTCCTTGGCCGACAGCCCAGGCACCACAGGTAATGGCCACAACAGGAGGTGCTGCAGAGACATTGGCAGTTCAACATGGGGGAAAGAAAAGGGAGAAACTCGCTATCTGCAAGCCCCACACAAACAGCTCAGGGTAAACCCATTTGTCAGAGTGGCAAGTGACCTTTTCCATTCACCTGTGATTAAGGAACCAGATTTCTTCATTAAGGCAAATAAACCAAATTAAGATGGCTGGGCACAGGGGATTCAAGCAGCTTTTGCAATCCCATTCCTTGAACTCATCTTATTAGAGCAGCCTGAGAAGTGGAAGGAGTAACTCAGGTCAGGGCAAAGCAGTGCTAAATCTGTGTCTCTCGACCCGTTGTTAATCATCTATTCTCTTTCTATAAATGAATTTGGAATGTGGAGCAAATCATACTAAAAGATTTCTCCTCCTTGCTGAATACTTCAGGAGCTTTAAGGAATTCAGCTCAGGAGCAATGCTTCATTCAGGGCTGTTGATTAGTTCCACCATGGAGAGCACTAGACAAGACAATAAGTGGACGACAGACACAGTGATTCATAGATTACTCTGCTGAGAGTTGCAGGTGTTTTGGGACCGAATGAAAGGAAAGGAGGTTGGGTCAGTTCTCAAACGGCCTTCCTGTTAAAGTATTAGCACGGGTAACTCGGAGTTATTAAAATCGCTCTCATAAACATGACAGTTGGAGGTTTTCCTCAAAATTGCATTTTTCCTCATGCCCCCTCCACATTTGCCTAGTTTCCTAGTAGAAACAGCAAATAATTCAAATTTACAGTTAGTGGCAGTGCTAAGTTGAAAGCGAGCAGATCCTCACCTGCTGTAAACAGGAAGAATTTCCTGAAATATTTGTGCACAAATCCAAAAAAATTCAATTTAGCCAGAGCTCTGAAGCTGCTCTCACTAGATGTCATAAAACATGTGCAATTATAGGTATATAAGGCCCTTCTCCTTTATCAGTATGAAGTACAAATACCACAGCATAAAAGGATTTCAGCAAAGGTGTGAAGAAAATGTGAGTATTTTGCACCTTGCTGAAGCAAATCAAGATTTTTTGCCTTAGCATGCAGAGGAGCAGAAGCATGGGGACGTGCCAGCCTTGGGACAGGGGATGACAGGGATGGCTGTGCCAGGATGTTTGTCCAAACACCCACAAAGGTTTTACTCTCCAAGAGTGCAGCTGTGAGGGAATCACTATAATTTAAGCTCATGCCCTGCTTAGCTAAAGCAAGAAGCTGATGTTTCTGCAACTCGCCCCTTTAGCCACCATGGCCGAGGGAACCTAGTGCCATGTTTCCCTAAGAAAAACCAAAGTTCACTGTTTCTCCTCCACCTTGCATGGGATCCAATGCTGATGCTACCCCTCCAAACTGTTCTGCCAAGCTTTGCAGAAGCCTGCTTTTACTTACATAAACCCTCAAAGAACCAGTTGCAAATATACTTTTGAATTTGATGCTTCAAATGAGTACACAAACCCCACATTTCATGCATCACATGGTGTTTTACACTTTGGCAAGAAATGAAAGTCACCTAAGAAACAACTGCCAAAACAAGGTGATGAGCACAATAGAAAGACATTTACAGGGCTAAACATATTATTGGTGTGTCTGTTTTGACATAGTTTTGGTACAACAAGGCATGGAGTTTATATCAAAAACATATTTTTAGTGAGTACAATATACAGAACAAGAGGAGCAGTACAATACTCTGTTGCTTTACAGATACTGCCTGAAACAGGAGTTATTAAGGGTTACCAATTAAACAATTTGTACATAGTGCATATAGTGCATATGCATGCATATGTAAATTACGTATCTTATTCATTGTGGTCCTCTGTGATTTTAACCTGAGGAGATTCCAAGCATGTAAAAAAATACTCAGCAGAGTCAAATTTCAGAAGATACCCTAGACAGTAGATCATAATCACCAGTGTATAGTTTAAAGATCCTATCTGCTTTTTTAACTTTAGAAAGACATATATATATATACACACACACATATATAACAGATTTCTTATTGTCTTTGACACTTGGGTGATTATTCATTTTTAAACCAATTTTCCAGCTTTATGATGTGCTATATGGCTCCACTCATGTTGACTTCCACATTTTTTAAAGTACATTTTGTCAAATGTCCTTCACTTGCAAGTAAAACTATCATCCTCTGCTTTTTTTTCTTTCTGGCCTGCAATCACGAAAGCAGATGTGGGCTGCTAAGAGCAGCTCCCCACCAACACACCTCTGTAAGGGATGGCAGCAGCCCCCAGCTGCTGCCTGTGCTCCCCTTTCCCTTTTCTGAGAATCAGGTGATCAGTCTTCAACCTGCAGTCTTTGCAACCCAGTTAGCAAAATCTGAGACATGACAGAGGACACAGGAGGCTAAGGAAAGACCTAATTGCTCTCTACAATTACTTGAAAGGACATTGTAGAGATGTTGGTGCTGGTCTCTTCTCACAGGTAATTAATGACAGAACCAGAGAGAATGGCTTCAAGCTTCAACAAGGTAGGTTTAGCTTAGATATCAGGAAAAAAATTCTTCATGGAGAGAGTGATCAGGCACTGGAATGGGCTGCACAGGGTGGTGGTTGGGTCACCATCCCTGGATGTGTTTAAAAGTTGCCTAGATGTAGTGTTGGGGGATATGGTTTAGGAGTGAACTTGTAGAGTAGGGTTGGTAGTTGGACTCAGTGATCCCAAGGGTCTTTTCCAACCTGAATGATTCTATGATTCTAAGTCAGGGAGATCTGGAAGGAGACCAGAAGCTGGAGGAGATGCTCCATCTCCAGCCAAGGCCAAGCCTGGCACAGAGACACAGACCAGAGCTGCTCCCCAGTCAGCTCTCAACCAGGGCTAAAGGGCAGCTCTTGCATGGAGAACAACAAGGATACTCATTTAGCAACAGACCCCAGCTTTTTCACCTAGCCTGGAGTCAAAATTTGCACCTTCAAACAGAATCTGGGAAGAGCCAAGTGGGAAGCTGTCAGCTGCTCCATCCACATCAAAGATACAATCCTGGCTGCACCAGCCAACATGCAAAAGGACACAAGCAAGGGGATGTTCCTGTGTGTTTCACCCCAACATCCAACATAATGGTATTTCAGTGGAAGGTTAAATTCAAGTGGTTTGAATTCAAACCATAACACATTAGAAAATTTGTAAAGCACTTTTCTGGCTTTTGGGGCAGAGCAAGATGAGCTAATATTGCTGGAAACAGAAGCACTAAAAATATTGTTAGATGTGAGAACATTCAGTACTGAAGTTACTCCAGGCTTACCTGAACTATAAAGTACTCTCTAGAGGATCTGTACACAATCCAAACATGCACAGCAGGAGAGTATAATGAGGCTGACACCCAGTTCTGGCTGGGTATGGCGTGGAAAAAACAGCCCTTTGCAGCAACCCACTAGACCCCAGCGTCCTCACCTGCCAATCCCCCAAAACCACTTGTTTGTCATGCCACATTAAATGGAAATCTTTCACTGTACAGCTGAGGAAGGATGATAGAAAGCAATGTTTCAAGGTGATCTACCATTCCAAACATAATCTTTAGGTATTTAATAATTAACCAACTATTTATTGGTCAGCTGATATTTCTCAAGATACAGAGTTTGTTCCAGGCAATGCACCAGTGAGATCTCACACAGCCATACTTCTCTTTAAGCACGTGTGAAAGGATATTTCTATCAACTCTATTAACTCAGAGCACCTTTTGAGGTAGGAGGAACATGAGTGTGATGCAGCTCTGCATCCCTACCAACCCCTTCAGGTTTTTTCCTCCTACTTTCCACCAGCTCCGGCTGGTGGCAAAGATAACTTTGCCAAAGTGCCACTTGTCAAACCTTCAGAAAAGGCAAGCATGGGCATTGCTCTGGCTTCAGCAAGCATTCCCCTTTGGTTTTGGCCCACCTTGGGGCACCTCTGCATGAGATCAGACATCTTTTCTCCCAAGTACTTTCCTCTCCTGCCAACTGTTAAATTTTCAGTGTGCCTGCAGCCCCCTTGTGGAATGAGGTTTCAAAAACTATGCCAGAAAGAGGTATTGTTTTAATTTAAGAGCGCAAGGGAGTTATTTTTAGCTACCATGGTGCTGATTCTGCAGGTGCAACAGGCTCCTGGGGCAGCAACGGTCCCCAGCAATTGTTAGGATGTGCTGGAACTACCAGCAGCCTGAGGTGAATCCACTCTGTATCATATTCAAAAAACAGCAAAACATTCACCTTTTTTCTCTATAATCCCTCATCATGGGCTTCTGGTTGAGGTATTTCTGGTTTGGTTTAGTCCAGAAAAGTGGGGCTTTTGCCTAACAGGGTTATTTCTAGCCCACCAGTCCAATTCTCCACTCACTGCAGGACCACAGGCTCTTTCCAGCCTGTGCCATTCTCACTGTCAGTGTTTCCCCTAATTGTGCCTGATAAAATAAATTGCAAAAGATATCAAATCATTTTGATTTCACTTTCACTGCAAACACCTAAGTGCTTCTCAAGATGTTATGCTCTTCAAAATCCTGAGAGGTATGCAGGACTAACAGCACAGACACGAGCTCGTAAGGCACGTGGAGAGAGAAGTATAATTAACAGGTATTTCTTTCCTAGCACGCATCTTGCAGAGTGTATCAAGGAAAAGGTTGTGGGGGAAAACCCATGCTATGGTGTTTCTAATCAACTAAGAAACTTTTTTGACTTTCATGATGTACACATGGCCGTTAATTTCAATGTCACATTATGATTTTTGGCTGAGCCAACAGTATGTATGTATGTATGTAAGCAAGCAAAACAAATGCATTTTGTATTCAAATTTATACAACTCCATACATTTTTATGCTGTTTATTTGAAAATTAATTTTGGCTTAGGCCTTAGAGACAGCAAATGTTGTCAAGATTTGAGGGCTACCTGAAAAGCCTTGGGGACAGCATTACCCTTATGCATAAGAAACAGCAAAATAAAATAAAAATAAATGAATTTCCAAATACGTCATGGCTAATCCCTTGAGCTGACCTACAAATGAATTATAGAGGGTTTGCTACAGGACTGAGTAGATCTTGTGATTTCACAGAGAGATTTATCTTATTTTCCAACTTATTTTCATATCTTATTTCCTTTTCTTTTAGAATTAGACTGTAAATAAAAGAGCTAAGAACGAATGACGCTCCCTTTCACTGCACTCATATTGGATTGATAAATTAAAATGGTGAGATGAGTTTTGTATGACCCATCCTCGAGGATTTGGGAAATTTAGCCGATGCAAAACAAGGCATTAATTTGGAGAGGCCTAGCTACTTACAATGCTTAGTATTCTGACAATGATGAATGGCATCATTCCAAGCAAATGGTAATTTCACTTTTTGTGACAGTACTTTAGAGCAAAACCGACTTTCTTCACACAAAGAATTTGCAATCCTATTGAACAGAGGCTGTACCTGAATATCAGAAATCCTTCATTGTTTAAGTATCATCTGATATTCTTGATTGGCTCCAGACTGAAGGTTGCAGTTGAATTAGGGAGAACGGAGGTTAAGTCCTAACCTTGAAAGATTTAGCAGCCATTGAAACACTGCCTTTGGGCACTTATTGGCCTGTATTTATCAAAAAACTTTTCAATTCAATGAGGGGAGGGAGAAAACACAAAACTTGTCACATTCATCAAGTGAAGCCACTGGAAAGACATCTACAGAAGAACACCCAAAAAGCATAATCTTTCAGAGGAGCTGATAGAAATGGTAATTGGATGGGATGAAGAATAATACTTCTAAAGCACGGGTATAGAGAATATAGCTAAAAAATCAAGGTCAGGAGAAGAGAATGTATCCTTTTCAACTTAATAAAACTTACATTTGCCTTTTGTAGCACAGAAAATATTCCAGGTACCATCTCTAATTTATTTCTGCACAAACACTTCAGAGTGAAAACAGGATTTACAGACAAATTGGAGACATGTTTTCTTTTCGCATACATGCAGCAAACATAAAAGCATTGTTAAGATATAATTAAAAACAACAACAAAAAAAAAATCACAGAACAAACTACAGGACTTCCCTGTTATTTAGAAATGTGGCTCAGCCTTCAGAAACCCAGAGAGCATCTTTAAAAAAGGCATCTCCCTAAGGCACTCGAAAGCCACCTTCTACGATTGGCAAAGAGCAGTGACATTGTCTCCCAAACAGGGAACAGAAATGATGAATCATAAAAACCTGATTGCACTTCTTCCTGTCTCACTGCTAACAAGCTAATCAGAGCCCACGAGGCAAGTGTCATGTATAAACGGATGAGCTGAATGGGGATGCTATATTGTCCCATTTTTATCTTGCACAAACACCTCTGGCCTGAACTTTGAAGGCTTTTGGCACATTGCTCAGGGTTTTTATCATGGGTCCTATCCAGCTGGTGAAGAAAGGGAAATAGTGAAGTGCTGTGTCGCTCTCCTCACTGAAGCTGCACGGATGCAGGTGTCTCCTTTAATGACGAAGACATCAGCAAAGGTGGAAGAAAAAAAATCTGCAAAAGGTCACCCTCTGCAGACATGAAGCCTCCAGACAGCTCCCTAAACAGTTAACAGAAACAGCATCTAGTACCAAAACCTCCCCATAAATAATTCCTGTAATGAAAGTAGAGATTAAAGCATTTGTTAATTTTCCATAGTCCCGGGAGTTTGGCTACCGATGCCTACTAATCCAAGAAACACAGCATTATATTTGTCAAGAGCTCCTCAGGATATAGGGCTGTGATTTGCTCTGACAAGATTTTCTCTGCCAGACCAGGTACCATATTTTAGGGTTACGGCGCGTTTAGTGATACCATTGACTGATCTGCTCAGTGCACTATTGCTCATCAGTGAGGCTTTCCTGCTCCGAGGTACCTGAAAAACAGTCTTTGTCAACCAGAAATATAGGTCATCCCCATCTCAAAAATATTGGGTTTTTGAAATCAACAAGTGGCAGAGTAGGTCAGTGAGGAGACACTGACAAGATGAAAAGCGGCAATGAAAGGCAGAAATACATTAACAACAGCCTGAAAAATCTGTAATTTGGGTTTAAACCTTCCATCTGTTCTTCAACATCTTGACATCAAGAAAACAGTTATGGGGATGTCCTGGTGTGCCTGGGCTTTTGCAAACATACGGTATGTTTTACCATTAACTGCAAATTTCCTTACATTTATTGTTTTCTGGCACAAGCATAATGTTTGCTTTAGTGTGGATTTGTTGTGTGAATGTATTTATTAAACATTTTGTGTTTTCCCCAGTTGGTTCCCACTTCTCCCTGGCTATCTTCGTCTCTATACTGGCCCAGGCCATGCCAGGGACCCATCTGAGGACAATGACATCCCTGCAGAACCTTAGACACTCATTTCAATGTAGAAACACTGCATCCCACAGAAAGGGGCTGTACTCTAGGCTTTGTGTTTCTCTCTGTGCTGCTCATAAAACACTTAAATCACCTCATTTCTCCTCCTCAGCAAGTGACCTGCTAAATGTCCCCAAGCTGACCACCACCCTGCGGATGGCCAATCTCCTCAAGGACCTTCTTAACCTTCTTAAGCTTTTTACGCTGTGTCTGATCACTTTTAGTCCTAACATGAGCAGACCCTGCATTGCCCATACATGTGCCATCATGCTGGGTCTCCTCCCTTGTCCCACCATAATAACCCCAGAAAGACAACCATCAGCTCAAGGAAAAAGCCAGACATACTCAGATAAACTCCTGGATCACTGAGCCTCACATAATTCCTACTGGTCATGGTTGAGGTAAACCCACATCCACCAGTGTCTCTGAAAGAGCCAAGGAAGGAATTTTCAGAACATGGCCCATAACTATAGAGGCACCAACTGGATGGCCATAGTCCACGTGGTGATGGTGAGATTGGAAAGGACAAGTTATTGATAATGCAAGAAAGAGGTACTTACAAGATCAGTGCTTTTAGGTAAAAATCTGACTGTAAATGTATAGAAAATTAAATACACTTTAGCCATAAAAAGTACTGAGTACTTACATCCACAAAAAAATCCTGTATCACCTGCAATTACTCAGAGGCAGATCATATGTCCCATCCAAGCCATCTTTAGAGCTGCCCTTCAGCAGTGTGTTGACTGAGCAGAAGTTGAGTAAACACCTCAGGATTTGGTTGCTTAACACTGGAGGGCCAGTCTCAACTTTACAGCATACATTTCCCAAAATACACTAAAAGTACAAGTTAAGTCTTTACTGCAACAGGCTCTGGGAAAGCAAGCAGGTCATTATTTGTGGCAATGGTGGCATGTGTGATTTTTTAAAAAAAAAAAAAGCTGATTTGTGGGAAATGGCCGAATTAATCACTTCTCCACATAAAAGGAGTATATTCTACAACGATTTTAGCATGCTTCTATGAATTTATTTATCTGCCTGATGCCACCTGTTTCACTGCTGGTTCCTCCCACCACATACCGAGGCATCACTGAGGGGGTCAACCGAGGAAAATTCCTAGGGACCATCTGCTTATTCATAACCCCTAAACCCATATTTTCATCTTGGCATCATATCCGCCCTTGTTGTGGGGCATTGTGCACTAACGACCATTATTTAATTAACAGAAGAAGAAGCCCTGAAAGCCGCACCAGCAGATTTTGAACTTGATCTTCTCTCATTTGCTGTCATGCAAGACCAGATAAATGACAAGTATTTTGAGAGTCTGCAAAGGCCCTTTAGAACAGCTGCACAGGCTTCACCCCTTCTTTGCAGCAGGTTTCTCACTTAAGAAAAAAACACGCTTCATTACATCGCCTCTTACTTGAGCTGCAAGGGTCTATTCAAGGAAGATAAGCCTCTTAGAAATGAAGTAGCGTTGAATTTAGGTTTTGAGTGACAGGAGGAAGGTTTATCCATTCAGCAGACAATACTGCTTTCTCTGCATTAATCTAGGAGGCGGACAATGATCTGTTTTTTAGGCAGCATCTCATCTCTTTTCCCACAGCAGAAGGTGATTAGAGTTCGGAAGCAGAGACTGTGAAAGAAAGGCAAGTGCTATCTCCCCAGCCCTCCTGTTTCCTGAGCAGGCAGGAGGGAAGTTCTCGGCCAAGTGCATCAATCATGAGGCTGGCGCTCAGGATGTGCTGCTGGGTTGGAGACTGACAGGGTGCTAGCAGGTGAGGGCATGGGCACCCCAGCAAGCCCCAGCCCTGTTATCTCTGCAGATAAACACGTGGGCTTGGTAGAGGTAGTTTCATAACTCCACGTGTCTTCCATCTGGGACAGAGAAGAATAAGTTCCTGGTATGAGCCCAGGATACATAATAGATGTCAGAAAACACTTTAAGTGGGTCCAGCCAAGGGATTGCCTATCAGCCATGTGTGTTGGCATTCCTCAGCTCACCCCTCAAGCAGAACCCTGTGCTTGCCAGCAGCTCCAGATCTCCAGACAGGAGATCTCCCATCACACAGATGGCTGCACTTGCCCTGCTTTGCAGAGAAGGGAACCAAATAGCCAAGAAGCATGTTTGACTGAGACCACCACAACAGAACAATTAAACCCAGAAATTTTAGCTCTCTTTTCCTCATCTGAGATCTCTCATAACCAAAAGGGCTGGCTTTGAGAGCCAACTCACTCTCTGCATTCTCCTGTAATGATGCTCAAAAGACAGCTAAAACTCTTTTGGTGTCTTCCATCATCTCGATTTTCCAAGTTCAAGGAATAAGCTGTGATTTCAGCCAACTCTCTAGCAAAACAAGTGACCTACCAGGAAGTATGTGAGAGCAGCATGGTCGAATCCAGCAGCACTGGCACTTCTCTCTGCTTTCTCAGCTCTGTGTGCCTAGTTGTCAGGGTTTTAAGCACTTTTGCTTTTTAAGTGCCCATGCAAAGGCATTAACAGGCAAGGTAGGGAGAGCAAAACATATTGAAGCACGAGGCAAAAATGGCATCGTTTGTTCTGGTATGTGGGACAAGACGTTAAGCTTTCCAGGTAGATTAACTCAACTACTGCAAAGGAAATCATAAAGGAAAATCACAAAGGAAATTGTGTAACTGCAACCATTTTCTCTAGCTGCTCACTATAGTGCCTAAATCTTCACAAATTAGTGTTGTAAATATCAGTTAACCCACAGAAATCCCGTTTGTTGTCCTCAGTTGACAGGGAATCAGGCTGAGGTTATGCCTATAACAAAAGGTTTTCTCAACCCATCAGGGAACATCGACTGCAAAAGGGAGACTCCATCCCTGGGTGCCCAGGGAACTGCTTGGAGCACAGCAAGCAAGCCAAAGTCTGCATGGGCTGAACAGCTGAACAACAATGAAAAAAACCACTTCCTAAAAGTATTTCTGTCATTTGACATGGTATCCCATAGATTACTCTTTTAAATAAGCAAACCCTCTGTAACATAAGCATTTTCTACACCAGGAGGATTTTGCTGCGTCCCAAACTGAAGCAGCTGAAGGATTCTCTTTGGTACTGCCTAGACACTCCAAATAACTTTTAAAGGGCAGCACAGGAACCCTCACTCCTGTTACTGACAGCCAACAGATCAGACTGCAACGTGTTGCAGAAACACGGCCAACCTTCCACAAATAAAGAGCGTATTGACACATTTTCTCTTCGCCCCTTTGTGCTGAGCCTGTGTAACTGCACAGAGGTGAATGGCTTTTTGTTATTCTTATCTCCGCGCCTCAAAATTCCTCAAAACACGTCTGTCATGGCACAGCATGAGAGTCAGCCCCAAACAACTCTAGTGTCACAGCTCTCCTATCTCCCAACTTCCCAGGTGGGAAGGAGTTTGCTCAGACATTTCTTTTGCTCATCGGAGCATGGCTGTCGTGCCGAGTCAGCACCAACAGACCCAAGTCCTCCCCTTTTCTCCTCCTCTCTTTTCTTAAATTTACGTGGTTTTTTTTTTAAGAAGACTTAATTGCTTCATTTCAGATGTTATGTTTAACCTCAGGAAATGGTGCTATAGACATGGCAAACAACTTTCTGGTTGTTTCCAATCAGTACTGTATTATAAAGTACAGCCAGTTAAGAATCCTATTCATTTTCTTGCCCTGTCATCTTGATCTTATTTGAATGTCTGGGGAGCAGGAGGTGCTCACTCAGCCCCACATTTCAGAAGTGGGGGCAGGAGTGTCTGTGCAATGTGTTAGAGACACTGAAAGTTTTCATTTTTGACTCCTTAATGAGAGTGACCTTTGCCATGGGCTGATGAGTTCCATACCTGTCCTGGTGTGTTTTCTGAAAACATTTGACACTGCTTGCAGGTCTGACGGGGATATGACTAATGAAGTCTTGGTATAAAAATAATGGGCTGCAATTGCAAGTCATTTGTGTGAAACCAAACTCCTTAAAAACTTGTCTCTGCTCACTTTCTGTTTTCTAAATGAGTCAATAATACGAATCAGATGGCTTGAAGGAATAGACCCCCAAATATTTCCTCTCTCCCATCTATAAATTAGATGCCATTTTGTGCAATTTTTGTTGCCTCCAGGCACGGTTTAAATTGAACTGTAGTTACTAAATTGCTGGAGCTATTGCAAAATGTGTAGGCTAATACATAATACCTTGTTTTTGTTAAATGTATAGTAACAGCTCTTCTTGTGAGGTCAAGAGGCCCAAGCTGCTACTACTTAGAATGCATAACAATTTTATGTAAAGTAATGGAAAGGCAGGTAGGAGCGTGTGTTTCTGCTACAAGTTTTAAATAATCAAAAAAATTATGCATTGTTTTCACTTTTTTTTTTTTTTTGTCGTCTGCTGCAAGGGCAGAGGGATGCACTGTGCAGTGCTTTCTGTCCCTGCTCTGGGACTCACATGTGGGCCAGGGAAATGCCGCATCAGGAACCTCCCAGCTACATTATAGAAAGCCATGTTGGAGATACATCACCACAGTTCATCTTCAACCATCAAGGTTTAAATTCTCTTTAAAACTTTCATCGAACCACCTGGGTAGTCAATATAGCACACTGCAGTGACAACAGAAATATCCTGGAAAGTCATGGCACAACTAGACATGCCACAGCCTCTTCCAATTTTAGCATCACTAATGCTTATTTGTGTTTTTCTTTAAGTCTCAGCTCTTGGAATCATATGAATATATGAGACCTCTATTAGAAATGGCAGCTTACAACATGACAGAAGTACACCTGGAAGTCTCATTCAGGCTACCTTAGGAACTCAAAATCTTAAAGAATAACAATAAACACAAGAGCTTTAATTTCTGTAGTTCTGAGGCACCTGATTCATGATTTTTGGTTGAAAGGAACTGGAAAACCTGTTATAATGGCTACAAAAACTTCCATCATAAGTTTTTTTGACTCTTTTAATCCAGTCTGACCACTGTTTGATGACAACAGGTTCAAATAGTCCCCACATATATCTATTCCTACATACATTATTTTAAATCTTCTCTCAAAAAAAACCCGAAGCAAATGAAAACCCAAAAAAAAAACTACTAAACCAACACTCTGATGGACACAATAACGGGAAAATAAATATATGATGGATGTGTAGTCACATGTTTTAGTGTGCTAGTGGAAAAGGGTTCATAGTGTATGGTTTCAGAGGGCACATGAACTAGAAGGGGCCACGGCTGCTGGGACTGCAAGCCAGTGCCAGGAGGTTTGTTTGATGTTGAAACACACAATCAGGTTATTTTATATAAGATACTATTTTAGCCACATTTGGATAGGCAATTGAAAGGCAAAGATCAACATTTTTCCTTTAGTTCAGGGATGTATATACACACACACACCACACAAGTACAAACACACGTTGTACTCGTGTACGTGCAGATATACGTTCGAGTTATGAATGTGTGGAAGAAATAACCTGCACAGGTTACAGACATTTCCCATTACAACCTGTGAGTGTTCTCATTATACCAAAGCTAATTTGCACTCAAAACATGCAAAATTAGGAACACACATGAGCTTTTGGAGGACCAGGGCTTAAGTAAACACTCAACCTCAGGTTCCAGGTTTGGACATGCTGTTCTTCAGCCCAAGAACAAACGCAAAGATTCGCACCACTAAATATAGCCAGCAGACAAGCAATTTTGGGTTGTTTTGTTTAGCAGCTCCCTTCTGACCCAACAGAAGTTATGAAACCAAATGAATGTAGTAGGATGTTCATTCACTGCTCAGTCATAGTGCCTTGTCCTCAGGCATATTTGCAAAATTTCCTTCTACATTATAGAAAAAGGCATGTCCTTTGGTGTGGTTGGATGGACAGCAGAAAGGCAGCAGGCAAACACAGAGGCCATTAGCTGGGAAACGCCTGCTGCTTTTTCAGAAAAAAGGCACTGCTTAGATTCAGATAAAGGAGAGATTCTTTTACGCTGAATCTCAGCATGGATGGTACAATGTTTTGTTGGTGGTTGCCCAGAAATAAGGCAGTCTCTTTGTGGCAAGTTTGTTCACAGCACAAATCCACTGCCAAGTAGACTCATGGGTACCATGGGAAGAGCTGCTTTCTTTCCTGCATTAACACATCTACTTTTGGTGACATTTCTGTACCTCCAGCTCCAAGCAGCTGCCATCAAAGAGATGCACAAAAACCCTCACACATGTAGCTCAACAGCAGTAAGGGACCAGAAGCCACCAAATCCATTTGTTGCTGTCTTCATTCAGGGATTTAGTAATAAATCTGCATCAGCCAGACTGTTGCTTCACTCCTGCCTTCCTGCGTGGATGCAGCTGTAACAAGAGGATTCCAATACCCAAGTGCTCCAGAAGCCCACATCAGCTCCCAGGCAGCACCCACTTCACCGCCAGATAAAAAGGGGCCCTGGTCTACGGTCAGTGCTCCTCCAGGTGCCAACATCACAGAGAATGAACAACAGCCACAAACCCTGGCATTCATGTCTCTATAGCTCTCTGTGGCCAGAGAGCAGCTCACTCAGCTTTGGGGAAGGCTTTTCTCAGCAAGTGGTCATCCAGCTTCTTGCTGCAGTCTACAGAAGACGGCACACTGGAGACCTCATCTCAGATGGATTGGCTCACTGTCACCCACCAACGGGACTTCAAGTGCCACACTGAGGTGGATTCAGGCAGCTTGAGCTAGCCACGATGACTCTTGCCCTGTGTGGCAACCTACAGGGCAGTTCTCTCATCCTTGCCTATCTCAAAACCTCTTGTATTTTCCTTTAATATATATGGTATCATGTTATGGCAGCAAGAGGGTCCTTAGCCAAATTATCCAGCTCACTGTGGGACTTTCTACTTTCTGAACTGTGCCTTTGTTTTTGCTGGTTTAAGCTCGCTTATAGGTAACTCCGCACATATTTTCACCCTCCCTGTGAACCACAGCACACATTGTAGCTAAACCTAATTTGCAGTTTGGGTATAAGCAGGTGATTAGACATCTACTCCTTCCAACAGTTCTGCCAGCAGTTTAAGGTAGGTGCAAAATTACTAGGTGAAAATTGCACCTTACACCTTGACACTAGCTCTGAAAAATCTGGTCCTGGGACATTGCACTTTACATAAATACATGCACAGCCAGGAAGAAAATGGTGCAAGCCAGACAGGATTCTTTTTTAATATCTCTCCTTAATTCAAGGGCCCCACTATACATAGTGCTCCAGACGGGAAAAGGAAGACTTGTACCCACAGCGGGGGTGGGTTATGGTTTAGCCACCAACTTTCCTTTTTGCTCACACAAGGGCTAATTCATAGGTTAAGTGGAGGATTATAGATGATAGAAATGCAGAAGCCCTTTCCCTTTCCTCCCCATGCTTTTCATGTAAAGAGAAAGAAGCCTTCTCTCATTCCTTCTGCAAAAAGTGTCGACACATTTCCATAGCTCTGTGAGAGGACCTGCCATTTCTGTCACTCCACTACCCCTTGTCTCTTTGTCCCCACAGCATCTTGTTTCAGCTCCGAGAAGAATAATTCACAGCTTTAGAAGATAAGACCAGATTTCCTATGAAATACTTCTGTAAGAAAACTTGGATGGTAACCATGCCTGGGATAACATGAGCCCAGTCCTCTTTTTCAACAACTTGTGAGAGTTTTGCCACCAATATTAAGAAAAGCAAAATCACCCTTTTGCAATATGTTTCTTTCAAAGCACCATCTCAGCATAGAGGTACCTGCAAAGTCACCAAGCAGTTTTGAGGGTGTTTTGTCAGTGGAGACAGGGTGACAGTATGGAAACCCAAGCACTGGCTGAATACCAGCCTGCCTTCCCATCCCCAGTTGTCCTGCCCTGTCAGAACCACTGCTTGTCCTTGCCTGGCAAAACTATAACTAAATACCAAGTAACTGCTTAGAGAAAATAAATTATTACAAATTAAGGACCTGAGGCTTCAAAGATTCTTGCTGAAAACAAAGGTGTGGTGAACTGGTAGCCCCACAGGGTTGCTGGTAACCCAAAGTTACCAACTGGAGCAAAGTCACAAACATGGGTTTGTTTAGAATAAACATCTGCAGCCTTTTGTTGCCCTGAAAAAGCTACAGCCCGATCCCTTTTGCATTTGTGCATCCATCCCATCTCAGGGACAGTGCGTACATGGCTGTAGATTTCTGCATTTTTCATAGTAAATGACAATATGCCATTGAGCACAGCAGTAAATAAAACTCTGATATAAAACTCACGTAACTTTTTTGCTGGCATGAAAATTAAGGCTTCCCCTAGCCTTCCAGTAACTTAAATGCTTCCCTTTGATGGTTTCCCCTTTGTTTCTTGCAATCTTGTTTGTTTTGAAGAAACACTTGGAATTTTAGCACAAGATCTGCTAGTCACCTTTTCTTCTCTACTCCTCCCCATTAAAACCTTGACTTCTTTTTGAGTGCACAACAGAGACATTTGCTTGGTTCCCAAAAGGAGAATGGAAACAGAAAAAAGTGAATTTGAAAAATGTAATTTGTTTTTGTGAGGGATAAACACACATTCCACACTTGTTCTGGTTAAAACAGATGGGAATCCTACATAAAAGAAGCTCTCTGGGTTTTGAAGAGTGAAGTAGGGACCAAAAAAATGTCCTTTCATGAAAAAAAACTGAGATCATCTATACATGTTTTTCATGCATTTTCTATGGAAACATGGCCAGAGTTTCCACCTTAGGTACATTTTCCCTTGTTAATTAAACTCTCTTTACCCACATGACAAATGGGCCCTTCTCAGGAAAAGGCACGATTGCAGGCACAGTTGAAGTCAAAGAGGGCTTTCTTAACGATTAGACGTGAAATACAGACTTCGAAAACATTGAGATTTGGTATATATAGAGGGAATAACTTACTGCATCCTTGGGCTAAAGATAATTTATGCATCCTTTGCCTAAGTGAATTTTCTCTATCTGTTTATTTTGGGTTTAAAAAGTCTATTTATCTGGTTGGGTGTGCTTTTAAAAATGTACTTCCCACGGCCCTCCTCTTCTGTAGAGTTCTCACATGTTTCCCAAGGCAAAGCCATTAGAAATATTGCCTCGATGATATGTGAAGCTTTCAGACGTGCCATGCTGGCAAGAAAGCATAGGCATTGGTGGGCTGAGCTTGGGGCCCACGTCTCTGGCCAGTCCCAAAGGTATCATTGCAGACTGCCAACATGCAGGAGACAAAAATCACGGATTATGAGAGGGATTCTGAAGTCATGACAAAATTTATATTTAAGGAGATACTGGGCTTGGTGCTCTAAGCCACGTTTTCAGGTTCTGCTTTTTCACAAGCAGTGCAGACAACTCAGTGTGTTTTAAATGACAATTGGTGTTGTCTCAGTTGCTTTCCCTATAGTGATTTAAGAATGGAAGTGTCAACTGAAGCTCACAGACTATAGAAAAATATGGGATGTTTCTTCATTTCGCAGAATCACAGAACATTAGGGATTGGAAATGACCTCGAAACACCATCTAGTCTACAGAGGCACATGGAACATCAGGGAAACAACAAGAATTGAGCTGATAAACTGAGGAAAAAACCCACATTGCAGTGATAAAAGACAAGTACTGAATATATTCAAATGGTACCAAATGTACTCAATTCTTCCCATGTCCTAGAGCTCAAGGACCACTTATTTCCTTAGCAGTGCTATTTCTCCTTACTTCAGATGGAGTAGACTAAATAGGGAACTAATACAAGCACAACAAAAAAAATAAATTAAAAAAACCCCTACAAATGACAAAACTGTTCTTGCTGTAGTCCTAATAACTTGGCTTTCATGGAGTTCAGAGAGCATAGGGAAAAACAAGAATTCACAACCCAACAGAAACAGTGCCTGATCCATGCTCTTAATTTAGGTCTCCTGCCTCAGCTTCCCTGCTTTGCAAAATGAGGCCATTATAGAAGAGTCTTCTAAAGCAGAATGGAGATATCTTTATCAGCTAGCAAAAAAAATACTATTTACCTACTGCATACAATTGACACATTCTGCGAATTTGAGGATTCTTTATATTGGGGATTGTACTAGATGATGTTTAAATGTCCCTTCCATCTCAAAATATTCTATGATTCTACAAATGTAATGGATGGAACCTTTCATTTTCCACCAAGCATTAAATTGTGCATTAAAGTGCCTGGTCTAATTTTAATTAAGCAATCTCTCACTAATTTGAATCTTCCTTGTACTGAAGCCACAGGATCTCTGTTGATCAAGTGCTTGTACTTCAGAAAGGCAGTGATTTCTGTTCAGGTTTGCATGGGTGGAAAATAGCAATTTAGAAGAGTTTGGTTATGTATTGGTGTGGTTTAAAACTGAGAGCATTTTTGGTAAAAGAGAATACACATGGCTCTCACTCTTTTTCCCACTCTACAGAGACACGAGAGCACAGAAGGGGATACAGGGACTTGCCATGATCAGAACTGAGACACACTGTGCTCCTGTGGTTTAACGAGAAAAGAAAATTGCAGTTGAGCATACAACATATGAGAAACAAGAACAGAAGTGTGCGCTGTTGAATGATGCAGGATTCTGGCACAGTCCTATTTCCTTTGCATATCTGGTTTTCAGCACATGGCCAGCGATGCACCAACACAAACTGTCCCACCACAAAATGTGGCATTTCCACAAGATCCTCGCACCTCTCTTCTGCTGGTCAGTGAGGTTTTCCAGATGGAAACACTGTCCTGCTTCCTCCTCACTCCAGTGTACTCCCAGACAGCCTTGCTCACTCGTCCCTCTGCAGTGACAAGGGCTTCTTGGAGCTGAGGCACCACTCGTACAAGCCACCAAGGCAGATTCATTCCGGTGATTATTGCATGCCATATATTAAGAATACAAAAAAAATATATCCTAAAGCCAGGTCTAAAACCAGAAATAAGCCCAGCACATAGCTCTTTTCTGCCATTCATTAGGGACTGTAAAACACACTGGCAAACCTAGTCTCCATTCCCTCAGCCCTCGCTCATGTGGCAGCAAGACTACCTGCATGAGTTGGCAACAACTTACACAGCCACAAAGCTGTAGGATCGGGCCCTTAATTGCTTAAAAATATACTACCCACCAATAGTTACCTAATTTAGCAGAATACATTACCTCTCTGCTTCATAAATCTTAATTAAAGCTGTTAGTTTTCCTATTATATGATCAAGAAACGCCCCATTAAAGTTAAGCAGTTTCTCCAAGTAATTATATACATTATGCCTTGTGAGTGTAGAGATGCATACGGCATTCCACTGCCAATTCTTTTGCATACCCTGAAAAGCACTATCTATTAAATAAAAAACTTGCAGAATTTCATTAATGCGTGATTTTTTAATCTCCCAAAAGTCAGAGCAGTCCCACAGGAGCACATGTACTCGGTGCTGGCTTCTTATAATGCAATTTAATGCTCGCAAACACACCTAAAGTATTTAAGCATTTACAGAGGTTGTCATAAGCGCTTTTCTTATTTTTGATCAAATTCAAGTCTACACTTAATGCAGTTAACGGTAGTTATTTAATTTCAAAACTCAAGAATCCAACCTCAAAAATTTATAACAATATAAATTTTGTTACACTGATACAGGATATGTATGCTACTGGGAAATCATTTTTCAGTAAGAAGCATAGAATTGTAAGATCTAAAAGGACTTTTTTTTTTGAATAAGCATTATTTCAAATAAACCTTGTCAGATTTCAAATATTTTCCTATTCCTCTGCAAAATGATTTCATAATTTTTAGTGGTGCATTTCAAGTCAGTGCTAAATGCTACCAAAACCTAAATATATTTTAATTACACTTTCTCTTCGGATGAGAATTTCATGTAAATACAGAGCAAATATAAAACTGAGATGTTGCAAATACCTTAAATACATTATTAACAAAAGTGCTTCATTTCCTAGCAACTGGCTAGAGAGAATGAAATTTGGAAAATTATTCTTAGCTCCTCCAAGACACTGAATTTATTGCCTGACAACATTAACAATTAAAAGGTATATGCATGATGTTAGATGTAAAAATAAAATGGCAGGAGCTTAACATCTGCTCATATAAGGCAAGGAACCAACTCCCACAGCCCTTAAAAGTAAGCTAATCAGGTTTGCTGGAATGTAGTATTTTACTCTTAAGCAAATTACTCTACTCCAAAAATTTCAGCTAGTTGATCAGACACATAAAAGAAAAGGAAGCTAAAAGCAAAGAGAGCAGCAGCCCCGGCTGATACTGATAATCTTGGATCCAATATAGTTCCATATCACTCTTCTCAGAGATGACAGTACATTATTAATTGAAACATTGGGGCTGAACCATGTCCTCCTCTGCAGTAATAATAATATAATTATATCCTATAGGCAGAAATACTGTTTCCACCTCTGCCCCACAAGAAGTAATCTATAGACAGGCTTACAAATGTGTGAAACAAAATGGTACATCCCGCCAGCACCCTATTTATGGTATCGGTACTCAGTGTCCATAAATCATGATGCATAGATTGATGAAACAAAAACAAAAATATCAAACAGGATTTTTTTATATATAATACATTATGAAAGCAACTTGATAACTTGATTTCAAACTATCTGGCTAGGTTTCTTTCTAAGTCCTTCATTATTTCCCATTTTTAATTTTTGCACACATGTAGCTATACGAACAGCAGTATTTCCTGGAATCCCTGAAACATCAAACCGAACGTATTTTCCAATATTAGATGATTGCATTCCATTATATCATTACCACTCAGAATAGGCTGTAAATTCATTGAATGAAGAGTTTAATACCAATGCTTGATCTTTTATATCCCATACTTTCCCTAATAGAAAATCGGCCTCTTCTGAAACATTAGCACACTGCCCTTTCTAGTAAAGCATATCAAATCACGTTAGTGAAAAAGTTGCCAAGTCAAATGGAAGTTTGGTGCCAGTTTTCTTCTTTTTTTTGTTTCTTTCTTTCTTCTTCTTGAGAAGCAGAGAGAGAGAGAGCGCTAGCATGCGCAGGATAGGAGTGATTAAATTTCTTACTAAAATTGTGGCAGTGAACATAAAGCATAATAATACTCCTTTAACATTTTTGTCGTGACTTTGGCTCTAGCACTTAAACCAGCTGAGGACTGAAGGAGTTAATGCTGTAAAACATGCAATAATTCAGAGAGCTGACTTGCATGATTTCCAATATACTTTTTTTTAATTTGCAAGATAGACTCCAGAGCAGACAGATCAACTCTTCAAAAAAGAAGGAGGGGGGGAAAAAATAAAAGGGGGAGGGGGACAACTTCTCTACAACCAATCAAACCAAATGCCAGAGCAGAGGGCAAAGGGATATGGAAACTGAGAAGATAGACTTCCAAGTCCTTTCCTGAAAGTGCTTGGATTTTGAGGAGAGTCCAACACTGCCTGACAAAAGTGTCTTTGTGTGGCGACACTGGGGAGAAGGGAGGAGAGCTTGGGAAACCTAATGAAAACAGGCCAAGCCTTGTACATTAGACCCCATGGAGAACTTTGAATCATACGAGCTGCAGACAAGCACCAAGTATATAATGCCAAATTAAAGACCACCAAATATAGGAACATCAGAATAGATGGGCTGGTGGTACAGGCCAGTGCATCACTCGGTACTTCCCTCCAGGCCCTCACCCCATCTCCTGCAGAGAGCTAAGCACAACATGCCTCCCTCATGTGACTCTTTTACCCAACCAAGGAAAATAAATGCATCCTTTAAAACTTTTTTCTGCAATCTAGTTGAACATGAGCAGCATTAATAAGTTACCAAAGAGAGATGCAAACTGCAGCTCACATCACTCCATCCTGGTTTGGGGAGGAGATACCACCTCCTCACCTGCCCCACAGCCCAGCCTGCCTGGCTATCCAGCATCATTCCTTCTTTTTATTTCTGACAGTGTATTTCTTGCCTTTGAAGAAAAACAAAAAAATCCAGCCTTAAGCTACTGTTCAAGGGACTCATTAGCATGAGGCTGATCTTGCAGCTCTTTCCCACAAAATGATCCAAGCAACAAGGCAAGAGCAAGCCAACAAAGAGGAAAATCCTTGCATCCAGCACATCAGGATACTTTAGCTTCAAAGTGTTTACCATCCACCTCCCATCTGCTCAAACTTTCCCAGCAGTAACATCATAGCACACTATTGCTGTCTCTCAAACCAGACAGGGCTTGCAAACAATGCTCCTCCCCAGCTTCTCCATGTTTGAGCCCATGACAACCGAGTGTGGATGAGCCTCGGGCAGGGGCCAAGCAAGTAGGGACATCCTCGCCCACCATCTCATGCTGCCACACAAGGACAGGCAGTCACCCAAATAATTTAGTCCTATGCAAAGATAAGGGAAATTTTTCCTAAAATCATTGTGAGAAAAAAAATCTAATTTCTGTTTGTCCCTCCGTGTCACTTCCTTGTATAACATGAGATTTGAAAACACCAGGCAAATTTCTTGACTGGTGACAACTGGCACTGCTTCTTAGTGGTTGAAGCTAAACCTGCTTGCAGGAGAGCACAGGATTTGTAGGAAATGCAGACGTGGCTGGTTTGGGGTAGAGGAGAAAAAGGAGAGACAAAAAACAAACCCCAAAGCAACATTTTGATGTAACTAGAAAAGACCATTCATGGTTTAGCTCTGAATAACTAAAGTGAAAAAAATTCACTGTATTTAAAGTAATATTTGGAAAAGTGACTATTGTGTTTCCTCAGCAGCAACTGAGCCAACTTCTTCTCTCAGTCACATAAAGTGTAGAGCAAAACCAAGAGCAATGAGGTCACATTCACGTAAGTGTCCTCCAGTGGTCAAATCCAAGTGCCTGTAGGTAGCAGAAAGCCTGGGCAACCTCCAGCTTTGGTGGGATTGCCCTGGATTTGCAACAGTGTCACTAGGGGAAAGTTTGGGCCTAAAAATTCCTTAAAAACTCAAGATGGTTTGGAGGTTTTTTCTTCCCCACTGACTGTGAAATCTTCTGTTGGAGTAGGTGCTCCTCTCCACTACTCCTCCAGAGCCCATTTTCTCTGACTTGGTCTAATAGTGACCCAAACTACTATTCTGCACAGCTCAGAACTTCCTCCACCTCTCAAGACATTTTTTCTTTCATCGCCCCATCACAATACTTCTAGGCCTTTGTTTCATGTTGATCTTTGTAGTATCCTTTATCGGAGGACAGCTCTTCATATCTCACTTCTCTTCTTCTCCTCCCAGTTGTTCTCCTTTTCTGGGTCTTAAACCAGAGGCTCATTTTCACATTGCCTTGAGTATTCCCTTTCAAGCCATCAAGTTTACAGTCAGTCCAATGCAAGCAAACACACTCCAATGCTAGTAGTTACTACACCTATCAGGCCACCATAATATACTGAGATTACCCATCAGACATTAATTTTTATCACGGATGGCCCTGTTCCAAATTTTATGGGAGGTTACTTTCTTAAACAAGTAGTCATTGACATGGCCAAGAAACATGTTGGCGTAATTTGTGCAAGATCGTTTTAAAAAATTGAAGACAAACTTAATTGCCTATTTGAAAACTGATAGAGGAGGTTTGGAGCTGAAATTAGGGTCACCATTCCAATGCCCAGGACAGTCTTTACCTCATTTTATAAAGAATTTTATAATCTTTTATTATGGTCATTTTATCAGTAGATGTAGTAACAGCATATCCCTACAACTTGTTTTTTTACTGTCTGGAATTAACTTTTAAAAATACATTACAGAGCACTTAATTAGGAAAAAACACCACGATAACCCCAAACTCTGCAGAAGCCCAAATTTGTTTGAGAAGATAATTAGTACTTCAGGGGTATCTGAATCCATTTTAACTTGGGTCCTTCATTACAATTTCTAGGAAGGTTTTTTTCTCACCCCTAACACAAGATCCATTCATTTCCACTGCCATTTACTAAAGACTGGACATATATCGGGGCTAAACAAAGACCAAAGACAAGGGTACCTCTGGCTTCACAGGCAAGTGGTAGGAGTGGGACCTATTTGCCTGCACATCTAGGACTGTGAGGGCTTTCCAGTGTTCTTATTAAATCAATACAAAACATCCACACAGAGCATGCATCTCATTTTTTAAAGTTGTAGGCTTTCCAAGCTGCTTATTCAATCATTTTAACAATTCCTAAAACCTCAACTTGCACCGCACGTGTCCTTTCGGTGGGAACCATAGGTCATATGATCAAAGTTAGCCTGCACCTAATCATCAGGCGAGAAATAATCAAAAATCTTTTTTTAAGACGTGTTCAATTCAGCAAAGGGCAAAAGACTTATTAGTCTTTTCCTTATTTACTACAGTTTGGGTGAAATTCACATTATTTTCATTAATATTGTTCTTGCCATATCAATTATTCTACAGTGCACTCAATAATACGGCTACATTATACCTCGAGCAAAGTATCTTTCAGTGTGGTTTCTCAAGCAAACAAGATTTACATCCTAATGTAAGATACACGGCTCTACCAAACTAATGCCATATGTCTTTTTTTCTCTGTCATCGCCCCAGTGACATAATCTGCCAGGTAGATTCAACATGGAGAAGAATGTCAGAAAACTCTGCAAAGGAAAACAAGCACCAAAACAAAAAGTTGCATGGGATTGGTTAAAGCATCACTTTTAAGCATGTTGAAACAACAGATTTTTCCCCTACTGTGAGAGAAAAAATCTATCACAGCAGATTTACTTGTAAGTTGTTCTATTGATACACTGAGAGGCGAAATCTCACATGGAAAAATTTGGTTATATATCAAACATCCCTAATCCAAACCCGTCAGGCAACCTAAACCAGCAGGAGCATGTGCATATATCTCTATAAAACAGCATCTCCACTTTCCCGGAAAGCGAAATTCCTGAACACCTGGATGGTCCCATGTCATGAAATAAATGCTTGTAGAATAAAAATTTACAGCCCCTCACATGCATTAAATTTGTTTAAACACTTTTTCAAAGCAAAAGCTTTTTTCCTCTCTTTTTTTCCCCCACTCTTCCCTTTTTAAATGGCGAGCTGCATTTTATAATGGAGCGCCAGCTCTCCGGCGAGCTTCCATTCTTCCAGCCCTGACAGACTGTTTGTCAGCTAAACTCCCCTTGTCATGTATCCCCACCACTGCCAACTCATGCACGGAGACCTTCACTTTTACTGCTACCACTTGCACCCTGCGCAACCTTTGTCATTGATCACTGATCCAACCCAGTGCCCACATGTTCTTCAAGTGCCTACACAAGTAATGAGGTACTTGTGGTGTAAAATTAAACTGTCAACTGTCAGCGATTGATAACCACAGCGAGAGCTGACCTAGAACACCTGCACCCATGGCCAAGACAGGTGTGACACGTTTGATCGCTGAGCCCTACTAGTCAGCGTGACCCGACAGTGTCCCTCCATGGATTTTGCCCCTGACAGAGACGCTATATTTCAGCCCTGGGTTTCCAGTGCTGGCACAGGAGCAGCCCCTCCCCAGTCACTACAGACCCTCTCCTCCATTGCAATGGCTGCAATGCAAGCGATGCCAGATTTTGGTGGTGACATATATTTATGGCCATGAAGAATCTACCTCCCCATCTCCTTATTTCCACTTCTGATTCCTCTTTGCCCCCAGCTTGGCAGCAGCCCCCACATTTACCAGCACAGTCACCCCCTTTATTGAGGTCTTTGTGGGCACCTCATTCCTCATTTCCATATATGTATTCATTTAGGAACACACTGAGTAGCATTTATGGCTATTTTTACAGTATAAAGCCTCCAGTTCTGACTCTGCATTACTCTGTACAGTGGAAGCACAGAGCTGAACATTTCTTAGGCATCATTTAAGTAAACTCAGTCTGATGCTGTAGGGAGCACTGAATAGGAAATCTTCATTCCTCCTTCTCATCTGTTCCACCACTGCTGTGGAGAAATGTATCCCTCTTCACCCAGCTGTAATTAGTTATAAAGTGTGGCTACTACACAACATCTACTTTCAGTGCATATTTGAATATTTTTATTATTATTTTGGAACTATGGATTTTCACCTTAAGCAAACAGGGGCTTTGCAGGCACATGTTGTCTTTTAAAACCCCCTGAAACACATCAGAAAATAATGGCAGGAAGGTTTCTCCTCTCCCCTCCAACAGTAGCACTATATTAAGTTCATGTGATGAGAAGATAAAAATCTATTAACTTGCTGCTGACCTTATCGACACAAGGATCTCTGCAGACATTACAGGAACCATATCTCTTCTGACTTTTACATCCAGAACCTCATGCACCAATGTCCCAAACCAAATATAAAATCTTCATGACGAGTGAAACAGTGACACATACTACGACTCCAGTCCTTCCTCCTGGCAGGAGACATGGAGTCCTCTGAGGCCCAGGATCAGCCTCTGCTTTCAATTTGGCTTCAGGGGTGGTTTTTTCACCATATGCTGCTGGGGGGTCTGAATCAAAACAGTTTCTGTAGGACCATATGCTACGAGGCAAACGTGCTGGATAGAGAAAGGCTTTCTGCTCCCCCATATCACCATGATGTATTGCAAACATAATTAAAAGTGAGTAACGCAGGCGTCCTGTTTGGGTTAATCATTCCTATTTGCAACTGAAGCTGGTATAAAACAAACCACTTTTCAAGTTAGACCAAAAGTCTATCTAAATACACATTGCTAACACACATGCACACCTCCCACATCTCCATGTACCAGCCTCCTCCTCTGCATGGACAGTAGCTCTCAAATGGCAAAGAATTTAGGGGGTTTATTATTATTAAATAGGAGCTATTTTGAGCAGAGCAAGATTCATGCCTGGCTCTGACGCTTCTCCCACTTCAGAGAGACAGGAGTATCACAAGTAGTAGCAGTATGCCT
Source organism: Phoeniculus purpureus (assembly GCA_028565055.1). Lineage (NCBI taxonomy): Eukaryota > Metazoa > Chordata > Aves > Bucerotiformes > Phoeniculidae > Phoeniculus > Phoeniculus purpureus. Next base: position 15,997,940 of record JAOXOE010000702.1, on the reverse strand, counting down.
GTTGAGATGCCAGCAGAGCAGCCCCCAAACAGCCCATGATTTAATGACATCAAGCAAAACTGGAATGTTGTAAAAGCACCATCAGACAACATCCATGAAGTTTGCTACACCTAAACTCCAGAATAATTTGCTCAATATCATATATTAATAGGATTTTGCTTGGACGAGACAGCTCTTGGGATAATTCAGCTTTCAGCTCAGTGGGTGAGGAGTCACAACGCCCCATCGCACAAAGCTCACCATCTCTCAGCCTACAAATATGGCCAACACTTCACCTCACTCCTCCATGCTTCAATTGAAAGAGAAACTCCAATGGCAACAAATCATGCAATAGCCATGCGGTTTCAGGAAGCAGCTGGAACTCAAGCCAGCTACAACACATAGATGAGCCTGCAGAGCAGCTTCCCAGTGACTAGTCTGCATATGCAGTTACCACTTCGTCATCAGATTTGCTGCCAAACACATAAGGGTTTTCTGTGACATCCCACAACTCACAGCTCCTGACTTTATGCCCTGGTCTGGCTGGCCACCCACTACAGGAGATGGGATGTTGGGCTGAGGAGACCTATAGTCCAACCCAGCACATCTGGTTTTACATTTGGGCACGTGCTCACATAATTTTCTAGCAGTACCTGGAAAACCCCCAAGCATGTTATTAATTTGAAAGGCCAGTGTCCCTCTAAAGTCCCTGGTATGCCAATGCAAACTGTTTGAGAAGCTCCAAGCTGGAGCAGTGCCCATGCGTCATCCCTCCCCACGGGCCCAACCCCTCGCACACATTTCCCTCCAGAGACCTCAGTGGTCAGGAGAAGGACTGGCCAAACATAGGTCTTATCCTCATTTAAGCACCCCATGATCCTCCAGAGTTTTTATGAAAGTAGTTTGATTTCTGCACATCCCAGCTTACTCTTATTTTGCAAGAGCTAGTAGCAACATCCAGCCCACATTGGTGCTGGGAAGTGAGCCGCAGTGGTTAAACATGCTTAAGCCACATTCATATCATGAGTAATAAAAATACATTACAAATGCCTAACAATAAAGAAATAACATGGCCAAAGCCACTGCTGGTTGTGGTTGTGGTTTTGCAAAACAAAAAATCTTACTGACGGGGAAAATTGCTGATGATTTGCTTCATAGAAACAAAAAACAAACAAGTACAATGTAACACAGAACAAAGTTACTGTTTGATCAATGATGATCTTTATATTAGCCACTGATGCAGGCTGAAAAATTTGGCTGCCAAGTCAAATGTTTTCAGAGCTTGGAGAGGTAACATAGAGCTCTGCATGCTGAACGTGGTGAAGCTAATGGGAAAATTACAAACAGCTCCTGTTCATCATCTGGCGCTAAAGTCTGATACCAAACTGCAGACTCACGGTATTTGCAAGAAAAGACTCATATTTTACTGCCTTTCTGATGTTCTACTGCACATAGGTTCTGCAATTTGTACACTAGAAGGTGAGTACATGTGCTGCTTTTCACCAACACTCCCTGCAAGACACACTGAGATCAGAAACTGTAAAGAAGCCCAAGGAGAGATCAGTATGTAAAGTATGTGTGGAGCACCACATACAGCTAACTCCAACATGTGCTATGGAGGAGAAATCAATGATACATGGACAGCTCATTCCAGATGATCACAGTGACCAAAAGTCTTGGACCTAGAGCCTCTTTTTTTTCCTGCATCCAGAGAGAATACCTCCTGTTTTTATTCAAATCACAGAGCTCACTGGAAAACCAGAACTTCCCCAACCACCCAAGTGGAGTGAAAGACCTGATTTCAGAGCCATGAGGACAGAACAGAGGCCAGAATCTGTGCCTCCCATCTCTGTGTTTTGAAATCAAGAACCTCATGCTCCTCCTGGCACAAAGAAAAGATAAATGGAAATAAAATTAAACAGCTAAACTCTTGGGTATTCCTCGGGACAAGAAAAAAAAGTCAGTGCGAAGTGACATCAAAGATTAGTTGTTTACATATTGGAGGACCTGTCTGCTTGTCTTTTCACATTGATTTTTACGGAACAAAAATATTATTTCAGTGACAAGGATGTAAACCTTATTCAAAACAGGATTTCAACCATATCCTGCAAGTGAGGCATCTCTTCAGATAGCCTGCCTGCTCTTACAGCATCCCGAAGGCATGCTGATTTTTAGCCATGGTGTTTGTTAAGAGGGTCACAATATCAGGAAGCAGGAGAAGGCTCATCAAAGCCTCGTTGCTCGCCTTCACCACTCATCAGCTAGACAGTACCTTGTTTTTTAAAACGGAGCGGAAATGCATCTCCAGTGACCCATTGTTAGAAACTTCCTTTTGTCTTTAAGTTTGCTGGAAGGAGTATGGGGGCCCCTTTTAACTCTTTTCCAATAGGTAATTTCCCTTAATTAGGACTCTCATTACAAGCGAGAATTTATCAGACATGATTAAAGAAGCATCTTGTCTCTTTCCTATCACCTCCAAAGGAGCATATTTTGATCTCCCAGTGTGTCTTGCAAATGCAGATAAGCAAAGGCAGTGAGCTGGGAGATCACAGCAGAAATTTGGCTTGCCCAGAAAGTTCATGTTTGGATCTCTGCATCCTCAGAGCTTCCCTCTACATTGTAGTGTCAAAGGCTCCACTGGCAAGGAGCAGAGAGGTTCCAACAGCAAGCAGGAAGCAGGACAGATGTGACCACAGCACTAAGCTCCAGGACTTTGAGCAAGACATGGTTTCTTAAAAACCTGACATGCACTACACACATCTCCTTCCTGCATGTCCTCAGATTTCATTCCTTCAGAGCATCTACTTCACTCAGATCATACCCTCAGCATAAAAGGGCAACTTGTACCAATGCCCTTGGGAATTTCATGTAAAAATCTGAATATGGCCCTTCAGGAACTCCTCTAAATGCATTTCCCCGTGCTGCAAGGGAGAGATCTGACATGGTCTTGCCAAACCAAACTGCTGCACTCCCATAATGTATTTGCTCTACAGGTGCAGCCCTCTGCCACCAGTACCCTGAGCACTGGCCCTGCTCCTGCCACCTCCTTAGCCCCTGCCACAGCTTGCCCACAGCAGGGGAAAATCTCCCATTGACATCAAAGGCAGCTGGACTGGGTCGGAATGTCAAAAATGTCCTTGTGCTCTCAATAACACTGTTTATTTTTAAAAAGCCAGAGTGGTAAATTCACAGGTAAGCACAGTATTTTATAGAGTAACTATAGAGATGCAAGTGATTGTTTATTACTGTGTACCAGCCAAAACCACCAAACTCAGCTTATGACAGTAAGATTATTAATTTGTCAAAAAAAAAAAAAGCTTTCCCACCTGCAATGTGTGCTTACTCGCATTAATGATCTGGTATTTGCACTCACATTGAACACCGGGTGAGCATTACTCTGGCAATAAAGAAGCAATGAGGAATTTTCCAAACACTACAAACATTCATAATCTGTGAATCACCTACAATATGAGGCGTCACAAACATTCATCTCTGTATGTGTCACCCGCAAGTATCTGTCCCCTCTTCCCCTCGCACGAATACGCATTCCATTCAACCACTGATACCATCGGGCTTTAATTTTATTTTTCGCACATAATGTTAATCAAGAGCTAAAAAGATAATTTCCTTCTACTACAAAGCAATTCCACTGTGGTGGAACAAACTGTTATCTTAAGTTTCACAGAGCAATTGTTCAATAATTCCTGTTTGTGGCTCTCTTCCAAATCCTTGAGAATAGCTCAGGCTGCCAACCCTTCTTAAAAAAAAAAAAAAAAAAAAGAAAAAAAGAAAAAAAAGAAAAAATCACAACAGAAGCCAAAAGCATTTGCTGTCACTCCGGGGTTCAGCAGTGGCAGCTCGGCCATTTCTCAGAAGAAACTCCAGCCCTGAGACTCCAACTCATAGAAATGCACTGTCTGTTTGAAGAATATTGCCTGGAAAGATATAAGCTCCCAGACTGTAAATTTGTCACAGCACTGGCCCTCTGAGATGGTGTTATCTTGGCTTGGTGGATTCAGTGAATTGGAAGCTCCAGGAGGAAAAACAAAAATGAGAAGGACACTTGGCATTTCTGCAGTGCTTTCTACACGCAAAACACTGAATGAGCTTTAAGCTATTAATGTTTATTAAAGAAGAATGGGAGAGTGTTTTGTTGCATGAAAGGAAACTGATAACGTGGACTTCTTCAGCAAAAGTAATAAAAATGTTTTGTTTCTATGGAAAAAATAGAAATAACAACAACAGCCCTTACTCAAAGGACCCTGCATTTCAAAATCACTATTAATTTTAGCCTGTGAGCTCACTGAGGAAGGGACAGTCATTTACTACAGCTTGTACAATAAGCAACACAACAGGGCGCTGCCCTGCCTGTCGGTGGGAGTTACCATCAGACAAATACTAGAGTAATATTAATCATCACAAGTGAAAGTGCAGCATTAAGCTGCCATTTCAAAGTCTCTGGAGTGAAGATAGCAAGGAGGATGATCCAGGGGCTCAGCCCAGCTGGCACACACAGACCCAAGCTGTAATCCAACCTCCTCCAAAGAATCCTGGAGTAACCCTATGACATTCTGGCCACAATCTGCCCAAGGGTTTGGCCATGGCTTGCAGGAGGTAGTATCTGTTTGTCCAGCAGCTGGGTCTGCCCTGAGTAAGTCTGGTGTTACCAACACCACACTCAAGTCATGCTCCACCTCAGTGTGTTGGGTGAAACAACATGTTTTTCACTCCAGAACATAGGTACCTACAGAGATAATCTGTGTAAGGGGCTTAACCACAATTTCTGCCTTCATTTAAATGTTTCATTACATTGCTTTCACTTTGGTGTCAAAGTGCGCATATCCCAGTTAAGATATTCTCCCTCTACAGCACAGTAAAATTGAAGAATTGAGACCAGATCTTCTTCTCCAACCAAGAATTTTAAAAAAAAAAGTCACCATCCTCTAGTCAGGGTAAGGGCAGGCTGTTCAGGGCCTGAAAACTCCAATTTACCCAGTCTCTACAATTTTTGAATTCAGAGCACAACAGAGAACAAATTCTGAAAAGATGCTCTTGAAGCAGCAGAGGAAAACAAAGATGTAAATAACCACCAGCTGCAGAAGAGTTTGACTGCATCTGTACCTGCACACAGCACAATAGCGGTGAGATTTAAATAAGGTACAGCTAAGATGAAAATGCTGCATGGAGTTAAGGAGGACAAGACATGGTTCCTCACCAGCACAGTGCACTGGGGTTCTCCTCCACCAAAAAAAAAACACCTCAAACATATGAACATGGAAAGTTAAACTTGCCTTTTCACATATTTGAGTTCACAAATCAGATAAAATGGATAGAACTGTTCCAACATGAGCATCAGCAGAAGATCTTGCCTTAGGGTTAAAGTCCCATGGAAGGGAAATCAGGTCAGCTTCCCTGCTGGGGATGAACCAGGCTTCTGTCCATTTAGTTGAGCAACTCTACAATGGGATAAGGGGCTTCTCCTGCTGCCCCTCTGCTCAGGATGAAGCTCAAGGAACATAAAATCAATATGGACAAGGAGAGAGCAAATGCAGATCACAGGGTATTTGCCAGTACACAAATTTTGCCAGTACACATGTGTTGAGTGTTAGATGCTCCTGTGCTCAGTCACAGAGGTACCACCTTGAAGCAATTGTTGGGAATGAAGACATTTGTTAATTCTTGCTCTCTTACATGGCTTGCCAGGAAAACAGTTCTTTCCAGGCTAAGTTCTTCCCAAAAATCCTCATGTATAAATCCCACTGAGATCAGCTGGCATCCTGCACAAGCCTCCCAGACTATAACATGGATTGGAGACCACACGTCCCAAATCCAGATCCCCATGTTCAGTAGTTACTTATTACACCCCAAAAACCCTCCTGATTTAATGACCCTGAGCTTACAGGGCCCTTCCCTTTAAGTTCCTCCTTGCTCAGAGATGCAGAGAGAAGAACCACCACCCTGGGCTAAAACACACATAAATGTTCTCACGTGACTTAACACCCTGATCCTCAGGGGATAAGCTATGAGCCTGTAAATCACCACACTTCCAGAAAACAATAGCTACCTCTTGTTTAAATAAGAGCTGCACCTGCTACATTAACAAACCATGGAACAAACACTTTGTTTTTTGCTCAGCATCCAGGCTGAAGCCACACTGCTTCCTGATCCATAGACTGGGAGACTTATTCTTAGAAGGGTATAGGAGTTTCATGGTGTACAGCAGTATTTCATAATCACCTTCCTTCCTTCTTTTGTACTGAGGTGGCATTCGGTTTTGTTTAGTTTTCAACAGGTTTATTTCCATCACAGCCCTTCAAGATCCTCCAGACCTCCTTTGGCAAATTTTCCTTCTTTTTGTTTCCTATTTTGGACTATGACAAGCTCGGAACTGTAATATGGGCTACTTTGAGTCATTTTTTGGGAGATTCTTCTTCCATGTAAAGAGTTTGGGCAAAGTAAGCACTAGATGAAAATTTCCTTGCCAAATGCTCAATCATTACTAAATCATTTTGCTCTCCCACCAGCAGGTTAATTACGATGCCCGTTTCAAGTTTATTTATCTCTACTCAGTGCTTGTTTATTGATTGTGCTGGGACCCTCTACTAATGGAGTTATTTTGCTCAAATAAGGTGCTCAGCAGTGATTGAAAAATGGACTGTGTGAAGAGGTCGTACCACAGATGTAGAGAACAGTAAAAGTTTTGTAGAATTGCACAGGGGATAAAACAGCTAGCTTCTCCACTGAGGAATGTGGTGTCTCCAGCAAAGAGCACACACAGGGCATTGCTAAGCCATAAAAATGTTTTATTCCTGAATCTGAACCCAAATCCAGCCCAGCCAGCATATTTCCACTTAGCTGTGCATCTTGTGTCCTTCAGGCTAGTACACTCAAAATAAGCGTCCTGACTTTGCTGACCACCTCCACCCACAGACGGGAGTGCTTCCTCATTACCAGCTTTCCAGGAACATGTTGCCCACTCCTCGCATCCTCTTCCTGGACGCTTGCCCCACACCATGCTTCCTGCTCACCTCACACAGCTCTTGGCCAGATCCAGCACCTCCCGGTTCACAAAATCATTTCCACTCTTGGCTACCTGAAGCCAAGGAATTTTGTAGGGAGCTGTGCTGCATGGCCCTATTCAACAGTAACACCAAGGTTTCAGCCATTTAACCCTACAGCTGAACTTACAAGACACCACTTGAATGCAGACCATCCTGCCAAAGTATTTTAGCAACAGTAGCAGTATTTGTCATGCTCTCACAGTCAATACCAGGAGGTTGCTCCTCTTCATTTTAACCTAATTACAGCATTGAACAATGTGTGCTATCCAGTGCAGCAGCTCAGAGTTGAAGAGAACTTCATCAAACCACATGTCAAGACACTATTTGGACTTCCTGATGAACCCTGGAAGTCAGGTTGCAAAGGCAACTTCAGTGACTTGACAAACCCTGACCATCAGATCAGGTGAAGTGGAATCTCGTCTCACACAAATCAGCAAATGCACAAACCCATGACAGTATCCTACTGCATAACTCTTCTGTAAGAGCAACAATCTCTGCATGCTTCATCTACAAAGTCGCCATCCAGTCCACTCATTATTGTTCCCTCCCAATCAATATATTAAATTACTTTTTAAAAAGCTTCCACATCAAGGCCTGACATTTCTCAAAGTCTCATATAGAGGTAGAAATTGCCCTGAAAGCCAGGTTAACATCCTGGTCTCTCTATAAACAAGATGTGTAACCATACACCAAGGGGAAAAGGTGCCAGCTCTTCCAAAGACCAACCTGGGCCAACACCTGCTGTCCCCCATCCTTTCTCTATGATGTATCCCCATCAACATCTCCGCCCAATCCTTGGGCCAAAACCTCCAGTAGCGTAAGTGATTTGGCTGCTCCCAGCCTAAAGAGCCCAAATCCCAAACTGAGGTACAAAGCACCTTCTGTGCCTCATACCAGGTCCAGCACAAAAAAGACCAGTAGGAATCACCAGTGCCTGCTGAGCTGCACCTCAGCAAGTCTCATCAGTGCTACAAGTCTTGGTGGTGATCTCAGTGGGCACTGTCACTGTACCACAAGAGAAGCCCAATGTGGGACAGCCAGGTGCTGAGAAGCCTTTGTAGCCCAGAAGCAGCTTGGGGTCTGGAGGAACCAGTATGTTTTATAATAAAGGGAAGCTGAGCCAAGATCTGCATGAGCCCCTCCTTGACACATGGGCATTTGAAGCATGGACCAAGAACAAAGCTCCTTGTTAATAACAGCTTGTTTCATGCCGTGAAATATGTGCACTATTGGGTTCACAAGCTGAATTCCAAACTACTTGGCCATTTTCTCTTCAACTTCCCAAATTTACTGAAGTGTGGGAGCTTGGTTCTCTTTATAGTGTTCAAGTGACTGATACATCACTCAGTCACAGAAACTCACGTTTCCCATCACTGCTGTGTCTGAGGTCAGAGACAGCTCTTGCATTTGAACACTGATCAAGTTCAACACCCACTTGTGCGTCCACAGAACAGCTGGTTTCCACAGAGCCCTCACTTTCAGCAACCTGATCTAGTGAAGGATGTCCATGCTCATGGTGGTTTGACTCAATAATTTTTAAACCTCCATTCCAACCCGAACTATTCTGTGATTCTGTTACTAGTCTGCCTTTAGTTTTCCATGCCAAAAGCTTTCTTCCTGTCTTGCTCCTTCCAAAAGCCAGTCAGCTCCACCACCAGCCCTCTCAAACACAGTGATGATCCCCAAAGGAACATCTGTAACATGGTTATGGGGAAGCCACTGCTCTCAACATACTCTAAACAAAACAGTGTCAAAGGCAGAAGGAGGACATGATCTGAGACAAGAGAGATACCTTCATCCTTGCAGCAGGTGGTTGTCTGCTGGCTGTAGAAATATGCAACACCTGCCAAGCAGACCCACCATCCTGTGTTCAAAGGGACAAAGAGAAAAGCAAAACTGGGTCACTCGGCCTCAGAGAGAAGCTCAGGTGAAGCACTGCTCTGCCCCCCACACGTATCTTTGGCCCCCACACCCTTCTCCTGCTGTAGCCACTAGAGAGCACTTCTCCCATTCCCTTTTATCAGTCAGGCTCACAGATTGAATGTTATCAATTGACAGCTTTAAAGCTAAGGAATTGTATAAATTAAATACGATCTGCAGCAAATATACTGAGGAGCTAGAATTTATATACACACTAGATATAGGAGCTCTTAGTTATTACCCACTTAAGGCTATGGCACTGATGAATGGTAAGGCCACCCTATCCCTGAAGGCACTTTTCATTACCCACAGTATAGGAATATTGAGAGTGTGTGTGTATGTATCCAGCACGGCTATTCATTTCCATAGTTCTCCATCAGGTTTGCATTCATTTTATAAAATTAAAAATTACTCTGGGGACATATTTCACTCATTCCAGAACCGATACGCCAGCTCTCTCTCTCTCCTCCTCCAGTCCATTGTAACAATGCCTTTAAAGCTGATGGCATTTATTAAATGAAACAACTTAATTACTGTCAATATATAATGTTGTGAACTTCAGCCTCAACCAAGACATCTGATCCCATTCTGCTCCTGACCTTTAAAGGACATCAAATCAAAGTAATTTTGGTAAACTCAGTACAGCTCCAACACATGCCCAGGTCAGGAAGATGTAGGGGCACTAATTTACCATGTCACCTCACCCATTGTTTAATACCTTTTTCAACAGAATCTAATAACTGGACAAATGCCAGTTTTCTGTCTAGTTTGGGTTAAAACCTCTTTCGATGAAAATAAATAAATATGGAACATTCTGAATAGCCCAAGGTTTACATAATTGGTGCCTCTTAGACAGAGCAATATAGTAGCCTTTGAAGTTTGCAAGGAGAGGCATTTTGGAATTCAAATCAGCAGCAATACTCCCAAGTGCGCTCTGCTCTGCTCTCCACCTCGGAGGGGCCAGAGCCAAAGGAGGCTTAATTAAGGGAAGTGAAAACCACTTTCAATTCACCAAGGTAACACAACAAGTGCATTGCTTCCTCTGAATTGAGGGGAACATAGCAGGAATGCTTCTACTTTGCGGCAGCTAATCTGCAGACTGGGACTCAAGTCCTTGAGGGAGGACTTAAAAAAAAATAAAGGAAATCTACCATAAAATAACCAGTAACACAACACCTGGTGCATAAAGACAACAGTAGTGTTTAGGTTCAAGAATTACTATTTTTATATATTGTTTCCCCAGCACAACAACACAAAACAAGTTCTCCCATGGCAAAGCGAGGGCTACTGTCAGGAGAGCAAGACATTCTGTCTGGATGCGACAAATAGTTCGACCTCTTGACGGAGCAGCTAGATGCAGCAACATTTTATAGCAGGATCACTTTGCTAATGCACTTGCACCCAGCCACTCTCTAAGCAACCCCAGGCTCTGGAAAAAAACTAACCCAGCATGAAAATATCATGTCAAGGCAAACGCTGGCAACTTTGGAAAACCAGTCTTAGTTGCATCAAACATGGGACATGAAACTAGGGAACCATTCCAGGACTACCAGGTTTCACATCAGTCCTGCCTTTGCATTTATGAAAGATGGAGGCAACAAATCATATCTGCCTGGCTTCTGAAACGCTGGTCATGGCAGCTGAGCAGAAACCATAGAAGGATGTTTTTGTTAATTAGCCATTTCTCCTATAACCATTCTTTACCTTAAGTCATTAGTCATGTAACAGAGCAGGCAGGTAACAAAAACCAGCAACTGAGATTTACAGGGAATCTCTCAACCCAGGGATCCCATAGCAGCTTACAGGGTTAGGATTATATCATTCCAGAGTTCTTCAAAGGCTGAAGGGCCAAAACTGCCCTTAGTGCAGCCTCCATCATACAGCAGGTGCTGCTTCAGGTGACAAAGAGATTTGCTGATCCACAGGTACAAGCTCCAGCCCTCCCAGCTCCCATCCGAGGTAAGCAGAATTGGGATGCAATGAATACGGTACAGTCCCCCTCATGCAAGAGAAACGGGAAGGGACATCATTAATGTATTTTTTCCCAGCCAGCCGTTTTCTGCATCAGATCCCACATCTGGTTGCCCTAAGCAGAAAGCACTGATGAGTTTAAATGGCATGAGTCAGCTCCTATAGCCAAGACACACACAGCCTAGACCATCAGCTCACAGCTTATGAGACTTTCCCAGAGAATTTGGAGATAAAAGATCTCAGTTTTATTCAAACCCTACTGATATCTAATTTTACTTCTATTACCTCCTTATTAACCTACAGACATTTGCAACTTACACTTCTTTATGTCTGCACTGTGGTTGTCATACACAGGCACAAGGGCTACTGCTTCTTGCATTCGTTTTGGGTTTAATTCCTAATTCTAGCCTATGCCTCTGCCATCTTTGCAGGGCTGAGCTCAATTAAACTTTTTGTGTTCCCTTTGCAACAAGCTGCATCAGCCGACAATCAATATACAATCTTTTAATCGGTGTTAATGTATTCAGGTGAAAATATTCACTGACAGCTTTATGTCACACGGCAATCACCAGAAAAGGGATTTAAAGTACAAAAGTAGCATTTAGTAGTGAAGTGTAAAGGCATGTTCACATGTCACTTAATTGTAAACATGTTGAACATGTGTCTTTGCAGCTAAAACCAAACCTATATATCTTTAACAAATATTTTTCATATTGGTCAGACCACCAATACCAAAAACAAGTTAAAGTCATTTGACCACATCAGGTAAACTCTTTTAAAAAAATGTTTTAAATGAGGAATAAAACTGTTTACAAGTTTTTAACTGTAAAATATTTCTTTTCTTCTTGTATCTTGCCAATATCAATAAAGAAACAACATGTATAAATACATATAAGCAGACACTTGGCATAAGAACACATTTCACAAAATATGAGTAATAGAGCAGGAAAACTCAAAGTATATTTCTTTTTTACTGTGTTAAATGGACAGATTACCGTAAAGAACATGTTATGTGCAGACGGATGAAAACACAAAGTGCATGGAGGATATGTAAGATATCAATGGGTTGCTCATTTCCAGGTAGAAATACAAACTTTTTGGTTCATTTCAGATCTCACTTACGCTGCACTATTTGGTGCAATTTCATTGACTCCCTTGTATTTGGACCTGAGTCCAGCAAAGCACTTAAACACATGCTTAGCTTTAAGCGCACAATAGTCCCCTTGAAGTCAAATTAAGCACATATTTATGTGCTTGGCTGGATTGGGGCCATACTACAGATTTACACAGATGTAAGTGAACTCAGATGAGCTCAAGCCACAATGTTTGTGTCCAGATTCAAATCCAATTGGCAAATGCTTTCAAAAGCCAGAGGTATTTGGATTAGGGTTTTTGGTCCAAGCCAATCTGTAACTTTAGTACCTGAACCCGTGTTTCTTGTGCGCCCAAGACTCCCATCGGCATTAGTGGAAGCTTTGGAGGCACAAGAAGTACAAGAGGAAGACTTCTGGGACCAAAGAGCCAATTTACTTAAACCCAAATTATAACATTTTTTAACCTTTAGATTAAACCAAACTCCCACCAGAGTTTCAGCCCTCACTTCATTACATTTCTCACCCAGCATTCAGATTTTTTGTTTACCGTATTACTATTGCTTTTGGCTAGCACTCACTTTATTATATAACATTAACCTAGGAAAAAATTAATGGGCACCATCAAATAGCTGTTAACATAAACAAGTACCACTAGTGAACCAGCAGAGAGCACAGGAACTTATCTACATCATATCTGTTAGCATTGAATAAACACACATTCACAATTTTAAATAGCAAATGATGCCAACCTGGCCAGAAATCAATTTCCAAGTTTTTTAACAGACTTCACTAGTCCAGCAAATGGGCAGCACATGCCAAAACCCCAGGTAGGGATAAGCCAGCTAAGGTGCTGGAGCCCACAGTGACACACTCTTCCCCATGCGCCTGCAGCAGCCTCTAACACCATCTGCAAGTCCCCTTCCACATGTGCATGAAAAAACAGTCATCACAAACAGAAGTTATCACCTACCACTCTGTGGCTCTAGTGGGCTCTACATTGATCAACAGGCTCCTGCTTCTGGTACTGCTCTCACCAGAGGCAGCTGCTGGCTCTGCAAAACCTGTGATTCCCATAAATGTGGCAAACATCAGCACCAATGCTGGAAAGTTCACTGGCCCTGCACTGAGGAAAGCAGAAGAAGCTGGGAACTTTCAGGAGTTCCTGCCCTCTTCTCCACAACTTTCAACACACACTTCATACACATCATGGTCAGCAAAGTCTCTGTGACAAAGCATAGTCTGTCTCTGCTGGTTTTCTCAGCCTTTTCTATAGGATTAGCACATCTTTTCTTGCTTATTAAACAAAACCAGAGTAAGATGGTGCTATTCAATCACCTCTGCTGCTGCAAATACAATAGGCAAAGCTCTCCTCAAGCACAGTACACTGTGAGCTTTCAAGACACAGACTCTGAGCATATTCAAAAACATCTCCCTACTCACACACTACTGACCTGGGCAGCATGAAACTAAAGAAACATTCTGGATTCTGCTGCTGGCTCTAAACATTGAGGGAAGTACAAAGAATATGACAAAATCATGACACTGGAAGATGAAACAACGGAGTCACTGGCACTCAATGCTGCAGAAAGCAAAACAAGAAGTGGCATCCAACACCTATTCCCATCATATTTTAGCTGCAGATGGAGAGATTGTGCTGGGAACAGAGTGGTTTGTACTTCCTCCCCCCAAGCTGATCTCCAGCATCCTCTGAAAAAGATGCAAAGGAGGAAAATAATTATTCTTCCCATTGCTTTGGGACTTGCGTAACTAACACTGAAAAAATCAGTGCTAGCAGACACAACACTAAATAAGCTAAAACTTTGCATTAAAAAAAAAGTATTTCTTAAGAACCCACCAGCTCCTTTCTTATTGCCTCTGCCAAATTCCAGGAGAAAGCATTTTTTTTTATACCTGTTCTGGGGTGACACCTTTACACTGCTGTAACAGCATGGACTTACACCACAGAGCACAAAACAGCCCCAGCTTCAACAGAAGATAGTACCAGGAGAACCTGAATCCTCAAAAATCCAGCCTTCACATTTGTTAATTATGTTGCAAACAAACCCAAAAAGGCCAGATTTGACCATTATGTGGCACAGTTAAGCAGGACTCTACCCAGCTGGGTGGAGGTGAAGCTCAGGAAAGGGAAAGGCAGGACTCTCATTTGCAGTCTATCTTTTTGTTTGTACTAAGTGATTTTCCCTCCTCTGTCTTTCACCACCCCTATGCCCCATCATATTTCTAGCATGTAAGGTGCACAGATATACCAGGCAAGACTCTGAAAACCTGAAAAATTCTTCCTGACAGGAAAAAGTCCTGGAGCATCCTGGGAACTGGAAAGGCTGCAGAGGACAACATCAGGTAGAGCACAGGCTCAGCTCATCAGCTCATAATGATAAAAGCAGATGTCCTGCTCTTCCATACTGCTTTTTTTTTCCCCCGTAAAAAAGCCCACAGCTTAGTTAACAGCTTTTCCTCAGTTGAACACTCAGGAAACCAGTAATGATATAACTCAGGTCTAATCTTTTGCTTCTCTTCAGCTCATGTTGCACATCTCAACAGTTTTTAGACTCTATATAATTATTTTAAAAGCCACCAAGATCACTGTAGCTGTAATACTGGAAAGATATCCTAAACACTGGTAACAGCACCAGGAGCTAGAAAACGTAAGAGTGACTGATGGGTAGTTCCGATAATTCTGTATGTCAGGAAGTGGAAGGAGAGATGGATAGATAAAATAATGTTATATAGCCATGAAAACAAGCCCATAAAGATGTTTCCAGAAATTAAAGCCCAGGTTGTCTCACCACAGTCCCATGCTCTGAAATAAATGACGCTTATGGAAGAACCCAATCCCCAGGAACATCCAGAACTCCAAAAGGGAGAGAAAAGGCTTCATTATAAAGAACTGCAAATATTTTCCACTTCTAAGCGTCAGACGGTAGAGAACACCTAGACAGAGTAAAGATTGCCCTGTATCTGCTTTCTCTTCAACCTGAATGGATCCCAGGGCAAATAGCCAGCAGAGCCACATCTAATCCATCTCCTGCCAAAGTGGGTTCTGTTCTCACACTAGTTTGATACCAGTTTAGCTCTGTGTGCTTTGGGGCTGTTATTTCAGCATGCTAAGGGGAAAAACACTCTTTTAGCCAGCACTATCTGTGTGGTTCCATGGCTGACAGGAGGTATGGCTGAGCAGGCCACATCTGATCGGCTGAGGAAAGGTCTGTCTGCCTCTGCTCCTCTGACGAGTGGGGGAAAAGGTATCTTGGAGAAGAAAAGGATAAGAAACTCCAAGAGCAGGAGAGTGTGGCTGAAAGCCCCACTAGTAAAGCATTTTTCTCCTTCTGCCCTCCTGCTGAATAGGTCTTCCAGCTATTGGCAGATTAGAACACACAGAAAATATCTTTACCTAAAGTTATTTTTTATATTGAGATGATCCAGATCATTTCTGAAATCAAGTACCTTGTTCTATATTAACAGGTATTCATCATGTACTTCTGTTAACTCAGTCCAGTGTTAAAATACAGCAGCAGAGGTTAATATTTGCGTGTCATTCACATAACTTTTATTTCCTTTCCTTTTGGTTCTTTCCTTAACCTCTTTTTTGCTGCTGTTAAATTCCTCACTTTCATTTTCACATAAGTTCAGCCTTCCAACCCACTCTCCAATGCTGTCAGACATCAGCTTAGGCTCAGACTTATTCCTTCTGATATGTCACTCTGCAGGCAAGGAGCCTAAAGCAACAACTGCTCTCTCCAGCCCTCACAAACTTCAGCTGGATCTTCACTGATCCACAGAGCACAGCTATTTCTGCAGAGCAAGAACCCGAAGGAACCCAGAGGACCTGAAGAGTAAGCCCAGCACCTTAGTTTACTCTGAGCCTGCGAACCAGAAGTCCTAACAAGAGGTCAGGGTGCATAGAGGTGATTTAGCCCTGTTGGCCTGCAGAGCTCAGGCATATATGTAGTTGGTAAAGCACTGGGGAGAGGAAGACATGGAGAACAGAGTATTAACGAACTAGTTAGTATTTGAAACACATCAATCATCTCTTAAAACAAATATCCTGAATTACTTGTATATTCCTGCACAAAAAGATGCCAGTAGAGCTGACCTGTTTCTTCCTTTTGCTCAGGAGTCTGACAGCAATCCACCAGGCATATCCCACCTCCTGCTCATCTACCCAACACCATCTCTGGTTCCTATCTGGTCACTTCCACCTTATTTCCAGAGCTACCTTTGCTGATGACAGTGAGAGTATTTCCTTTTCCTTCTCATGAAATGGAAATACAGTCATTGTAACAAATACTCTTTTTTTCTGTAGATTTTCCTCCTTTCCTTTCCCATAGTGTTCTTCATGTTCCCTCTTCTCATTCAAGCCACATAAATAGTACTGAACACTGATGAGATCCAAATTCGTTCTAAACCCCAGAAAAAGCTTTTTAAGGTTATATCTGAGTCCTTCCAGTTATAACTGGAGGAAGAAATGTCCATGATTTAGCGTCTAAAAACAAAGTGCCAAGTTCAAGTTGGAATGTTCTCCCACACCCATAATCAATTCCCTCAACACTGGGAGATGTTGCATGTATGGGCAGTACTCCTCCTTCTAATGCCTGGCCACACTTCTATAAATAACTTCCCAAAGAGAAGTAGGTGTGCATTATTACATTGTAAAATAGATTTTTAAAAGATTAACCACACCGAGAATAAAATAACTATGTGAGGAGAAAACACAACAGAGGTTTGTCTTGTAAATCCCGGGACCAAGATTTACACACATGCAATTTGGCCAAAAGGCTGAGGGATGAATGATTTTAATAGCCTCTAGTTTTGGAAGATGAGCCTTAAGATGATCAGTAATAATCAAAGCTCTTTATGTATATATATTTAAAATTAGAAATTATTCACGCTCCAAAAGTAAATACATGTTCCTCATGTCTGGACCTGGATCAAACTCTTAAGTTGGTTTTACAAGCCAAATTTCTTCCAAGGGCAACCCAGCTGTGCTAGGCTCAATGTACAGCTTGTCACAGCACACCTGAGTGGCACTCCTGTGTCCTGTCCAGTGGTTTGATACAAAAATCAAACATTTTGGGAATCAGGAGTGCATGGCACAGCAGGTCTGTATGCTGTGCATAGAGCTGTAGCACCTCAGCTTCAAACATTATTTACAAAGTAATTTATCTAAAACCATTGCACTGGTAATGAAATTGCAATCAGAAGTTAGGAAATTGCTAAATAAAGTCCATTTTACTGCCTCACTTCATGGAAAGCCGTAAAATTATCAGTCTTTTCCTTCCTCAATGCATTTCTTTGCAGTTTGTGATGCTCCATGGGGTATATTTCTCTATGTGAACTTCATGACGGTTTGGCTCCAAATCATCCAAACATAAAACTGAGCTTATGAAGCCTCACTTAGAGGTTGTGTGGACCCTTTTTATTGGCACAGACTTAAAAACAACTTTAATAAACCTTATAGACTTGAGGGATTTTCTGGTTGCTGGCACTTACCAGCCACACTGGTCGCATCCCTCTTGCTGCACCTGAGTGGAAAGCAGACTGGAACCACAACCCGGGGATTTTATAGGGCTGGATTATCTGCCAATATTGCCTTCTTCCTTCCCAGCAAATGTCAGAACTATTTTCTTTGAAAGGAAGTGGGTCATGTTGCAAGAATACTCATAGTTTAAGGCAGCTTCATCACCCAAGGTTACAGACACAGCCAAAAATAATAGGGACATCTAAAACTGAGCTGGGGAAGGAGCATTTGCTGGCAGAAAGAGAGCGGTCTGGTGGTATTAAAGCTGAAGCATATCCACCTGTGGACAACTGGAAGGTCCAACACTCCACAGTCCCAACTCATGGATTTTCCTCAAAGCATCAACATTTTATTCCTACCATTCATTTTATTTAAATGATGCTGTAATTGCGTAAATACGGTAGCAGGCCTGGAGTATAATCGGCATTTTCTTAGGGCCTGAGCTCTGTACAGGCAGCTCATGTTTGCACAACAGGCATCCAGCCCTAGCTAAGCTCTGTGGTGACTGCTTTAATTCAACTCATCATAAATAACAATGTCAGGTGGGAAATAACTCTTTTTGGTTTGGTCCATGGCTGATCCTTCAGCATATTGCACAGTGAAAGCACCAGTTGGGCAGTCTAGCTGCACCCCATTCTGGATCTAACTCTGTGCCACACCTCCTGGCCTGGCCTTGGTTTGAGTTTCACTCAGAGCATTGGTTCAGTACAGGTAATTTCTCTTGTTCAAAGCCTGGTCACTGATATTAAAGATACAGCATAGTTTTATTCCCTCAGATCTCTTTGATCTGCATTATCTGGACTAACCTAGTGCATCCTTTCTTCACTTCTCAGTAACCTTTGCTTTATCTCATTTCTTCCATCACACCATGTATCACAAATTCCTGAACAGTAAGTACTGAGACAGAGCATAAATGCTTCATAGCAGTTACACAAGTAGCCAGTGACTACTGAGATATCACTTGCTACATCAACTGAAAGATCAAGACAAATATATTACACTATTTACCTTTACAATTAATTATTCCTCATTATTGCTGTGAGTTACCATTATAATGATGCATTAACAAACAGCAGAGCTTTTCTATGTTGTATATTCTTAGAGGAACACTCCATGCCAGTCCCTGCATCCAAAAATACATCCAGAGTCTAAATACAATAAAACAGAAACATCACTTCAAAATTCTTTTAAACAACATGTTTCCTTTTCTCTATACAGAGGCACAAAGAGAAAGATTAAAACTCACAAAAAGCATCGCTTAATTCCTCACCAAGATGCAGATAAATAAAATGCACCACTGTAAATTAAAATTGTGGAGTTTTCAATAGGGAAAGGTTAATCTTTTCTGTCAAATGTTGGAAATGTTAAATGGTTTTTAAATCAAAAATATAAGCACCACTAGTGACTGAAGCCATATTCAAGACAGGTTTGGGGTCACTTTTTTCCAGCAGTCAGTGCTTGTCTCTCACATACCTTCTGTTTGTCTGAGTAGTTGGGAGGTACTGAACAAAGCACTTACTAGGAGCACCAGGTACTTTTGGCAGCAAAACTATTTGTTCAGAAAGTACAAATTCTGGCTATTTGGAGAACCACAGTTCTTGGGATGCAGAGCTCAGCAGCACAAGCCAGGGCTGCTGGACCAAACAAGAACCCACCACAGCCCCCAGAGGTCCTTCACCCACAAGAGAGAATGAGTGCACAGGGAATGGATAGGGCACAGCAAGAAAAAAGTATGTAAAGTTAACACAGTCCCCCCCATCAGTTGTGTTCATATTTCATTGTAATGGCTAAAATAAGTCTTAAATGAGGCCAGATCATAGGACCTACCAAATTCACTTAAACTGATGTAAATCCAGGTATCTGTTACAACATCGCATGTTAGAGCTCACCGCAGAGCAGAAGCTGCTGATAAACACCCCAAAAGATGAAAAGAAGTTGATTCCTCTGGGCCACTCCTGATCCAAAACCCATTGAAGTCAGTACAAGCTCCTTCAGCTCCAGTGGGTTTGGGATCAGGCCCGTGGCAAGCACTGAGCCAGTTCTGCTGCCAAAATGCAAAATCGTTTTCCATTGGCTTTGCCAGTTTGGTGTTAGTACATATGTGAAGGAGCTTGGGGATGGTAGGGAGGTTTCTGAGGGGTGTTTTTGTACTGAGGAATCATATCACCCTTGCAGCATGTGGACTTTGTGCAAAAGAATGAGAGAGAGGGCAGGAGATGTTTTTCTGAAACCGTCAGCTCCCTGTCATGACATCCTAACAGAGGGTGGACATGTCCATCACAAGGAGCCCCAGATCCCCAGAGCTGGGTTTGTCCCTGCTCTCCACTGCAGATGGGAAAGTCATGAAGCCCAACTCACCAAACCCAGCTGAACTAAGAGGAAGCTTGATAAAATATGGGATTTGGGAGGCAAAACATCCCTTGGATACAGGTGAACCTCCTGCTGGGATCTAATACTGGTTTAATCCCATTTAATCCTAGTAAATAACATTGTCCTGAACCATACTCCAGTTTTCTTTACTACTCAGCTCTTTTTCCACTGCCAAATGTTTTCTGCTGCATGTGTTCCATACAGGATGGTGTTGTCCCTTTGGTTTTCCAGGGGAAGGGCTCTGCCTTGCTGTGGCTTTTGGCACATGTAGCCTGGCCAGTCTCAGAATTCAACTAGGATCTCTGCAGACACCATAAACACTTTCAGTAAGGCACATATTATACAGTAAGATCATCCAAAAGCAAACATTTTCCCACTGCACACAATAAACATCCACAATAACTTGCATTACACAAAATATATTTATGGCTAATTTTTTTCATTTAAACCACCTGGGAAATTTTGGTCAGATTGGTTGATATGAAGGTCTCAGAATACTCTTAATCTAATGATATCTCATAGACAAAATAGTATGATGTTACAACAGTCTCAAAGCTGTCATTATTTCGTAGCCCGCTCAGAGATCAAACTGGTAGGGCTCATAGTTTTTGAAATTTTATACGTAATTGGTGATGCAATTGCCAAAAATAACCTACTCATAGAAGTCTTGCTCTTCTGGTTTCTAACTTACTGTAATCACGAAACAGAGAGCGCACTGCTTTGCTATAGAGTATGGGTTTGGTTCAAGGAGCGTGAGCAATGGCTGTGTGGCAGTTCCCATTTTGTGGATTATTTTACAGGCAATTTAGATTTAGTTTAAAATTTAAACAGGGCTAAAAAGTAATGCACCCATACAGACATATGAGTAATGATTCAGGAAAGGAATAATGCTGTAACTGGGGTATATCTCTTTCCTGAACCAAAACTGTGATCCAATATAAGACTTTCTAAACAAAAGTTGTTGGTGCCAAAGGGGACAGTGTTTCTATTGCATAAATTAAGCCCAGACCTGCAATATTTCCACCATAAACTTCTCATGCTCATCACAGATCAGCCAAGATTTCCAAAAAGCTTCCAGATCATCACAGATTTTGTGAGGCAGCCTCTCTCTACTTAGTGCAAATCCCAGCTCAAACCGTGCTGTGGATCTGCAACAAGTGCTGGCAGTTTGGTATTCCTGCACTCGGTTTGAAGTGCAGCCCATACCTTCAGCTACTTCCTTCCCTCCTGTTGTTCCTCGGACTTGGAGGCCATGTGGTACATTTCAGCCTTAACTTCGAATTTCCTTTATTTTGTAGATCAAACTTGGACGTTCCCTTAAGGTAGTGGGGTTTTATGTCACTGCATATATCCTAGTTTAAAAGATACTGTTTTGCTGAAACAGACCAAAATATTAAACCCTGAAATAAAATGAACTGTATTTCACTCTCCCAACTCTTTTTGCTGGATCAGCTTACAATTCTTTCTCTTTGTTACATATTTAGCACCAAATACAATACGCATTGCAGGCTCTGCAGCTGCCTTCCAGCAGCACAGGGGAAGGCAATGCCCCACTATAGCCTGGAAATGTAAACAAAGGGGAGGGAATAGAAAGTCAAGGAATGATCAGAAGGGGTTGCTTTAAACCTTGAGCATTTTAAATTTTTTTATGTAAAATGGCAATGCAAGGATGAGACAAAGTTTTGGAGACAACAACCACCACTACTTCTTAGCCTCTCCATCCCTTCTTCACCTTGCTGTTTCTCAGCCATGTTATCTGCCAGCAAACACCTCTTTCCAGCAGCCCCTATGGCAAAGGGGGTGATGCAGTCTGATGCTTATTGGTGCATAGAACTTTCTATATTGGTCTTGTCTGGTTCCTGGTCCAGATGTTAAGAATCACAGCAGTAACCAAGTGCTTATTAACATGGCAGGAACCCACTGGAAAGCCATGGCCAGGCCTAATCAAACTTCCGTGACCTCATACCCTCTTCTCCGTATCCCAACCTCAGCAGCTACACCTTATTCCTCTGACCTATCCTTGCAAAACCCTTATTTGCCTTTGCCCTCAAACACAGGGACAGGGCACCCCTGAGCACAGCATGACTCCAGGAATGCCTGTGATGCAGGTAAGCACTGGTACGGATGGAAAAGGCTCTGAGCCAGACATTGGTTCTGCATTGTCTGAACTGATCCCAGGTTTTTTAATGGCCCTTTAGTTTCTAAGTGCATTCCTGCAATCCCAGCCTTGAGCTTACATCTCCATATGAAATGGAACAGCTTTAACTAGGTGAACAGATTATAAAACCAGGAAGAGTGGTCTGGTCTGCCCCCCTGCATAACACAAGCTACAGGAATTACCTAAATTAATTCCTGTTTTGATTAGCTCATATCTTTTTAGAAGAACAGCCTTCCCTAATTAAGACAAAGAAATTCCAGTGATGTTGAAATCCACCCAGCCCTCAGTAATTGCTTTAGTGGTTAAATACCATCACTACTTAAATACAAACAGTATTTCTAATGTGCATTTGTCCAGTTCTAGCTCTGTCTCCTGGATAATATAATACTTCTACCTACTAGTTTGAAAAACATGTGGGATGATAGGTCTTTCTGCCCATCATAAACCACCTCTTCCCTAAATAAACTGAAATTATGTAAAACGAATTGTATTTAATATAGCAAAAGAGTAACAAGTTACTCCAAAGCAGACAGCAAACCTAGTTAAATTTTAAACAAATAAATATCAGGAATTCTTGGTTGGAATCCTAAGTGTCTGAACAAGCCCTTCCTAAAGTATGTCTGTTTAGAAGGTGGTTTGCTGCAAGGCAACATGAGCCCAGGTTTACAAAACCCCATCTGCTTCCCCACTGCCCTTTATCATCCACTGTGGGTTGGAATGACCAATGCTTTGCTTTATCCTCCCGCACCACATAGTTATCTGTTTTGGCAGAAAATTCATTTCACTTTCTTCTTCAGCAACTTAAAGAGCTTTATCAGGGAGCTGCACTCCACAGGACATCCAGAAATACCTTTCCTATGTAGACACCTTTACTCTCATGTGAAATTAGTAAATATTTTAAAATGAATACTCCTACTATGGAAGTAAACAATTAGTGCATTTGGGAAGTATCCCGGAGAACAAGACATATAAATCCTTTATATCAACTCTATGTTCGCTATACATGCACAACATTTCAGAGCCTGTGTGAAGGCACACCCACAGGTTTGGAAGATGCAAACAACCCTACACATACCACACTCCCTCCCTAAACTGGTAAATTAACTGCAATTGCAGATATCAAAAGTATTCTATTTCCCTGCCTTTCTTTCTGTATATGCAGATATATATGTAGGTATTATAGCCATATAAACACACATATATATACACATACCCCCTGTGGCACGAACAGGGAGGCATGACACGGACGCACACGTATGCACACGTATACAGGAAGCACTGACGCAGACACACTTACGTACACTTCAATAACTCGGTGAATAGGTGAATATGAACACTAATAGCCATTTATGGCAACAACAATGCAAGCTGTCCCTGGAGCCCGCCTATGGTAGAGCAGCCAAAATGATTGACTACATACAGGGCACTGCTGCAGCAATGGACTCACATGGGCCTCCTTGTAGAAATGATTAATATTTAACCAACACAGTGAACATGGCTTTGGGTTTCATTAGGATTATATAGCAGGGTGCACAAAGCCAGCCCAATAAGGGCATCGTGGGATGTCCAAGCAGCTTCCACTTGCACTTCACGGGAAGACAGACAGAAGATAAGAAGGGGAGAGAGGGAGAGATATGAGTCAGTTAAAAAAAAATTCCCATGTTCAGCTCTGTGTTTTTTTGGAAAGAAAAGGGGAAAAGCAGCCTAAGAGGCTGGTGTAATAAGATGCTATTGCTTTCATGAAAGAGAGGTGAAATAATTTTAAACACAGACACACAATGAGTTTATTTATTTAGAAAGTTGTTAAATAGAGTCTGGGAATTCAAATATTCAATGTTGACATTGTACAGAGCTGGCAGCGAGCCAGCCCCAGCTCTCTGGAGGGACCCAATGGCCACAGTGCCCAGGCCCTTGCCCCTCCCAGCCCACTAACTAGGTAAAAGCCATTAGTTATACCCACAAGCAATATCTGAATCTGAGTCAAATAATGTTGCCTCAGCCAGCCAACTTCAAAGGCGTGTAAGTGTGTTTGGCTTTTTAGTGCTGGAACTACAGCAATATGTCACACTTCTGAAAGAGTTTTGTAAACAGTTCTTTCCCCTTTGTAGAAACATTCCTTAAGTTTCATGTACCCCATGTAAACAGCCTCAATTAACAAGGGTTACATTTTTCATTTACAAGCAGGGCTGTATTAATAATGTGTTTGCCTTTCGGATGGTCCTTTTCCTTTGTATCCTTCCTGTGCCTTGCACCACAGCCAGGCCGGTGTAGATAGGGAGCATCTGGAACATACCACGAAGCTCTGCCACGGGCTCAGTCCCAGGCAGCAGCACCTATGGCAGCACCACAAAGCTGGTCCCAAAATTCAGTGACAGTTGGCCGCGAGTAAGAAATAGTAGGAGAGAGAGAGAGAAAGATGCAGAGAGTACAAAAAGAGCAAAGATGGGGAAGAAAGAATAAGAAAATGGAGAAAGAGAAGAAAAAGGAAGGAAGAAATATGGAAAAGGAAGAAATAGGAAGACAATAAAGAATGAAAAGGAAGAGTGAAAAGGAAGGGAAAGGGAAAAAGGAAAAACAAAAGAGCAAAAGAAAGAACAAGGCAAAGAAAAAGAAAGGAAGGTAGAAAAAGTAGGAAAATACGAAACAGAGGGAAGTGAGAGAAAAGTGAGGGAAGAGGAAAAAGACTAAAAAATGGGAAAAGAGGAATAGGAGGAAAAGGCAGAAGGCAGGGGGTTATGGAATCCTCACCAGGTCCTCCCCCGACAAGGGTTAACATAGGCAACAGCATGCCCAGCATAGAACAGGACGGTCCCGCACGGCCCCGCAGCAGTCGGCCGAGAACGTCGCCGAGCTGTGCCGATCCAAGCCGTGCCCGGCGCTGTGACCGGTACCCGGGGCGGGGCTGGACACACACGACAGTGACACCCGGTGCCAGAGGTGATGGTAAAGCGGCGGCAAATAAACCACCTCGCCGAGATGGCCGGGAGTCCGGGCACGGCAAAACGTTTCCCTGCTCGAAAACAAATTCCAGGACAGAGACTTTAACAGTCAAATAAAGTGGTCAGCTATGTCTTTCAATCAAACCTTTTAAGTACTAGTCTGAGGCAAACTACAGGCGCAGGGAAAGAGAAAAGGGGGGAGAAAAAAATGAAACCTACTGAAACTTAGGAAAGTGTTATTTTACTATCTCAGATGGTTGGAGGGATCTGGATCTACCTTGGCTGCGCTAAATTGCCTGTAAAAAAACTGGTGATAAAGTGTAAAAGTAACAAGTGCCTCCTTATTCACGTGTGTTCCGCTAATCTGATCACCTTCTGTCTCTTTATGAGGCTACTGGGTGGCCGGGGGCTGCCCCGGGCCGGGGGGTTATTCGGGGATACGGTTTCGCCAGGCGGGCACGAACCCACCCGAGCGGAAAAGCAGCTGCCCCAGGCAAGGGGGAATGGGCTCGGCGCGGAACTGGGCGCGGATGCCAGCGCAGGTGCAGCCCCACCACCACCACCAGTCCCTCACGGACACCCTAGGGTGGGGCGGGGGGTTGCACTCCACACCAGCTGCGCGGGGAGAAGACCCCGGCGTGACTTTGCCCTTATTTTTACAGCTGGACATTTATAAAAAATTCCCCAAGACTTCCCCCCATGGCTCTTTTTGTTTCTTCTGAATTTTTTATTAACTTTTTTGTTTTTTGACAGAGGGTGAAGCCTCAGGATCATTTTTTAGCGATTCTACCTCGAGGTCAGGAAAACACGCACTTGAGGGATCTTGAAAAGATTTCCTGGGTATCCGCAACCCTTACGCAATTTGGGACGATTTTTCATTCATGCACAAAAAAACACTAACAGTGAAATAATAAAAGAATCGTGTTCGATCCTGATCTGAGCCGTCTCTACTACATAAAAAAGAGACGATTACAAAACATTTCCCCTTCCCAATTCAGCCAGAAAGAAGCGAAAAGCTCAAAACTTTCCCTGTAGAAAGACTGAATTTCAGGAGTCGCACTTGCCATGAAATCGAGACGTTCTTCATGGAGAAGAAAAAGCCTCTTTCGAAACACATACCAAAAAAAAAAAATCTCCGATTTTTAAATATTATTTCCTTTATGAGCGGATTGTAACCGAAGGATTATTTAATGCAATGCATCTGTCTGGGAAGGAGGGTGGGAATTACTGCTGCTGCGGCTCAGAATACAAACTTTGCAGACGATCGGATCTCGCCCGCGGAGAAGGAGCATGGAAAGGCACGACGGGTTTGGTCGGGGAACTGAGGCTGTTTTATTCCTTTTCCACCCATAATTAGCTCCAAAGCAGGGATGGCAACGTGGAGGTTTGTTTTCAAATTGCGGGCGCTTTAAAATCACCTACCGAAGCGCAGGTTGCTGCTGCTGTTAAGATTCACAGAGAAGCTGGTGATGAACACATCTTTCGCTTCTCTTTTTTTTACCCCTCCCCTTCATAACTAAAGAGTAAATAAGCATCCGCTTTTTACGTCACGCAACTTATGCAACATTTCATTTGACTTTTTTTTTTTCACTTTTTTTCTCCCGCCGGTTTCTTTTTCACTCGGGAACGCGAATTGCCGTCGCCACGGATATTAAGTGAAACTTGCTCAGATGTGTCAGTGAAAATAAAGACATCAGCTGCTTTTAAATGAGACTAGGAAGACGGAGGTGTTTGGTTGCTGACTCCTATTTTTAAAGAAAAAAAAACTAAACAAACAGAACATAAGAAAAAACCGAAGCGCAACCAGTTTAAAAGCAAAGATCCCTGTCATAAAGGAGAACCAGATGGTGTAAGCGTAGGACAAATAATTAAATAAGTCGGGTTGTGCATGTGGACGCCCGAGCCCGAGCCTCCCGGCACAGAGATCTCAGGGCGGCCAAACTGTATTTAAAAAAAAAAAAAAAAGGTGCTGGAAAAACGCCTGAAATTACAACATTTACATGTATTTTGTAGCGGGTGACTCCAGCAGGCTGCGAACTGCTCCGGCTGCTCAGCCGAACTTCCCTCACACCCCCTGTCCCACCCCCACTCTAAACCCACTCGGGACATCACAGCCTCGCGGGGAGGCTCCCGCATTTCCCACCTCACCCGCCCCCGCGCCGCCCCACGCGTGGCTTTGGTGTCGGAGAAATGCGGCGGTGTGATGCGGGGTGGGTATTTTGACACAAACCCGAAGCCGAGCAGGGAACCCCCAGTAGCTCCGCTCCGGCTATATGCGCCCGAAGCTGCCGCGGCCCCTCCGCGCACACCCACCACGACACACACATTTCTCCCCCCACCGCTCCCACCCCGGCCCCCAGCCCTCCGACAGCCCACAG
>JAOXOE010000702.1:15897816-15951272 GCA_028565055.1 Phoeniculus purpureus | reverse complement strand
CCACAAAAGCAACTAGCACATTTATTTAAATAAATGAGAAATGGGGAAAGCAATTTATCCTACAACTGCTGTACCCTAGAAAGTCTAATGCTTGCACATCTGGTTTCAAATAGTGAGATGCATTTTCAGAAGCAAGATAAAAATCAAACATCTGCAAGTGTAGATTTCAGACACCATTTCAGCGGGGTTACTATGTCAAACTAATTTGTCAGGGTGAATCCTAAAGCTTACAGATGGGAAAGAATTCATTTTTCTTTTCTAATTTGTGTGAAGTTTTTTTTTTAATTTATGTAGACTAATTTTTGTCAACAAAACATCAAATGAGAATGACCAGAGTTTTGAGCAAGCTTGAAAAGAAACAAGTACCTAGTGTTTACCAGCAGTTCTTAATCACTTGGGTTCATGTAGAACATTCCATGGAAAACACACTTTAAACTAACTTTTTTACATAGGAATGACAATTGATTACAGGAACTTCCTGTGATGCTTCAGTAGGATCTTTCAATTTTTTTGCTCTGAATTCAGTTCTATTTAAAGTTTCTGTAAATTGCAAAGGTTTCTATTTAATGGCCACTTATCCCCACTCAAAAAAAAGAAAAAGTTTTTCCAAATAGTTCCTCTTAAAATCCAGCCTGGGAATCATCCTATTTGCACATTAAATCCTGTAAGTCAGAGTCCTCTCATTTCACGAATGAATGGCTATTGCCACCTTCTGTCGGAAAGAATACAATCAACAGCAAGTGCACATCCAACAGACCTTCTCATAGCACAGATAAGATGTAGAACAGAAAGACTTCACCAGCCATGGTGCAGTAGCCGACCCTATTGAAATCTTTGAAGTACAATATTCAGCTGGACAAGGAGCAATAGATAAAAGGCTCTTCTAGTCCCAAACCATGGTCACTTTTAGGTAGAAACTCTACAGAAGTCCATGTATTAGACAACCACCTCTTTTTCTGTGGATTTGAGGGTTTGTCACACACACACACACCCCCCTCTAATGACTGCGGCTGGAGCTGAATACACACAAATTAAAAGATTAACTAATAAAGCTTACAATATAGTTAAGCCCAAGTTGCCATCATGTATCTTCAAACTGAAAGCAGTAAATGCAGAAAGTAAAAGCTATCCCCCAGGTCTTTACTAAAACCCAGGTAGTACAGAACTGTTGCTCAGACAGACTGGTTAGAGCCATGAAACATGTCAAAGTCACTGAGCACAGGACCAAGACTGAGAGCTGTTCTCCCAGGCTCTCAGGTCAGAGATTCAGCACTGCCAGGGTTTGGGTTTTCCAAACTTCTTTTCAATAAAACTGCATGCTTGGCTGTGTTAAGCTGAATGTAGAAAACTGGGCAAAGAAATGCAGAAGAAGTTATTATACAATTAAACCATCTTCAGTCCATATTTTTGGCATTTACAAAGATTTGATTGCCTGGCTTCACTTTGCCATTGCACTACTTAGGCAAAAATGACTGAGACATGTAATTCCTCCATTCCCTTTGCTGATAAATATCCTCAGATACCACATCCAACCACATTTTGAAAGCACCCCTCGTTGAGGCAAACTACAAATAGAATGAGGGCAGGGTTCTATTAATGTTTGCCAGACTTGTCAGAGGTTAAACAGCCTTTGAATGAAGCCATTCTTTACTTCCTGATAATTATGATTTCTCCTTAAGACACTTTTTGTTGTCTCGTAAGCAAGGTCAACTTGAACTGGATTGTTAAGACTCGGTATCGTAGCTCAGCCCTGTGCTCTTATAAAGCTGCAAGTTCTGTCACCTCTGCCAACAGCTTTTGGATTTAGCAGAATTTTCAGCAAGTAAAAAACCTCCAGTTTTTCCATTGGTCACTTCAAGTAGAAAGCAAAGCATACATTAAATTTACAAATAAAGTCATACCAACTTGTGAATCTGTGCTCTTTGTCCATCCTGGCACATAAACCTCTCAGTTATTTGAACCTTCCATGCTTTGGTTTGTTGTGCATGGGCACAACACATACAATCCAAACAACTGTAAATGATTTTAAATTAATGCAACAAAGCTAAAAAAGAAACAGCTGAATGAAACCATCCTAAGACAAAATATCACCGCTTTCTTACACAAGTCCTACAGAGTCCTTCCTGCCACAGCTGGAATAAACCATGCTGAGAGATCTCAGAAACCTGCACTTGAAGACGTGGTACTGAGGGAGGCACACTCATCCCCCCAGGCTCCCTGAACCTGCCAGTTTTGAAATGAACTCAGAAGAGGCATAAGCACAGTAATATTATACCTCCTGTAATCCCATCAATTCTATGTGACCTCCTAAGGGATCTCATCCACACTGTTTGATAGTGTTAGGGCAATCACTACTGCTTTATCAGCATTGGCCAAAGAACATTTCATGTACCCAACCTGATACAAGAAGTGTGAAAACCCAAGCAGTGAAAACACCCACCCAGAGCAGATGCAAACAAAATACCCTTCAAAGTTCACCATCTAAACATGTTACACAACGTTTTGAAGACTTTGTGTTAATTTCTGAGCTTCTAGCACTTGATAACAAGTCATCCAGGATGCCACAATCGCAAATCCCAGACCACCTGAATGGCTGCCATGGGTAGGAACCTCAGTAATGCTCTTTCATAACTTCAGTAAGCACAAGCAACTCCTCTTCCCTAAATGCCATCACCTCCCTCTGTACCACTTTGTGTCACAGCTAGCACTGTTGACAAACTTCTCAGTGCACACACACTTCAAATAAACCACTAGGTTTTTAAAAAACAAACAAATCTGGAGATACTAACAAGAGCACTTACATTCTGCAGTGAAGAAAATCCACTTAATGCCAAGCCATTTGCATCAAGGAGGTTCTGCTGCCCCGAGCTGCTGATGCTTGCAGGTAACTGCTACTCACTGCCAGTTGAGTTCTGCTCAGAGCCATCACACCCAGTTCCTTTGACACACAGAGGGAGCTGCCACTTGCAAATGATGTTAAACTCTTCTTGGATAAATTGCTGAAAACTTCTATATGGATTCCTAAAATAGTCACAACTTCTCTGGAGCACTTCAGTGGAGCCACACTGTTCAGAAACAGTAACAAGCTGTAGCCAAAACAGTCACAACACTTTGTTGTAGTCCCTACATCATATCAAAGTTTTTCTTGCTACCATAAATAAGTAGAAGTAGTTTCTACATGTTTTTTCTCCAACACACTGACCTGCAGGACACATGCTTCTTCATGCATACAGAGATGTGGTAGTTCAAGCTTATCAGCTCTTTCAGAAGTGACAGCAGTGGAAAAAAATCATTGTAAATGCCACAAAACCAGATGTACTTCAGAAATAAGGCTCATCTCAGGAAAATTAGACACTTAGGCTGCCCAGGGAGAGGGCTGAATCATCATCCCTGGACCAGTTTAAAAGTTGTGTAGATCTGGAGCTTAAAGACATGGTTTAGTGGTGGCCTTGGTGCAGTTGGGTTAATGGTTGGACTCAATGATCTTAAAGGCCTTCTCCAACCTAAATGACTCTATAATTCTATTATTTGCAAGACAAGAGTTCTTGAAAAAATAATGCACAAAGCACATGAAACATCTTGGCTTTGCATGCTTAGTTGTAAACCTGAAATTACGTATTTGATGCTACACAAAAGCTGTTGCTCAGAAACAAGATAAAACAATGAAAACACAGAAGACCAGCACCAGTTTTCACCAGACTGGGTTTACTAACGGACATTCAGATTCCACGAGCAGGAAGGACCTAAGCGTCTTGAAATACACAACGCTGGATTCTCACATCTGCTTATTTGGGCAGCAGCAGCAGATTTTCTTCCAACAGATATAAAAAAAATTAAGTGCCTGAGTTCACTTCCATCCTCCGTCTAAATTAAAAAGAAGCAAGGCCACAAGATGGCACTGGTCAAACGCTCATAGAATTACTGCAGGGTTGTAAGAGGTGAACATCGAATCATGCTCCAGTTCCTAGGGCCATGTCTGTTCCCCGTTGATGTGAGGCCTGTAGTGTGTCAGGATTGACTATTTGGTTTCCATGGCTCATCTGCCTCCATTGCTGGTACATTGCCTATAGATGGTTGATACTGGCTGCAGAAGCACAGGAAAGGTTTGGTCTGTCGTAGGAGATACCAGCAGAGGTAACAAAACAGCCCGTTCCATGGCAGTGAGTGGCACAGGATGGGCTCTCCCCTCACAGCTCCTTTGGTCTACGGCTCAGTACTCAGCGCAGCACAGGCGGGTGAAGCTGCACAGCAGGACCTAAGGAAGGAATGTTGGGGACAAGCCCCGACACTTTCCCCTTCACAGCCCTCCTTCCACGCCTTGGCCAAATATTTGTCAACAGCTCCCTGTGCCGGGAGGCTTTTGTGGGTTTGCAAAGTCGGCTACTAGCCTCTGGAACCAGAGAGGAAAATTTAACATTTCTCAAACTCTGAGAGGAAAATTAAGCCGTTTTTAAACTCCAAGAGGAAAAATGAGCGTTTCCTGAACTCACTGAACGAAATCGGACATTTTTGGGTCTCCATCACGGCAGTTCTTTCCCCGCTAAGACCCGCCTCTCGTACTGGCCCCGGCAGTAAGCGGATACCACCAATTCGACGTCGGGGGGGTGAAGCGTCGGTTAGCCCCCGTGTCCCCTTTCTCTGCTGGGTCCGCCTGGATGGCGACCCCCGCCTGCCGCAGCGAGTCGAAGCCCTCACACGACCCTGTGAGGGGGATAGGGAGGGGGAGGGGAGGAGACGCAGCGCTATCCCAACAGTCGGGCGCGAGGTGGGTCTCGCGCCGCCCGACCTCCCCTCTCCACCTTCCCCTCGGTACGGCGCGTGTCGGAGCGGCGCCGGCCGCGCGCGCCCCACAGCTGAGGGAATCGCGGCGGGACCGCGCGGCGCCGCTCCCAGTTTTACTCTGCTGGGGCCCTACACAGCCCTCTCCCGTGCCCACCGCTGCTCCCGGCCGCCGCCGAGGCTGACAGAGACGAGCTCTTCGCGGCGGCAGTGGCGGGAACCGGCCGACCGCGGCCTCACGGAAGGGCGGCGGCAGGAGCTTCGGCCAGGGGTGGAGGGCGGCGAGGATACAGGAGACCCCAGGGCGGGCCAGGGTGAGGAGACCCCTCGCTGACGTTTTTTACGGCGGACCCCCGTCCCTTTCCTTTCTCCCACCACCCCCCGGGCCGCTCCCCTCGTCCCCTGAAAGTCAGCGAGTAAAACAGCGGACGGTGGCCGGGAAAGCGGCAGTGACCATTAGGGTTAGACCCGCCAAGGCCTCCCCACCCACCGCGCCACGCGGGGAGACCCCGCTGCCCATCTTATACTCTCTATGGGCTCGCCTACCGCGTTTTTTATTGGTCCATGGAGGGACCGCCTCCAGTGCCATTGGCTGCAGCGGGGAAAGAGGCAGAGCCAGGGAGAATGGCGGGAGTTTGGACCGACACTGGCGGGGCGAGGGGCCGGGACTTGGGGCCCAGGATTGGATTTGGGGCCCGAGTCTGGATTTAGGGCCCGGACCGGCTCGATCAAGGACCCATGGGGGAGGATCAAGCCCAGGAAAGTTCTCTTACTCCTGTGCCAGCCTGTGTGAGGGGGGTGTTGATCTATGGCATGTCTGGCTGGTGACCTAGGAATCTAAGCAAGACCCCGAAGAGCTTTGTGCAGGCCTGTGGTGATGTCCCTAATGTTGCAGAGAGAAAAAAGATTTTATCCTAACACCACCCTGTACCATACTGAGGTGGGTGTTGATCTCCTAAGTAACAAGCAATAGTGTGAGAGGAAATTACCTCAAATTGTGCCAAGGGAGGTTTAAAGTGGACATTAGGAAAAAATTCTTCAGTGAAAGAATGGTCAGGTATTGGAACAGGCTGTCCAGAAGGGTGGTGGAGTTGCTGTACCTGGAAGTATGAAAAAAAAAAACCCCACATGTAGCCATGGCATTTTTGGACAAGATTTAGTGGGCATGGTGGTGCTGGGTTGATGGTTGGATCTGACGATTTTAGATATCTTTTTCAACCTTAATCATTCTATAATTTTTTTATTCTATTCTCCATGATCTGTTTGTACAAGGTGTTTCCCTCTGCAGTACCTCTTACCTTTGCTGTGTCAGGTTCCTCAGGTAGGTTTTTGTGTGTTTGCTGCTTGACCTTCAGGTTTCCACAGAAAACAAGGTGTTTTGAGGCTGGACAGTTCTGTGGGTACAGTGCAGAATGAAGCAATAGCATAGAATTCTTCCACCCCATTGTTCGCAGCGACACATAAAGACTATTACGAAAAAGCACTTCACAGACATTTAGATTATGTGTGTTGTTTTGAAAAAATACTGTAAAAATATTCCTGTTGCTTTCACAGGTAACTTCAGCAGCTGTGAGAGCTGAGACCAGACAGCTCCTCAGACAAGGTTGTCACCTAAATGAGACCTTCCTTCCTTAACTGTAGTTGTCAAGCTATGACTGAAAATATTGTATCAGTAATAATGCATATTCATTAGTTCATTTGTGTGGTCTATTTTATTAGTCTGTGGTGATTAAAATTTATTCCTTGGGCACTGCTGAAGATCTAGTGGGACAAAATGGCTGCCAGGGACATTTCAACTGGGCAGAGGTGTGGCAGCAATGTCACCTTTTCATGCTGGGTGCAACAGCTGTGCACTAGAGATCTTGAGGTCATGGCAGGATCATGGCCTGGGAGATGCTGCCAGCAAGAAAAGACTGAGAACGGATGCTCATTGTTCCCAAATGCTTTTTTTGTGGCATTTCTTACACCCATGTCCTTGCAGATATTAGAACCTCTGCACAGTGACAGCAGTAGTGTGAAGAAATCTTGCAGCTGCTACTGGCAACTCAAGTGAATATAGTCACTCCTCTCTTCCAGCTCTCTTCTCTCTTCCTTCTCCTTTCACTATCACTGGAGCTTTCTGCTGGACCATTTCCTATGTCATTTCTCTTGGCTTTTCCAACTCCTCCTCCCACTGTTTGGGGTTTAGCTTGTTGGATGGCAAAACTAAGTTCCCTTTGATAGCTCCTTTCAAGGTGAAGCGTTTCAGTGCCTGGTGTACTAGAAAATCTGGGAGGATTGGTGTGTCCTTATCTCTTGGTTTGTTCTTGCTGGTGCCAATAGACAAAGATCCCATCATACTCTCCTCGCATTTCACTGTCTTTCAGCTCTCTTTGTTGATGCATTTCTTCTTGTCTGTGCTTCGTTCCCACCAAAACACTCCTTCCCAACTCTCCAAGCGCAGCAGGAGGTAGATTTAGTGTTCACTGAAGAAATAGTGACTCCTTACTACAGTTTGGTGTGAAATAGGAAGCAGGGGTATGGTTGTTTATTTACAGATATGTTGACAGTCAACTGAAGTATTCTAGGGACCATCATAATCCTAAAAATTCTCATTTATTGCTGGGGGTGTTTAAAGGGCAGGCAGACGTGGTGCTGAGGGACCTGCCAGTGCTGGGTCGAAGATTGGCCTTGACAATTTTAAAGGTCTCTTCAAACTGAAGATGTTCTGTGATTTTGTTACTGCACTTGACCGGTACTGGGAAGGAGCAGCACATGACACCCTGGAGCACTCGGCGGCTCGAGGGTGCCCCTTGGGTCTATGACGGGAGATGAGGCTCTTGGTGGAGGGCGGCTCTGGTGAGTCTGGAGGTCTCGGGGGGGCTGGCAGCAGGTGGTTCTGCAGGGAGGTGATCCTGGGGCTACTTCGGGGTCGTGCAAGCGGGGCGGGGGGAGGGTCACGCGTGGGACCCGGTTACCAGCGGGGCCAGGAAACGCTAGTCTGACGGGGTTTCCGTAGTGTAGTGGTTATCACGTTCGCCTAACACGCGAAAGGTCCCCGGTTCGAAACCGGGCGGAAACACTTCGTGGTAAAACATATTTTTGCACCCTTTCCTCAGTTAACTTCACTTGGGAGCCCGCCCACGCCGAGACGCCTCAGCGCTAACAAGCACATTAAACTAGTTCTAAACCTGTTATCAAACCCATTTTACTGACTGGTGCGGGAAGAGGATTTACACCGCTGGGGTAGATCACCCCACCCTCCCGGGGCCTACACCTTCCGGCATGCAACGCACTCCGCCACGCTGACGGCGGGCCCCGCCGCGGCGCGCTGCATGATGGGAAATGTAGTCCGAGCCTCTCCGACCCCCCGCCAAGCAGCCACTCGCAGCTCAGCCCTGCCTGCTGCTCTCAACGGAATGGGTCTCGGATCCGCTCCCGCTTCCCGCCTTGCCGCCGGTGTCCTCGCTGCCCCTCACCCCGGCCCGCCCGCCCGAGCAAGACACCGGAAGACGCCTCCCGGAAGCAGCAGGTGGGGTCATCCCAACATGGCGGCGTGACGCGGAGGAGCTTGTCCCGGCCCGTCCTGTTCCTCCGCAGGTGCGCGGGGCCCTGCTGTAAGGCCCTCGGGGCGCGCAGTCGGGCGGGCAGTGGCACGGGGGCTCCCAGGGCATACGGGAGCGGCAGGCTTGGGCCCGTGCGAAGGCCGCGGAGGGAGAGGTCGTGGCGGGGCCGGTGGCGAGGCCGGGCCGGGGGAGCCGCGCAGCCCGTTCGCCGTCCTCAGGCCCTGGGCCGCGGCATCGCTCAGGAACCCTCGAGCCCCAGTTCCTGCGGTGCTGAGCCCAGCCAGCTCAGGCGGGCTGATCCCCCCTAGGCTGGGGGTGCGGGAGCAGACGCGTTCTTGCCCTGTCTCCCTCCTTCTGACTCTGAAATTTGCTGCTGCCTAAGCCCAGAAGGATCCACCCCTCTCACTACACCTCGTACAGAAGTGCTTCTGCACAACTGTCCCGCGGCGATCACAAGCAGGTTCAACACTGACTCATTTGTAATCATTAACTTACTCTGTTACAAAGTTAGATCTTGCATGTAAATCAATAATTTGGGGTTTTGTATTTGTTTTCTAAGATCAGCACAGAGACGCTGCAGGTCGTTCTCAAGATGCAGTATTCCCATCACTGTGAGCACCTTCTAGAGAGACTGAACAAGCAGCGAGAAGCTGGTTTTCTTTGTGACTGCACCATTGTTATTGGCGAATTCCAGTTTAAAGCACACAGAAATGTGCTGGCCTCCTTCAGCGAGTATTTTGGTGCATTTTACAGAGATGCATCTGACAATAACGTTGTTCTGGATCAAACTCAAGTGAAAGCTGATGGATTCCAAAAACTCCTGGAATTTATTTACACAGGAAACTTAAACCTCGACAGGTAAAATACGCTCTTAAAGGGGGAGGGAGAATAGGGGAATAAACTTTGTGGTAAGGCAGTACTGGATCTTTGTGTTCTTTGTAATAAGTTCTGGAGAAACAGTGAGTAGTGGTCGAGTTGAAGGTCATTTGATTTTAAGTTTTGAAGTGCCACAAGATATGTGAGTGCCCAAGCAAAGATCTGTTGTCTGGTATTTCACTGATGGCTTCAGTCTCCTAGTCTTTCTGTCTGAATTGGAAGGAATTAAACACTTGTTGTGATTGCCAGGAGCAGCAAGGATCAGGGTATTCTTTCAGCAGTTGGATTATGAGAGTTTGTTTTTGCAGAGAACACACAGAAACTGTATGCAGTAGACACTAAATTCTGAAGAGTGGATGAGGACAGGCACAATTTTTAAAAAATAACTTCTGTTAGAATTTGCATGATGTGTTACATAAAGTCTTCCATTATGGTGCCCAAGATGAGCCATAGAAAAAGCATTTCTTCCCCCTTTTACTGTACTGATTGTGTGTCCCTTGCATTGCTTCATGTACAGTGAGGATCTTTGCAGGGCTTTTCTCATGGTGAAAGAAAGACTATCCCTGGTGAGGGAAGTGTGATGACTTAGATGTGTGTGGTTGAGGATTTTTACTCCTTTCGCAATGTATGCTGTCAAGTACAGGTTTAAATGCAGGTTGAAATTTATACATAAATGCAGGGTGCTGGATTTGGTTTTTGAAATTACTTTCAAGTACTGACAGCGATAGAGCTATGTACGCAACTGCACAGTGAGGTTAGTAACTGAGAAGTGTCACTCTGGGACTTCCTGAATTCTTTTGGAGCAGCTGAGGTGTCTGAAGGAAGAGGAGGTTGAAAGTACACCTCTTCCCCAGGGAGAACTGTTTGACTAAAGGTGACACCTGCAGGTCTGTCCCTGTGCACCCATCACTTTGTACTATATCCCTTTCGGTCACTGCTGCAACTGTCTGCAGGTTCTGCTGTCTTCTACAATGGTGGGTCCATGTGAGACACCGGGAGGGTTGTGCTTTGAACTCCATGCCAATATGATACTGGGTACTAACCCAGTCATCTCTACAGAGAGTCAGTGTGGTACTTGCCTGTTCTTTATTTACACTTACTGTGCCATAGCTGTTTAGAACAGAGCTGTTGGCAATTAGTCTCTTTAAAGAGCTGTAAATCCATTGATGCATTGATAGTACATGTTGCCAGCTTTTCCAGATCAAATTTTTTTGAAACATCAAGGCCTGTGTTGCAGGAAGCGAACATCAGAGCATAGTGTGCTCTGATGATAGGGTGAAATGAGAACTCCCTTGGTGTGCACAGCTGACACAGAATTAAGAATGGTTGCAAATCGTTTTACAAAACCAGGTTAATACCTGCCTCTCAGAAGTGCCGAGGTGACTGCACTGCTTGTGAATTACTTAAGACTTTTGGCAGAAGGATTATAGAATGGCATTTTATTCTTCTGCGGTTTATCCCTTCAATCTGTGGTTTCTGAGCTTTTTGACCCAACCAACCTCGTATCTACCGCACTACCTTATTACGGGATTTTTAAAATTGTACAAGAGGTGCTTAGCTGAAAAATAAAATTATCAGTACTGTGGTGTGCAGACCCCACTAGACAGGCCATCTCTTGGGTAGTCACTGTTGTACTGGTGTCTTGGGGCACAGCAACACTGAGGGGTTACATGTTGCTGTACCTGCTCTCTAAGTTACGTTTGTAGACAGAGTAACTTCTCCATAGCTCTGCTGTCAGTATTTGATGCAGGTGGTATAGAACATAACGTTTGTCCAGAATATCATCACCCAGGTCTTGTTTTCTTGCAGCTGGAATGTTAAAGAAATTCACCAGGCTGCCGACTATCTTAAAGTAGAGGAAGTAGTAACTAAATGCAAAATCAAGATGGAAGACTTTGCTTTTATTGCTAATCCCTCTTCTATGGAGACATCTAGTATCACTGGAAACGTTGAAATGAATCAGCAGGCTTGCCTTCTGACTCTCAGAGACTACAGTCATCAGGAGAAAGAAGACGCTGCTGCTGCTGCTGCCGCCACCGACTTGCTTCAACCACAAGTGAAGAAAGCAGCTTTAGAAAAGAAATCTCCTCAAAACAAAAAACGCAAGAAGAATTTTGGCTCCCCCAAAAGCGTACAGAATAAATCCCTGCAGTACCAGAACAACGCAACCAAGAACACGACCATAGAGATGTTTTTAGATGCAAATAAACTGGCCACCCAGATCACAGAACAGGCTGCGCAGGGCAGTGACAACTCTGAGCTGCAGCTGGCATCTGTGGTGGAAAGCGAAACATTGGCAGCGCAGGATATACTGGTTCAGACTATTGCAGCAAAGCAGAAGCAGGGGAAGGCTCAACAGAGTTGTGCACTGAAGGAGCACTGCATGTCCAACATAGCCAGTGAAAAGAATGCTTACCAACTGGAGAGTCCAGTTGGGGAGGAACTTGACCAGAAGTACTCCAAAGCAAAGCCAGTGTGCAACACTTGTGGAAAGGTCTTTTCAGAAGCCAGTAGCCTCCGCCGGCACATGAGAATACACAAAGGAGTGAAGCCCTATGTGTGTCAGCTTTGTGGGAAGGCATTCACCCAGTGCAACCAGTTGAAAACACATGTAAGAACTCACACAGGTAAGCAGGGCTAAAAAGATCATTGTGTTCTGACTTCTCCCTTTAGAAGTTTGGTCTGCTGCTAATTTCAGCATTTTTCAGTACAAAATACACGGTTTCTGCTGTAAAATAGCTGGAGAGGACTTAAATAGGCTGAACACCTTGATCTCTGGAAAGACTTGGAGGAATTGGCTCCCTTTAACTCTGGAGTGCCAGTAGAATACAAAAAGCTCACCCTGCTTAATACTAGAATTTCTGTTGTTGTCTTAAAGTTTGAACCCTTACACATGTGATAACCAAAGCAGGAGGAAATGCAATCTTGTGACAAGTGGGTACTTCTCCCATAAGGTCTTCAGAAAAGGTAGCAGAGGTGGCTGCAGCATTTGAGATGTTATTTAGTAAAATGTACAGCTGAAATGTTATGGTGTTGTGAGCTCTGTATTCACTAACATTGCCTGTGTTCTATCAAGAGCTACTGAAGAAAGCATAAAAGAGAAACAGTTCTGACCACTTAACTGTTAAAACATGAACAGGAAAGTGCTGGAGCCTGGGAAGATGTATAGGAGAAGTTCTGTGCTTGTCTTTCCTTATGTTCTTCTCTAGAATGTAAAGACTTAATGCCAAATTACTTCATTCTTCAGTCTGACCTGCATAGCTGCTGTTCTGCTGCCGTACTTAGCCCATTATGCTGCAGAGGGACCTGATTTATCTAGTTTTCTTCCTTCTGATTCTGCAGTAACAGTGAATCAGATAGTAAATCATTTATTTTGCTCCTTTTCCCTTTTGGAAAAGTTGTGAGCAGAGGGCAACATTGGAGCTTTTCTCAGGAAGCTATGAAGCTGTAAGGATTTGAAGTAAGAGGTGTTGAGGTACAGCTGCAGGAGGTGGTCTTGCTCATTCTGTAACAGAGGAAGAGAAGGTCAAGTCTTGTCAGCCACTGACTATCTAACAGGTCTTGTGCGAGATGGAGCTTGTGAGCAGGATTCAGGCCAGTTTGCTGGTAGGAACCTCAGTTACACTTTGAGGGTGCCATACTAGGAATTTTTGCATGAGGAAGTAGGGAATTTCATGGTGTTGGTTGCTAGATGGCAACTAGATGTCTAGTACCTTTATTTTTGAAGGTTTTTTGTACACATTGTGGTTAAGACTTGTTGCATTCTTGGTTGAGTTCTGTGCACTGCCACAGGAACACAGATTGGCTCTTTTGTGCTGTCATCTAATGCTGCAGAGTTGCATGATCCAGTATTGTTGACCACTAGGAGAACACAAATAGAGAAGTTCCGTCACGTTCTACAGCAGACACTAATAGGGATGCTGAAGACCTCTTGCTGTTTGACATGCAAGAAAAGCAGATGATTTCTGGTTGTTCATCTTGAATATCCAGAGTAATGAATAGACGGGAACCAGCAAGAATTGTGAAAAGACAGTAGATGCATTCTTAAATATGTGGGGAAAACCACTGTTAAAAACATTCTCACTGTTTTTTTCCCCAGTTCAAAAAACAGTCAGTTATTTGCCTTATTCCTGGCACTTTCCACTTCAGAGATGCTCCAAGATGTTATTTGTAGGCAGTATTAGGACAAACTCCTGAGCTTTGGTCAGGGAATGGACTGTAAAGCTCCATCAATACGGACAGTACAAGAGTTCTGTTTTTCACCAGGGGAGAAGCCATACAAATGTGAACTGTGTGACAAAGGCTTTGCTCAGAAGTGCCAGTTAGTCTTCCACAGTCGGATGCACCATGGAGAAGAAAAACCATACAAATGTGATGTCTGCAACCTGCAGTTTGCGACGTCAAGCAATCTGAAGATCCATGCCAGGTAGGCAAAAGTGAGGTTACTTAATTATGGATGTTGCTTCCCTTCCTGTGAGGTGATAGCTGATGCCTGTGTTCTTTCACAGGAAGCACAGTGGTGAGAAGCCCTATGTGTGTGACCGATGTGGGCAGCGCTTTGCTCAGGCCAGCACGCTCACCTACCACGTGCGCCGCCACACCGGGGAGAAACCTTATGTGTGTGACAGTTGTGGAAAAGCCTTTGCTGTCTCCAGTTCTCTCATCACCCATTCCCGAAAACATACAGGTGAGGGGAGACAGAGCACTGCTGTGCCAGAGTAGCCCTGTCACAGGAGGGCAGCTGCTGCCAAGGGGTTGGAGATGGACAGTGGCTTGGAAATCTAGATCAGGAATTAGTTTGAGAGTTGTCCAGCTTCTTTCTTGTGGTTTTTCCCTCTGACTCCAGTTTAGAGAGCTCATTCTTTCACTGGGCGTAATCTATGTTTTGTTTTGGTTTTTCTTTTATGTGTGTTCTGGTTTCCATATTGAAATAACAAACTCCGTGTGTTTCCTTTAGGAGAGAAGCCATATATCTGTGGCATTTGTGAAAAGAGTTTTATTTCCTCTGGAGAGCTCAATAAACATTTTCGATCCCATACAGGTCAGTTGCCAGACAGGCTGCTTCCTGCCCTATAAATAATATTTTACCCTTTTGCCTGTAAAATACACCCACTAACTATTGTGCTCTGCTTGGAAGTAGCAGAGTTTCTCAATTTATATACCTCTGTGTTTAAATAATTTAAACGAAGCATCTGTTAATTAATATATTAATAACCTTTTTAGACCAATACCTGTGTAACCGTGTAGGTGTTGATGTATGATCATGGCTTTATTACTGATGTTTGAGGTTTTGTTTTGAATACAGACAAAATAAGAGAGTTACAAATCCATGATCCTGCATTTCTGACTGCATTTTCTTTCCATTTCAAGATTGTTCTAGCTGGCAAACCAATATTTTTTTTCAGGAGAAAGACCATTTATCTGTGAAATGTGTGGAAATTCCTACACGGATATAAAAAACCTTAAGAAGCACAAAACTAAAGTTCACACAGGTGAGTTCCTTGTGCAAAGAAGGGAGGGTCAGTATCAGCATTGACTGTTTCTGTCTTTAGTGCTGAATAACTTTAAAGCATGAAGTACACATTTTAAAGTAGATTCAATACAAGTTTTCAGACACTTCCTTTGCTATAGCAAACACACGTTGAGCAACACAGAAGTGGTTTATTGCTGGCAGGAATTTCTGTGCATGAATGTATATTTATGTTCTTGTCCTGGTAATCTGTGGTGCTTCCTACTTGAAGGCACCATCTGAATCATAGGAAATCCTTACCTGTTCTGGATATATCAGAGGACTAAGGCTTTACCGAGTAACTCAGTAGTAACATTCTAACTGAGGTGACTGAAGCACTGGTTATTAGAATTACTTTACATCTTGTAGGTACAAATATGTTTATGTGTCAGTGATTATTTATGTGTCAGTGTGTGCAGTCAGAGTCAATCCAGATCTGAGCTGGATTAGCAGATGCACAGGGTCAGACAGCTGGCAAATCATTGCCAGCTGCAAATACTGCTCTAAGAAGACTTTTCAAATACATTAAGTTTCTATTCTGTATTCTAGATACCAGACTGATTAGGAAGACATTTGATGTCTGTTACTTAGCTGTGGTACAAAGCAGAGCAATGTTCAGATAACCAGTCTCTTCAGCACTGCCTCCTTATCTGGCCTTTACTAGCTCTGATAGCCGTAATTCCCCTGCCCCTGTCATACGGGAAAAGGAATCATAGGTGTCTGTGTATGTCTGGATTGGGAGGGAGAGGAGGAGAAAACAAGTCATATGCAGAGTTAGCTCTGAATGTCAGGTGCTTCAGAAGCCCCATTTAGGAAGTTCCCAGTGCGCAGGAAGGCACTGGAAGCAAGAGTGAGGTGAGAGCAGCAGTCAGCATGGAAAGGGCTCAGCAGAGCCTATTGGGGTGAGGTGGGAGAGCTGCCAAGGCAGGTCAGCTGTCACAGAGCAACAAAAGGCAGATGGAAGTGCAGCACTGCTGGAATAAGGCATCGAAGCACAACGTGGTAGAGGAATGGTCAGATATGCGATGTGGCTTAATCAGAAAGCAAGGAATCCATTATCAGAGATTTCAGTTAAGGTTAGAAAATCATTTCTTAAGTGACTGGATCAAAACCATTCTGTCTGGACTGGAGTTAATGTGTGTTTTCTTCCAAAGAAGTTTATGGATAAATGGTATATTTATTATACATTGCTGTCTCCATTAAAAGAGGGTGCTTGGATGTAGTTGTAGTTCTTAGATTTTCTGGGGTGGAAAATCTGAAGGAATCCTACATAATTCCATTTTTGTCACAGCCCTTTTGTTCACTTATGTTAAGGATTTGTTATCTTCCATACCATGCCAAGTGGAGATCCTGTTGAAAGGTATTATCCGTCTAGTTGTTGTGCTGGAAGCAGCAGAGAACATGAGTCATGGTGCTGAGATTGTATTTATAGCTTGCTCTGGCCTTGCAGCACCCTGCAACCGTAGACAGCCCAGCTGCCCTGCAGTCTCTGACACAAGTGTTTATTTTGACAGTCAGTGGAAAGATAAATTTATGCAGGAGCTTTTGAACATTTCTGTTTTGTTTTTTTTCTCCGCAGGATCTGAAACTCCACCTGATTCTACTGCACTCGATAATTCTTTCAATGAACAAGAATCCATTCAGAGTCAGAAAAGCCCTTTGTCAGAGTCCATAGATGTGAAACCCTCCGAGATGTCCTTAGCGCTTCCTCTTCCCATTGGGACTGAAGATCATCAGATGCTGCTTCCGGTGACAGGCAGTCAGTCTCCTTCATCAGAAACATTGCTGAGATCTGCTGTGACTGGATACTCAGAACCGCAGTTTATTTTCTTGCAGCAGTTATACTGACAGGGCAGTACAGAGTCACTCGATGGTGAACTTGCATACGTTTGGTAAGATGAACAGAATCAAGCAAGCAGTCACACTCTTTCAGTTGAACTTGTTCTGTTGAGTTGGTTTTTTTCCTCTGTATCAGACATTTCCACCATGCAGTGCTGTCTGTCGGGTTTGGTTCAATTGTACTGATCTACAATCACATTTCTCTCTGCAGTTCACACTGATTTCCAGGAGACACTTCCTTTCCAGCAACACCTGCTTTAAGAATTCTCTGTTAAATACATTCATGCATTTTGAATGTCTCACGCACTTGCTGATCTGATGTCACAATGTCATTTCAGAGCAGATGGTTTAAGCCATATTTAATAGTTTAAGAATATTAACCCAGAGGTGTAAGGGGAAAAATCATCATTTGAATGGACTAACCAGCTTGTGCACCTGTGTTCTAAGAGGATTTAATGGTAGGCCAGTGCTCTGGTGAGTAAAGCCTTACTGCTCTCTGCTAGGAGCAGCTGTTTCAGTTGAAGTCTGACCAGAAGGAAAAGAAAGTTTTCTGCTTTTCCTGATGAGGCAAATAAAGGAAGGTTAATATTTTTCTGTAGTGTGGTCAGTCAGAGAGTTCCAGTGGTGCAGAAGCCCTGGGGTTCTTCCCAACAAGTTGGGGGTTTTTTTGGTGAATCCAGCATTGTTGTATCTCTTCCCTGATTTAGTCATCACATCCCTAAAATGCCCTAGTTGTGTCACCAACAGCAACATTTGCT
This sequence comes from Phoeniculus purpureus, assembly GCA_028565055.1. Lineage (NCBI taxonomy): Eukaryota > Metazoa > Chordata > Aves > Bucerotiformes > Phoeniculidae > Phoeniculus > Phoeniculus purpureus. The sequence goes on along the minus strand of JAOXOE010000702.1, from coordinate 15,933,966 downwards.
CAAAAGGAGAGCTGGAACATGCATGTTGTAGACAAGATGAAAAGATGCATCAGCCTAATGATTAATCACAGCTTCATCATCCATGTTTTACAGTAGTGCTGCTGCTTGTGCTAGACAGTAGCTACAAAAGAGGAAATAAATCCTCCCTTTCACTGTGAAAATGTAAGTGGGCACTGCATGAGGGGAGCATCAAAGAGCAGAACAATTCTCTTCCATGTAAGAGGTTGTCAGAGTCTGACTGATTTGTTTTAATTGAAGAATTTATGCATCACTTTACTTTGTGTCACTTGTCACAGTAACTGCACCAAGCCGGTATCTAGCAGTGTACGTTTTTAAAAAGCCACTTTTTTAGTATCTTGGTCATTAGTTAAAGACTAGTTTGCAGTAGTAGAGTACACTCTGTTGTGTCAGTTTGTGCCATTAACATAATTTAAGCAATTATTTAAGTAATCATCAGTTACAATACCAAACCAACAATGCATTTAGTGATAGTATTCATTGGTTATTCACTCGGTGCTAGTGTTTTCTTTCCACTGATGCCTTGTGTCCAGACACCGATAGAGCTAGAAGAGCACAGGCAATACCTCTTGATTGATACTGTTCTACATGGAGTAATAATTAATCTGCACCTTAATTAAACAGACCTGTGAAACATTTCTTGGAGAATTTAAATACTCTGCAAATGGTCCCTTAATTCCTAAGCAAGACTATTGATTGGTTTCTTTCTCTTTCTTGTTTGTACTTGTAATAGACCTTTCACCTCTTTATGTTGATCATCTTAGCATGAGGCATGTTTCAAACGTTGCCTCTTGATCCTTTTGTAAGCTTTCATATACAGCAAGTTTGCTGATAGAGTCTACCATGGACAGCAGGGAGTACAACCATGTTTGCCTGGGACACTCTTAATGCAGGCATCTGCCTCACCTTCTGTTTTGTTTGCTCATCTGTGCTACATCGTTTATCAGCAGTTGATGTCCTTCATAGTGCTGGCAAAGGATACTGGATGAAGTTCTCTGATAATTTTTTTTCCTGCTTGTTCAGCATTTCCCCTTTTTGTCCCTGCTTTTCTTTCTTTCTAGTTTCTGTTGCTGATGTAGCACCTGAAGGATTCCTTAGCCTTGTCTTGTAATACTGAAGAACCACAAAAATCTGGATCTTGACTCCATGTATAAAAAGCAAACTCTGTGTAGCTTGTCCTAAGGTTCCTCTTTACTTTCCCTTTCTGAAAACAGAGCAGAAGTCTTGGGATAGACATAGGCTTAGTCATGAAGATTGAAAAATTCTCAGCACAAAAACACCGTGCAACTGAAAAATTTTTATTTTAAACAGCTTTAGAAGATAAACTGCTGTTATCTGAGGAAAAATGTCTCTGAGTCCAGGATAAATGGCCACAAGAGACAACTAGCCCTGGGGGGAAACAAAAAAAAAAATTGAAAAATAGTGACATTCCTACATCAGAGATGCATTCCGTAGCAGTGTTTGTTTGAACTGTTTTTATATTTCTAAAATTAGAGCTTATTGTATTCTTAGATTTCAGACTTTTTTTTTAAAAAAAGACAGTACTTAGATTTATACAGGATTTGTTTAGATACTTGTAACAGTTACACTTGCTTTATTAGTCATTTAGGTTTTTTATAGACAAGAAGGTAATAATTATTTTTTACAATACAACAGTTTTAACCTTTCTTATTAGAATACACAGGCTTGTAGTTTTTGTCTTGGAGCAATATTTTAGTAACCTGCACTCTTGAGTCCCCATCCTAATCTTTCATGAAGATATCTCAGCTGCTAAGATATGATCTGTATGAACTGTATTCATTTACTAGAATAGAGATTTAAAATAAATAATGAGTGAAATAATTCATAGGTGTGTTCAGGCTGGGTGCTGTAGGACCTGAAGCAGTAGGTCTGTGTTGTACCTTTGGCCCATAGATGCATGGAAATCAGCTGCACTTCCAATTTCTAGGCTTAAGGAGACTGAGTTCATTTTGGAGGTACAAGGTGTGTAACAGTTTTGCTAATTTCTGTAAGGGATTAATGGCGGGAAGCATGGAATTTTTTAGACAGACATCTCCTCCTTAAGAATCACCTGCTAAAGGAAGGAGGGAATTTAAGTAATTCAGTTCATTTGGAGAAAATGACTTCATTTGTCACTGTTGAGTCAGTCAGTTTTGCACTGAAGTCGGTGCAAATTCTGCCTGAATAGTTTATCTGCATCTAGAAATGTCTGAATTGGCTGTGCAGAAATACCTGTGTGTGAACAGCTCCTTGTATGACACTTGCTTCCACATTTGTGCCTGTCTGTGGGCACAAAGCATAATAACTTTTCTGAAATAATGTGTTTCAAAAACATTTTCAGGTATGGACAAGTCCCATGTTAAGGCTTTCATGTTGTGGTCTTGGAGAGAGGCTGTCAGTAAGCCTTGCAGAGTTAAGTTCAGATAAAGACTAACAAGTGATTTTTTTGGTTAAATTATTTTTATCTTTTCATGTATATACAATTTTTCCTCTGTTATTTGTATATACCTCAACTCTCAATTTTATAATCACTTGGGAAGGGAGGGAATTGTACATATAAAGCCTGAAGTGTTTTATGTTAGACTTTAATAAACTTGTTTTGTAATTTTCCCTCACCTGGTATCTCCTGTGTGTAACTGCCAAGGGTAGCAATAAAAGGAGGAGGGAAGCACCATCCAAGCACCCTGTCAGGACAGGGATTCCTGCACAGAGCAGGGATTCCACAATCTCTTCTCAGCAGCAAACACATCTCCTTTATCTCGTAGAAGATACTCTGGGTCTGGTCAAAGTAGATTAAACAAAACCTTTATGCTTGCATTGAGGGGTTGTTTGAGAATTCTGTTTTTTCTGAGCACTTTGAAGATCTTTTTACGCTTGAGTAGATTTTCAGGGGATTACTTTACCAGAATTTGTGTCGTAATGTATTTTACCTAGATTGTTTAATGTCACAGAAGGTGGTAAGGTGACTAGGGCACACAGTAGGACTTCGGGGACCTGTGTGGTACTCCTGTCCTCCTGGATCAGTTGTTTTCCTTCTCTTTAAATTGATGTAGAAATGCTGCCTTTGAGCAAAGTACTGCAAATTCTGGAAGCAGAAACAGTGATTTACATAGTATTTCCAGTAGCTAGAGGAAACACAATCCTGCTGACAACTTGTAGCCTAAGTAAATTCTCTCATTCCAAAGAACACAACATCTTTTAAGAATTTCAAGGTTTGTTTAAAAACAAAGAAAGTAAAACAATAAATGTCCCTGGCAAAGGCCTCTTTAAGTAACTCAGGGGTTTGCACAAATAATTTTTAGTTTGCCAGAAGCCATTTATACAAACTCAGTAGGAATTACCCTGTAGCCCTTTTATACAAAGCAACACCCAAGTAAACTCTAGCACATGAGCTATTTGTATGGATATTGTCAGAGTTCTCTTGCAGACCGAGTATCTCACTGTTCAACAAGGGTTCAGAGAATGCAGATATTTCACAAATATTTGAAATATTTCACTTCTGACAGTAGATGCCACTTATCGCATTATAGTTTGTGTGTGATAGTGTTGCCATCTTGCCACACCCACAGAAAATAAAATCATGCCTGTGGGTAGAGCTTGGACTGAATTAAAGCACTTGCTTCCCTGTTACCTAGTTCATTCACTTAAGTAAAGTAAGACTTAATTTGGGCAATGAAATTAGCCTGAACTTCATAGACAGAACAAGGGAAAGAAAGAGACATGGAAAAAAAGTACCTCCTTCTGAATCTCATTGCAGTCTTTCACTGGTATCATCAGTACCTGGTTACTGACAGGGCTCTCTGTAGACTATCAGCACCTGCAATGCTCCAGAGTAGCAACACGTGGGAAAATACCAACTTTGATAATCCAGGCGTATCTAATTATGTAGAAACTCAGGAATTTCCATTCCATGCAGGCTCTTCTAAATGACAGACTATCCTCAGCTTTTGTTCTCATTGCTCTGTGCTTCCAGTTGAACAGTCAAAGTACAAGGTTTTCACAGCATGATATATGGACTTTGAGCTCAGACAACCCTGTGCCAGTGTCAAACAAACCAGCCTGCTCTGTAGGCTTGTATCCAAGTGCTCTTAGGAGCACCTTGGTCATTTCAGTTTGGTATGAGGAATCCAGACATCTCCCTGTTTCTGCACTGTCCTGGGTATTACAATTGAAATTAACTTTTTCCCATCACACTTGGATGTTGTGGCTCTTGCCTGCACACTTACACATTCACCAATTATTCTGTTCCTTTATAAGAATTTTGAACAGGCACCTTCAGATGTGCCCAAGACTGCACCAGGGGAAGCCTTTGAGCAAACCTCTGCTGTCCTATTCAGGGACTTCTGCTTAGGAGCACAGATTTAGTCACTTCCACAGGTATGAGCAGAGAAGGTGGAACAAGGGAAAAAGCTGAGTGATCCTCAAACCTCTACAAAGTCTGTATTCAAACCATTACATGAAGTTAACTACCAGTATATGCAAATATCTTACTCTTCTGTAGTAGTTGCCACATGGCTATAATGTAGGCACCTTTTTAAATCATTTTCAAGAGATGGGAAGAAATAATGACACCAAGTTTGGTGAAGCTTTACATTTGCAGTGTAAGCAGCAAGTACATGCTGCAAGTTCGTCCATTTATATTCAAGTAAACTCACCTCACCACCTTTAAAGTTCCAACACAGTGGTTTAATGCTTACAGTGACTTAAGTTGGTTACTAAGTCAAAGAGGTATACAGATCACAGTAGCAACAAAAGCTTTTACCCAGACCTCTCAGCCTCTGCAGGAATGTTGTGCTCCAGCATATCTGCTTTGCTGTTAAGCAGAGATGCTGCCCAGCAGCAGTGCTGGGTGTAAGTTTTTGTGGGTTTGATGTGCCTGTCTACCTCCAGCACCTGTGGGCTCTCCCTCCAGTTTGGAAACCCAACTGCAGGGACAGTGGCCCAGGAAGGCTGAACACAGCTCTTCATCCACAGCAGCCCTGTGGCTGAGGATCCTGTTGTCATAATCCTCCATCCACAGGCTCTAGCTGCTTCAATCCAGCCCCATGTCTTTTGTGAGAAGCACTTTATATTATACCCTGATCTGAGTAGTTCTAAATAGAGCAGAGTAGTCTAGCTGCCAGGAGTTCTGTTCATGTGTCTGCACTATGCAGGCTCAGTTCTTCCCATGTCCCTGGTCAGCAGCTGGTTTACTCACCATTGCGACTAAGAATGCCAGTGTGTCTTGGTGCACTATGACCTGGTGAAAATGTTTTCTTCTGGGCATGCCATTTCACTAAACTGACCACCTAGGAATCCTGGAACTACAGTTGACCATAGTAAGGTGAAGGAGGCAGTGTGCAATAGAAATGATAGTTTATGCATATGTATGAGAAGACTGTATATAACCTGATGAAATCTGCATTTCAGGGCACATGGTTTGGAGGATTTTCCCCCGTGTGCCCAGTGCTGCAATAAAACACACCTATTGTTTCTCTCTGTGAATTGGAGTTCATTTCCACAAGTCAACTGCAGTAAAATTAATGCATTTCCATGTCAATAGACTCTTAACAGATTGGACATTATCTAGCAACACATTTAAAGAACATTGTTTCCATGGTTTATCCCTAATGCCATTTCAAGTGGGTTTGGATTCCTTCTAGACTAAAGACTCTGAAGAAACATATGTAAGTGAGTCTGATAATTACACAATCAATTATACTAGACAGAAAACCAGACAGGAAAAGCTTAAGCACATGGAATGCATCAAACTGCTGCCTCACTCACTCACTGGTATTCTGAAACCTTTGCAATTACCAGACTAGAATTAGCATCTTCGTTGGTCACCTCCCCACAGCTCGGTGTCCAGTAGTAATGCTTCTGAAGGCCATGTGAAAGCTCTGCGAGGTGAACATGGCCATCCACTTCATATGGCTCCACGTCTGTGCAATTAGGTTTTAGACGGCCTGTACCAATTAATTCTGAAAAGGCCTGAAATGAATAAAACCAAGAATCTGACACATAACATTTCACTTTCACTACAGCAAAGGCTCTAGAAGATAACACACAACGGGAGAGCACTTGATCATTTCAGTATGCTGATGTCCAGCAAGTGTCATCACAGCATCATATTATAACTTTTTAAAAAACTCAGAGTAAATCAAGTATCTTGTTCACTAATTGCTCTAGTCTTCCCAATGATCATAAAAACAAATTAGAGCAAACACAACCCAGCCCTCTTAGAAGAAACAAACACTCACCATACAGGTGGCTTCATCAAATGTGTTCCCCCAGATGTAAATATAGGAAAGCTCCATGTTAGTTTTCATTGCATCTGAAAGAGCCACAAGTCCTTTGCCACCTATATTATTGCTTACTACTGACAACCTAATAAACAGGGAAAATAGTTACGCAAACACCTGCCAAACCACAGAGTTCCTGTCTTTTACTTAAGACAAAGTTTATGACTAATTGTGATTTTATATTATTATACATTGAAATTTTGTATTTGTCAGTACTAATACAAGTACCTATTTCTATCAAGGCCAGTCCTACTACAAAATCCTGTTCAGGTTGCTGAAGTCTGTTTGGACTACGGACTTGTACCATTTCTAAAGGCACTTCCCCAACTCATGTAGCCAGGTTGTTCACCGTTTAGTTCTTCAGTGTCAGTGACTCACTCAAGGTGGCCAGGTCACATCTCTAGTCTGCTTTGAAGCGCAAGCTTTGGCATTTATCCAGGATAAGCTTTGATCTTTGCAGAGTGGCAGTTATTTTTATATTAGTGAACCTGGAAGGCTTTCAGAGGCACCTTGCAGCCGCCACCTCCTCAGTCTGCTACTTAAAACTAATGGCTTCAGGTAAGACCTTTGATCAGCTTTTACATCCTGCCGCACAGGGTTTAACACAGGCTGCAAAATACACCCTGATGGAGAGATTACAGCTCTTTTGGGCTTGCCCGGAAGCTAACTTAAACAGAGGATTTTCTTAAGTGTTGAAGATCAGAACCAACAAATATAGTGCCTTATCATATGGAACCTGATTACCCAAAAGTTCTGGGGATGCTAAGTTCTTGCTTGTTTTAGTTCGTGCACTACAGGGACCTGTGCTTTAAAGATGCAAAAAGAACTAAGGTGGTCTAACTGCCTTTCCCCCAACACACAACCCCTTTAGAATTACTGTAAAAGCTGTGAATCACACGCGAGATGAACCACTAAAACTCCCAAAACCTTTTGAAATAAAAGAATAAGAGTATGTTAGGCCACTCAAGAACGGACACAAGGGAATGAAACCAGTTATGAGTTGGCCTAGCAGGGTCAGGCAAAGGAATCCCACCCAATCTGTCGCTCATGGTTATTTTCCCCAAGAAAGAAAAATGGACCAACAATTAGGAAATCCCTGACTTTTCAGTTTGGAACAACATCAAAGCACCCAGCAAAATCTGAGTCATTACACCCACAGTGTCGGGAGGAGCTGTGTAAATACTAACGCTCGAAGAGTCCTGTTGTACAATGCCAAGGCTTTGCTCAGGTAGATGGCTCCATCATCTTCTAGTCGGTTTGCGTTAAGATCAAGGATTTCCAAGGCTTGGTTCTGTTTTAGCAGCTCTCCCAGAAATTTTACACCGTCAGAGGTTATCTTATTACTGAAAGAGAGATGCAGACGCTTTTTTTAAAAAAAAGTTGCTAAGAAAATGAGATTCTACTGTTAGTCAGAGTTGTCACCGAGTAACTCTTACCAGCTCAGATCAAGGTATCTCAGGCTGCAGTTTTTATATAATGCCTCACACAGTTGCTCTACCCCAAAGTTTTTCATTCCGTGCTTGCACAAGTGAAGTTCCACAAGAGAGAAGTTGTTCTTCAACATCAGAGCTATGTGAACTGTGGTCTCTTCCTAAAAAATCACACAGTCAGTTTTATTCAGCTGTACTTCGGGATGAGACAAGGCCTTGCTTCAGTAGAAGTGAGACACATAACTAACAAGAGTTGGTCATCAGTAGTGTTCCATTTTGGTTATTTCAGCTAGAATTTGTTTGGTTATTTTCAGCTAGAAATAGCCAGGAAACAAAATACATTGTGACAACGCAGAAAAGACATTTTAAAAATAAAAATATTATATAATTTTATATATAATAAATATATTTTCAAATAAACTAAGAAAAATATCAGAAATATATTGGTAGGTTTACAGCACAACATATACTCATGCAAATAACAAGAGAAAATCAGTGATTGAATGCTTTTGTCTAAACCAGTTTTCTTCCCAGTCATTGATCTTAAAGAAACCTGAATGTCAGTCTTCACTAACATTAAAAGTGTTTTGTCATGAGGCTAATCTATTATTCCATAAAAAGAAACAGGGCTGCTACGGGCAAAAATATGTCCTATCACTGCAAGACAAAGCAATTTTGTTTTGAAAGTTGTCATGTTAAAAAAATAACTGAGTAAAATACTATGAGTCAAAAAAAAGGACCCACACGAAAGCTGGGGTAGGGCTTTTTACATGTGTCCATAGCAAGAGGACAAGGGGGAAAGGGTTACAAACTTGAAGAGGAGAGATTTAGGTTAAGACATCAGGAAAAAAATCTTTCCTGTGAGGGTGGTGAGATGCTAGAACAGGTTGCCCAAACAAGTTGTGGCTGCCCCATCCCTGGAAGTGTCCAAGACCAGGTTGGATGGGGCCCTGAGTAACCTGATCTAGGAAAGGTGTCCGTGCCTGTGCAGGGGAGGGTGGAACTAGGTAATTTTAAGGTCCCTTCCAAGCCTGGCCATAACAAAGGCAAGTGTAGAGTCTTGCATCTGGGCAAGAACAACCCCAGGTACCAGGATAGGTTGGGGACTGACCTATTGGAGAGCACTGTAGGAGTAAGGGAGCGGGGGGTCCTGCTGGACAGCACTGTGACCACGAGCCAGCAATGTGCCCTTGTGGCCAAGAAGACCAATGGCATCCTGGGGTGGACCAGAACAAGGTTGGTTAGCAGATCGAGGAAGGTTCTTCTCCCCCTCCACACTGCCCTGGTGAGACCACATCTGGAATATTGTGTCCAGTTCTGGACCCCTCAGCTCAAGAAGGACACAGAACTGCTGGAGACAGTCCAGCGCAGAGCAACGAAGATGATGAACGAAGTAGAACACCTCTCTCATGAGGAAAGGCTGAGGGAGCTGGGTCTCTTTAGCTTGGAAAAAAGAGACTGAGGGGTGACCTCATTAATGTTTACAAATATGTGAAGGGTGGGTGTCAGGAAGATGGAGCCAGGCTCTTCTCAGTGTCATGTAGTGATGGGACAAGGGGCAATGGGTGTAAGCCAGAACACAGGAAGTTCCACATAAATATGAGAAGGAATTTCTGCACAGTGAGGGTGACAGAGCACTGGAACAGGCAGCCCATGGGAGTTATGCAGTATCCTTCTCTGGAGAAGTTTAAAACCCACTTGGATATGCTCCTGTGCAACTGGATCTAGGGAATCCTGCTGTGGTGGGGGAATTGGACTAGATCTTTCAAGGTTCCTTCCAATTCCTAATGTTCTGTGATTCTATAAACATAAAGCCTCAGAAAAGTAATTGAAAATGGCAAGCAGAGTCTCCCACAGATACAGACCAGGTCCTTACTGATTTTCAATAGCGGTAGTTCAAAATTATTTCTAAAGAATTAGTTTAGGCCAGATCAAACCCTGTCTCAGTAGAAAAGAAAAAACTACAAACATGCTTAAACTGTTAATTTCACCTTCATGAATTTAAGATCTGGCCTTTATGACAGTTTAGTTTCATTATCCTGTCACCAGGACAATATTGTACCCGTCATAGACACTGACAACCACTGCGAACCCACCACCATAATCACCCTGATAGGCAGGGCTTCAGCAGGACCAGCCACACACAGAAGCAGCACGTGAAAGCACCACAGCTCCCATACAGTGCTGGGTGGATTCTTTTCTCAGTGTTGAGTGTTTGGAAGGGTTTGCATCTTGGTTCTGGCTAACAAACACATCACAGGTTTTACACTGATGAGATTCATCCACTTGTTAAATTCATGTTTCAAGTCCACAGTGGATCAAGAGAAGCCCACAGGGTGGTGAGTGTGGCATATTGTTGAAACGTGCCCTTCTCCTTCAGGTTGTCAGCTCTGGCAACTGCCCATGTACTGCTGCTTGCTGCTCAGATAAACAGCAGCTTTTTGCTTTTCATTTCCTGCTCAACAGCATTTCTCCCTCAGTTTGCTGGACAATGCATGAACCTCTTGCTGCTGCAACACCAGAAGGAATACTTGGTTCACCCATATCAAGCCATCTCCATCAGCCCATTATTTAACAAATGCATAACATACTATGAAAGAACACATTAAAAAGTGCAGTTTCTAGTTAAACAGATGTCACAAGATTTGGTGCAGCAAGACAAAAAGAGTATTTCTGCAACCACTGTCTTCACTTTGTAAGTAAACCCGGAGAGCCGTGCGGTTCAGCGGCCCATAAATAACATCAGTGCTGACTGTGACACTTCTGTCTTTGACTGAGTTCACACCACCGCCTGCTCACACACACTCACTTACATACCTCTTGGCTGTACAGTAAAGGACGATTTAGGTTTATGGTTTTCACTGATTTGTTCTGATTCAGGGCTGTAGCTATTGCTATTAGACACTGTGTACCCTGAAATGAAAATAAATGAACTCTTTAGAAAAAACCATGCAATGTAGATCAAGCTGTCAAATTACCTTGACTTCTTAGAATTGGTTGTCAGAAGTTCAAATAATCAAATGGCCTCAGACTAGAAATACTATTATTTGTGCCTCCACATAGTCTGGAGAGGTGCAGGTGGTGAGAGCTTAGACACAATGTACTTTGTAATAATACCAATATTAACTCTTCACAGAATAACAGACTGGGATTTCACTAAGTACTAATAACCAGTAAATTTGGCTGCTCAGAAAATCAGAAGCAAGAATAATGCATTTCAAAGGTACTATTACATTTAACTGATCCTGTATGTGGTCCTTGAGGACCTTGGCAAAAGTTTTAGGTAACATTTATCAACTAGGTAAACTCATACAAAATGTGAATTTATGTGAGACAGAGCAGCGAGCCTCTAGGACACAGGCCAGTACAGATCTTTGTATTTCCATCTTGTTTACTCACTAATTCATATTTACGTTATTTTCCAATTAGGCTGGTCTACACCCAAAGCTATTTCATTTAAAAAGAGCTTTCTATTGACTCCCTATCAAGCATAAACATACTAGGCTTTGAAACGAATCCTACACTGGCTGCACTTTCCCTGTGCATGTTTTCCTAACACACTGCATGGGTTTCTGAGAAGTATTCCTTCCTCTAGGAAACTCGGTAACTCCAGGACACACATGCACACAAGTAAAAACCATCCACAGGCTCTTACTGGCTAAAGTGGGCAGCACCCTGCTTAGTGTATTCACCCATTGCTACCCTCCTGACTTTCCCCGAGCTTATGTCCTTTACAGATCAACCCTTCATAGTCACAACAGAACTATAGGGCTGGGTGTCTTGCAAGTGTTACAGCACTGCTGTCCAGGAGGAGATGATTCTCCAAGGAGTAAGACCTTTCTCAGGATTTAGCAGACATAAATCTTGGATAATGGAAGCCAAGCACCTGAATTCCCAGAGACATTCATTCCTGTGATTCTGTGATTGCAGCTCACATATCATCAGTCATGACTTCAGAGGTGACTAATGCAACCCCCTTGCCAAGTATACACTGCACAATATTGCAGTATTACCTACAGCTATCACAGAATGTAAAGTCAGCAACGGATGGTATTTTCCTCTCATTAAACACAGCAGGACTTTTGTGACATCCTTGAAAGACTTATGTCATTGCTGGTAATTTCACAGGGTTACTCACCATATCACAGTCTCCCAGGTCCAGCTTCTCTAAGGTTGAATTAATTTGTAGCATCAAAGCAAAGAACATCCCACCTTCATTTCCTATTTTGTTTCCAGTCATTCTCAAATAGGTAAGAGTTTGATTCCTCTAGACAAAATAAGACTTCTTGAACAAATCAGTTCCTTTTAAACAGCCTGAAAAACACCACTGTCCTTCCTGTGAATGCTACTGGTTTTCACACAAAAACAAAACATCCCTCCAGAAGAACTGTGTCCAAGCAACAGCACTGGGTAAGCAACTGCTTCAGGCTCTCCTCAGTGGAATTGAACATGTGTGAGTCTGGAAGCAAAACTTGAGTTTTGAAAATTTATGTTTCTCCCAATTCCACAAAATTCACACTCACTAAAATAATCCAAGCAGATATTTTTTGCCTGAATTGGCATGTGAAATGCAAATGATCTCAAAACAGATTCAAACCTAGTAAGTCTACGAGAATACAATTAGCTTTATTTTTCATAGCCTTTTAAATCATGTGACCAGTCAAAGGTCAGTAAAGCTGGTGAGTCATGAGAAATCACCTTTGCCTTCAGTAGGATGATTTAGTGCCAGTAAAACCAGTGTGTAAGTCTTCGCAGGCCTGGAGACCCCACTGACAATTGTCTTGATTATGGGATAGAAAAGTCAACACCTTCCCCCTCAGCCTCCACAGAGTTTCAGTGGACATGAAATAACTACTCAGCCATTAAAGCCATAAAAGCAGTGCAGAATAGTTTTATGCTTTGATTTCCTCAGTACTACCACAATCACTCTACCACAGATTATGATTGATAGGTTACAAAACAAGCAGTTCTGTGAGCAGCAGAACTACTGCATCCTGGTTTCATACAGTTTTTATGTGTTCCACATGTCCCAAGTACCCTCTTCCCAACTATAGTACCTTGATACAGCATCTCCCTCTCTCTCTCCCCCTCAACAACATTCTCCTGTCACTCCCCATTTACCCCTACCTGGCCCAGGGGCAGGAGCCTATGAAGCCGAGAGGCTGGTGGTCACATTAAAACCAGCAAATGCTGCCACAGGCCTGCATAAACAGCTTTGGGGTTTGCCTGCAAACCCAGCGTTGTACAACCATGGAATTTTGGAAGACTGTCAAATTTAGTTGAAATCAGTTCAAAGACTGTGAAAGAGTAAGAAAGAGCTCACGTGAGTTCCATTTCACAACTACAACAGCTCTTACACACAAACCTGATTTCCTTCGGAAACCACATCTAAAATAACAAACATGTTTTCAGGCTGCTGCTGTTGAGGCAAAGTCTTGAAAACATGTCTTGGGACATCTCAAATCAAGACAAATATTGACATCCAGGTACGGGCAAATTTGATGCCTTCTGTTTTTTAAAGAAAAAAGAGAAAAAAATCTGATAGCACATTTCACAGAGAAAAATCAAGCTGATAGTTGTGGTAATTAAGTGTTAATGGCAGCACTGAGTAACTTTCTTCCATTGGAAATCTGACTTCTGAAGTCTACCTCAGGGACACAAACAATCCCTGTGATACAGTAAACGGAGAATGGTCTGAAGATAGAAAGGCCTTTCAGGCAGCTCTGATGTTGGCAGCACAGCCAGAGATGTTCATCAAAAGCAGAAGTGTCAGACTAGACACCATTGTCTAAATTTCCCAGATAAATACTCACATGGAGTCCTCTTGCAATCAGCTCTGCTCCACTTGTGCCAATATCATTAAACATCAGGTTAAGGTACTGCAGAGTGGAGTTGTGCTTAGGAACAAGCAAAGCAGAAAGTAATGAGAATTTGTTTCCAGATCAGGCCTACAGCTTTCACAAAGGAGATGTGTTATACACGTACTAACAGCCTGTGCCCTTTCCTGTATTTCTGGCAGCCCCTGATGTGGAGAAGGAATTAAGGAATACGAAGGAATATCAGATGATGAGGGAAAGGCAGAAAAAAGATGTTGCATGTAGGTCCTCGTGGAGCTTACAGAAGCCATGTAGGAACCTGTGTGCTCAGCATGACTGAGCCAGGCAGGTGGTCAAGCTCAGGTGCAGATCTTCAGGCATCTTGTGAGCTTAGTGGCGCTCCCTGAGCTCTAAGATCACAGGCACCCAGTGGCAACTCGCTATTTTATGTTTGTATTCTGGTGCTTACAATGTCATCAAGGCAGCATTAAAGTTTCCTACGTTTAGGCTTACAAAAGGGTTAACAGATATGATAAAGTATCTAAAACAAAGGCCCTGGCACTAGATTTTAGTAGATGCACTTGGTTGTGAAAGTCAAAATTAACAGAATTTTGCAAAACCAGGGCAGTCCTGTACCAAATACACCACATGCAAAGATTGCCTGAATAAACTACAAGCTGCTGAAAGACAGACATGGTTTTGGCACCTGGAGGAATGTTGCCATGTGTTCTGCTCCAGCATCTGTTAATACATTATACCTAAGGTCCAAACCTGAAAAACATGAAGAATGTGTATCTACAATTAATCAATCTCCAAACAAAAAGAGAATAACTGAGGCATAAATCAAGACCGCTTATGTTTTCCCACATTAGCACAGCAATGTCAACCATGAACAAAATAAATCTTACCCGTGACAAGCTCACTATTGCGTAAGACAGAGACAAGAATTTGAAGATCATAATCTGTAACTCTCTGCACAGGCACCAGATGATTATTTCCAGCTATTTTTAATGTGATTCCTTTTGTCCATCTGCTGTAACACATGGGGAGAAGTAAAATGACACACAAGAATGAATCTTCTCTCCACATAAGAGGCATCTCTGCACTTGCCCTCACTGATAGTTAAACACAGTTAGGTGCTGCCACTGCCTTCTGTAACAGAACAGACAATGTGATTCAAGCTGTACCTCAGCACTCACCTTTTTGATAATTCTGAAGACACCGCAATGCTGTAAGACCATGCATAGCACACAGAAAGCAGGGAGAAGAAAGACAGGAGAAAGCAGATTGAAAGAAAGGCACTGCTAGAGGCTACCTCATCATCTCCTTTTGACTTGTTTCCTTTTCTTTATTTACTCTACCCTGCCCCCAGGCTCAAAACTCAGCACACGCTTCCCCACACTGTATTTTCTCAGGTTTTCTCTCCCAAGAACAAGTAACTTTAATCCCAGGAGCATCAACAAAGCAAAGCCCTCCCCAGCCACATAATGAGTTTGAGTGGTTAACACCTTGGCAAAATTGAGAGACAACTTGGAGAAGCATTACCCAGCTGGAAGCTAACTGGATGCAGCTGAGGCTTTTCAAACAGGAGCTGAGACAAAAGGAACTGAGCTCGGACGATTAGACACCAACACTGGCTTCTCTAAGGGACACAAAGGCACCATCCTGTACATTTTTCAGTTTTTTGGATTTCTCTGCCTGTAAAGCTGCCCCAGAAGGGATATATAGCTGCAAACTCCTGCCAAGATTGTGCCAAGATGAGTCAAACCAGAACTTCGGCAGTAAATGCTAAATGTGATTTGTGTTTAAGCCTGAAGCCGCATAAATGTTCTCATTGTTTAATTCCTTGTCCTGTTATCTTGTTTAAGACTTTCAGAAGCATCTAAAACATGCTGCTTAGTATTTCCTTACATTTTATCATCTTTATCAGCTTCTTGAAGCACCCGAGTAATGAAGGGATTTTCAGGATGGCCCAAGTTTTGACAGGCCTGCGCATAGTGCTGGTGAAGATCTGGGCGGACTGACATGACCTGCTGGAAAACAGAACAAGCGTTACCGCAGCACTCCAGTAGCCTAGCAACGTCCCCAGGACTCCAAGCGCTGCTGTGCCAGGCTCTGCCCAACAGTAAGAAAGGGTTTGGCCTGAGAAGGGTTACAGCTCTGGATACGCAACACAAGAATAACAGTACGGACAGGAAAAGCCTGAGGGGCAAACGTGCATTTGTGGATGTGCTTCTGATCTGCCATCAGGTAGGATCTCAGCTAACAGTACTGATATCCGTATTGGTACCTGTACGGGCAGGTTCCTTGTCCCTGTAAGGCAGCAGAGTCCCACCCTCTCCAGACCCACCTGAGGGACCCAGGCCTGCACCCTCTCCCGCAGCTGTGTAGCCGCCTCGGAGGAGAACACCCCTGGCTCTCTTCCAGGCCCAGCCCAGTGCTCTGGTAGGAGGCCCCACTGCTGTCCCACCCCTGTGTGGTACTGGGCCCTCCCCGCAGTGCCCAGTCTTCACGGGGGTAGCAGCTCACCCCAAGAGTTTATTTAGCGGTCTGCCCACGGTCTCCAAGGAGCCTTTGTACAGATTTCCATGGCTACCCAGATTAGCACTTACTTCAGTGGTGCCTGTCCTGTCTCTTCCACCTTTTACTGACTTCACTGCTGCCCTTGTATGCAGGAGGGAATGTCCTGTCCACTTGCTCCTGAGTACTGAACCTGGAGCCAGTAAAGATAAAATACCCTGTACAACATCTGAATTAGTCTGCAAAGCCCAGAATAGGTCTGTCCTCATAGTGATCGCTCAGTTCTTCCTCCTCGTCTTGATGACACCAGGAACCAGCCCATCTCTGAAAATGTGACAGTTACTGCAGCAAGGAAAAGGACATCAGGCATTACCAGTCCCTAAATGCTGGCTGGAAGTTTTCCTGAGTCCAGATATCAGAGGTTGGTCAGGTAGTTGCCCTTTCCTACCTCTTTCGCCATCAGCAATAGCACAGCTCTTAGACTACTGAACATCACATTCACTGGCATCTCGGTGCCTGAGAAACCACAGTTACAGAAGAAGGTTCCACCTTTCCACAAGAAGTCTTTTCCAGATTTACATTCAGCATAGATGAAGACAGATCTCCAGTCAATGTTCAAGACTTCAGGAGGATGCTTCATCCAGCTCTTCTGATTTCACAATGTTATGATCTGAATTTGGCTGTTAAGCACTTCAGGATGCACTGGATCCAAACCCATTGTGTTGCATGTTTTGATCTTGACAAGCACAAGCAGCATTTTGCAGGGGTCCAGTTGAGTACTGAACCTGTTCCTAAATGCTGAATTATTCCAGCATTTATTCAGTGTAAGAAGGTCTTTGAGTTCTCCTGATTTTTCCTTTTTTTTTCTCTTTTGAAATTGAAAATAAGGAGCAGAGATGGACGAGACTCAGCAGAGGCAGGAAACCAGCACAGGGAGCACTTACTACCCTAAACACAATTCTGTTGTTTTTGAGGATGACCATGCTGAGACTGCACAAGTAATACCAGTGTACTACTTGAATGAAGTGCCAGAGAATGAAGCTCTTTCTCCCACACATGTCACAGACAGGATATTTTTTGTTGATTTAGCCAATAAGCAACTGCAAACCATCTCACCAGAGGTCTTGAGTCTAGAATATCTGGAAGAGCTGCACATGGAAAAGAACCAGATTATAAGCATCCCCAGGGACATCAACCGCCTGAGGCACCTGAAGGTCCTCTACTTGGATCAGAATCACATACAGGACATATGTGAAGAACTAGGGGAGATGAAATGTCTTCTGAGCTTAGATTTAAGTAACAATCCCCTCTCTTGTAGTTCACTGACAGTTATCAGCAAGCTGCAGTCCCTTCGCCTTCTCAGGCTCTATAAAACAAATTTACATGAAATCCCAGTGCAGATCTGTGAAAACCTCCACCATGTCGAACTGCTTGGCCTTGCTGACAATAATCTCAAGTGTCTGCCTAAAGAAACAGTGAACCTGACAAACCTCAGGGAAGTTTACCTTCAGAAAAACAGATTTGAAAGTTTTCCCAAGGAGCTTTGTCATATTGCTAGTTTAGAAATAATAGATTTGGAGAAAAATCTAATCAGTATCCTCCCAGAAGAGGTTGGCCTTTTGACAAACTTAGTCCAGCTGTTTTTAGGTTTTAATAACTTATCCTCCATTCCTCCTACATTGCAAAACTGCCAGAAGCTGGCTGTGCTGGATGTGTCTCATAATCTCCTGCACAAGATTCCCGCAGGTTTGAAGAATCTCACTGAAATGAGGGAAATCAGACTGTCTGCAAACAGCCTGGAGAAGTTCCCACACCAGCTCTGCTGCTGGCCAGCCCTTTCCTGTGTTTACCTGAGGAACACTGGACTGCACACTGTGCCCAGGTCCTTCACCACATTAACCAATGTCAAGATACTAGATCTGGGTGAAAATTGCTTTGATAAGATTCCTAAAGGAATATGCACTATGAAAAACCTGGAAGTGTTGGCCCTGGATGGCAATCAGATACAGCAGGTATTTGCTCCTTTGCTTTCGTTTGTATTTTATTGATACCTCCCTTTTGCAAAATTTAAGATCTTCACTACCCTTCCCTACTACAAGGAGAAGGCATGTTCTGCCTGGTAGGACGTGAGTCTGGAGTACTCATCACATCTGAATATTCAAGGCAGGGAGAGAATAGCAAGAACATGGAAATACTGACCTTTGTGTTGAGCTGTAAAGATGAAACACTAGCCGGAGGGATTGCTTTGGGTTTTGGCATCTTTTTTTTCTTTCTGCGTATACTGGAAAATAAGAGCTGCATTTGATTAGAATCAAAACATCACAAATTGAAAGACAGCAGAGGGCTATTTAAAAATGGGTGGGAGACTGTCGATACCCATACCAACACCATTAACGTTTGCTGTTTTTTTGGTCATGGGCAATTATACCCTAAAGCTGAGTTATTCTAAGTGTAGTAGTACTCATGGCCATCCTCATTTTAGCACTGAGGATACACCTCCATTTTTTATAACGCAACGCTCATTTTCCGAGGAGATTTTCACTTGTGCAGTTTTCTTCTTGAAGGTTACATTTACAGAAGTAGCAATTTATGTGAAAGAATCACTTTCAGATTTCACTCATTTACTCTCCCCGTGCACTGTGCATACAAAGGAAATGAAGAAGCAGACTAATGTTTCTGCTAAGAAATAAAATTAACCCCATAAGGAATCCTTCCACCAGAGGAAATAACATGGGTTATTTTTTCAGGGGCAATATTTCCACCATACTGTGAAGTATAATGTTACATTAGTTATAGCGGTTATGTAAGTTATAGAATCTTCTGTGTTCATCCATCAACAGCAGTGCAGCTCCACAGCATTTGCTTGGAGATTTTTCCTTAAAAACAAAATCCCAAAGATTACTGTTTAATTGACATGATCTATCTTTTTCATGACTGTATCTAGATACCTGCAGAGGTGAAAGAACTGACCAATTTGAAATGCCTTAACCTGTTGGAAAACCAATTCAGTATCTTTCCAAAGGAAATCTTTCTCCTGGAGTCATTAGAGAGATTATACCTGGGACAAAATAAAGGAATTAAATTCACAAGTCTGCCAGAAGACATCAGCAAATTGCAGGTAGGATCAATAGAAGGGAGAAGATCTTGGTCTCCTGTGGCACAGTACTTCTGTGGACTTCAGCTGCTCCCAAATGCAGGACTGGAGGTTCCCCTAATCTCATTAGACATCTGGTTCAGCCTCAGGCCAAGGCAGTCAGAACAGGAAAAACATAAAAACTCAGCATTTGAGACTAATGCTGTTTCTGTGTTTAGATGTCATCCCAATGGTATCTCAGTTTATAAACATACTGCACACCACCAGTAATCTCTACACATTGATTGTGCATCAAGCTAAGGGAAAATCCTGCAACTATTAAAGCTTACACACATGTAATATGTATCTTCCAGAACCTGAAAGAACTGCATGTGGATAACAACAGTCTGGAGTACCTGCCCGCAGCTATCACCTCATTGAGCCACTTAAAAATACTTGACTGTCGAAACAACCTCCTCAAGTGCCTCCCAGACTCT
Organism: Phoeniculus purpureus; assembly: GCA_028565055.1. Taxonomy (NCBI): domain Eukaryota; kingdom Metazoa; phylum Chordata; class Aves; order Bucerotiformes; family Phoeniculidae; genus Phoeniculus; species Phoeniculus purpureus. The sequence goes on along the minus strand of JAOXOE010000702.1, from coordinate 15,914,331 downwards.
GTATGCCAAATGCAAGGTGAAAAGTAATCTCTGTGTTTGCAGCCTTAAGGACACTAGTACCAGCAAGCATTTTGGAAGAAGGTGGGAGGGAAGGAATGCAGTGCATTGTTCAGGACCCAGCCTGTAACTGCCAGGTAGCCAAATACAGCAAAATTTAGAAACTGGGCGAAGCGCTGTATCCAGCCAAGCTGATAGAAAGTCCTCACCTATGACCAACCTCAGGGTCAGGGGTAAAAATGTTTCCCAGAGCTCAGCTCAAAGCAGATCCCTTGATGTGAGAAGGCCCACCAGTGATTTCAGGGTGGTGGTGTGGAACTGACTCTTTGGGAGTGTCCCCTAGCCCAGTCTTTCCATACTTTCCAGTTCTCTATAACATCTTTGAGAGGGCAAGTTCACTGTCAGCATGACAACTGGCAGTATTTTTGAAAGCTGAATTTAGCCACGTGGCTGCCAGGTGAATAGTCTTCACCTAGCGAAGCAAACGCTTTGCTAGAAGAGTCTGAGTCCCATCCTTCTATATTTGGGAGACAACACTTTGAATTTTAAATGCTCAGGTGAGATGTTCAACTCACACTCACCTTCATGATATGCCTCATTGATGTGCTGTTTATGAGGAGCGTGCAGGCATGCTTCATGTTTCCTGTTCTTTGTGCTGCAGCTCTTTGCTTTTGTGTGTTCAGGTTTGCAAAAACTGCTCCTTCAGAACAATCAGCTGCTCTATCTGCCTGAGGATTTGGACAGTCTTCAGCAGCTGGAGCTACTCCTTGTGGATGGGAACCCTATGACAGATCCTCCAACTGAAGTGTGCTGCCAGGGGCTATCTGCCATAGGGCAATACTTAGAGCAAAAAAGGCGTAAAAAGGCCATTAACTTAAAGGTAGGAGTGACAAGAAAGCCACCACAATGTACACAAGAAACTGTAGTTTTGGTAATAAATACTCTGCACAAGAACCTAAGGGCACTCTATGCCACATCACAGTGTTTGCATCAGCTATGGCAGAGCAGTACTTCTAGCATCGCTCATGTCAAGAAACACCAGAAAATACAACACTAAGCATCACTCAGAAATGTTCCAGGTTGTCATTGCCCCACCAGGTCAGAGTCATTAGGCATAGAATAGCCCTTACAACTGGCGAGGGAGTTTTCCTCAGCAATTTGTCAGGTGGAAGGAGAATCCTTTGTGTCTACAAATAAGGCAGGTCCATTGAGTCAAGACACTACTTAAAGATGAAACTAACTGCAGGTGGCATCTCTACTCTTGCTGACTGGATTTTGTGACTGTAGAGAGTTGAAAATCCACTGTGTGAACACATAGAACAAAACACATTTTTTTGTGGTTTTGTTGTTTGGTTTCTTTTTCCAAAAGAATATCCATCAGGCTGTACCATGACTGGGCCATGAAATTAAATTGCTTGGGAAAAATACAGGGCAAGAAAGGAGGAAAGGCAAATATGCAGTCTTCGAGTTTTCTGAACTGAAATTATGAAGAAATTACACCAATAGAGGAGTAAACTAATGTTTCTGCCAAACTTCTCTGGAACTAGAAGGTGACATTAAAAGATGTGTCGATACAGTCATTTGTTGAGCTAATCAAACGGTCTGGAGAACTACAATATTAGTGTCCTCCCTGGTAAGAAACTCCTCTAGAATTTTTACTCTACACAGAATAAAAGGAAGGTCAAGTGACTGTCAGTCTATATTAGACTGCTTTGTTTGCAGCCAAGATAGAATAAAAGTGGGTTTGAGACCATAACGTGCCTGGCTTTTTGTATCAGTAACTCTGTTCCATGTGACTGTTTGCTTTTACCCTTTAACTGCAAGTAACTAGCTTGTTCTCTCTTTTTCAGATCAAAGTTTTGCGGCAGGAGTTGGAAGGGACTGGACCTTTCTTGACACTCAATAATCTACTCAAAACAACAATGAAGGAAAAGCAAGAAAAAGGAAAGGGAACAGTGAAGCCTGTGAAACCTTCAAAACCCAAAAAGTGATATATGGGCACTCACTTTTCAAATGTGAGCAGAGATAAGCAAATAGGAGCAAGCAGTAATAAAGCATTAGGATCAATATATGTTACAAAGAAAACATGATGGATTTTAGTTTTGCTTTTGTTTTAGTCAACACTGACTCCAGCTGAATCAGGCAGAATCTGAAATATTCTTGAGCTGTCTCATTCTGAATGCGTGTTATCTTAAAGCAAAGAGGCATCTGATTAACTGGATCAATCAATCAATCTATAGGAGTCTGGTGCAATGGAGTGTTCTTTGTTCTGAATCCCCAAGTATTTGACATCTCACTTCCAGTTAGTGAGGTACAGTCATATCTAGAGTGAAAACACTATTTGTGGCCCCACCTACTAGCAGTTATTTAATGAATCTCTCCTTCAGAAATGATGGGCACCTTGTTTGGAAATATGGAGGGGGATTCCAGGCAGTCAGAACACCTTAACTTCTCCCAGACCCTGCATTACCCTCCTTGCAGAGGTGTAAAAAGCTGTTTTGAAAGTATCTCTACTTCTGCAAAAGCCTTTGATGTTTTGACAATGTGCAGTTACAGCATTTTGAATGACTGCAAGCTCTCAGATTCTTAGATCCCATTTCTAGATAGCTCGATGACAGTTCGTAAAACATCTGCACCACAGGCTTATCCGAAATCAGGGTCTTGTCAATACTCTGCAGTTCTTCTGGCTCCTGGCATGTTGCAAAACCTTCATTAGTCTTAAGAACCATCATGGACACTCCTCACTGTAATTCTAGCAAGCCAAATGTATATGCAACCATGTTTTTCCAAAGCACTTTACTAAGAGCTGTTTGTCCTAGACATCTGATGTCCCAGTCTAGTTTCCATTCCATACTGCTGTTACTCTTTAACATCTCCAGAGTGTTATTTGCAGCATACATAGAACAGAGCTGGACTGGGACTGGCTAATGTGCAGATCCAAAATGCTTGAGTGGGTGGGAGCAGAGCCCTTTATTTCGTTTAACTGGCTAGTGGAAACTGCAGTCCTGCTCTTCCTGCCCTTGTCTGAGCTGCCTTAGAGAAGCTGATAGCATCCTGAAGGAGGTGGTGAAGGTAATATTGCTGAGATCCAGGTTTCCTAGACCTCCTTCTACAGCAACGCTCTCTGAATGCTACAGCTACATCTGGATTCAGGGCATAGTCTTTGTTTTTGCTTGGCTCTTGAACTGGTTGCTAGTGAAATCTCACTAATGTGCCTGTTGGCAAGAGAGAGCTGGGAGTACAGAGAAGTGGGATGGCTTGGGTTTGATTTTCTATTTTACTAGATAACTGATGCTGGTTGAATTGTTTGAAGGGTGAAAAAATTCCATTAGACACCTAAGTGAAGGTCACAGGGGGAAGGACTATATGGAGACTACCAAGTTAAAAATCACTGGAAGGGAGAGATTTCCAGGAAGACTGGCAGATAAATGGGACTTTTAATAGAAGTTATTTAATTAAAGCTTTTTAAGTAGCAGAACAGGTATGAAAGAATCATGGGAGGAGAAAGGACTGAGAAGGGGATCACAAACAGCAAGGTGAGAGGTTGCTAGCAGTGAGTCTGTACTATGCTCTGGAACTGGGAATGAGGAAGCCAAGTCTAAACATCAGCCAACTGCTCTACTGAACTAGAGAGAGGTTCCAGTGAGAAAGGAGTGACTCAGAGATACGCTCACAAAACAGAGAAAGGATCAATTTCCCAGGTGGACCAAAGGCAGATTTGAAGAAGAAACTCACAGCAAGGCAAGTGATCAAGAGAAGAGGTTGCTGTGCTGCTGTTAAACAGAGATGGTGGTATTTCCACATCAGAGTAAGTCCCCTGGCTTGAGTCACTGCTTCAAAGTCTCTCTCATTAGCATTGTATGAATCAGGGGCTCTTTGCTTCATTTCAGAGGTTGAGGATCTTGTAGGAAATCCCTTGCTACCTGTGACCAAGACACTTCATGTCTCATTGTCAGAGCTGGGGGAGCCAAGTGCACCTTCCAGGTGGAACTAAACCTACAACCAGGAAGCCCACAGAGACCCTTATATGAAATCATGGATTAAATGATCAAAAGGCATCAGCAGAGCACTGCTGGCTCTTAGAACAGAAGCTGATGTTGTACAGGTCACCTATACTGAAAGATGAATACTGATCCACATCCGCATAGGAGAACTTGCTGGGAGGGGTCATAGCAAGATAGGAAAGTGACAATGAAAGATCCCATTGTGCCTCTCCTCCAGGAGATTGCTGCAGCATTTAGATATCTCAGGGCTAATTGAGCAGTACTTTATCCCTTCGGATTTCTCTAAGACTCCCCACTCAGTGGGCAGATCTAATATCTTTACTTCCTAAAATACCTTACCAATGAATAATCCCACTGCAGCCTTGGAGCTCACATGTGGGCTAACACACTCCATTACACAACTGACTATGTCAAAATTTGCCTCTGTAAGGAAATACAATGAAATACCAAGTAAGAAATGATCAAATTAAAAAAGGAGGAGCCAAGCATGTCCCAGAGGTTGATGCTTTTTTCTAATAAGCCTTGGGTACAGAGCTGGCTGCTGTGGTCTTACCTAGAAGCTGCTTTGTGATTCTGAATAATGGACTTTGCTGAATTTCATTCATCTTTAGTGCCAGGATAAGAATGGTGCCTATGTCACAAGGTGTTGTGAAGGTTAATGGATTTATCTCAGGGAGCATGAAGGCACTATGGGAACCCCCACTGGCTTTCACATGCTTTAGATCAGGCTCTTAGACCTGGAAGTTTGCATGTTATAAAAGCATCTGTACAGAAAGCTCAGTCTGGGTAAGGCTGAACAGCTCAGGATGAGAAGGAACACCCTTGAAGTATCTTGAAGTCTCTGCATAGCCTTATCCAGGGACTGCTCTATATCCAAAATCCTGGCTGAGGTAGCAGGAAAAAGCTCTGATTTAACCCACCACAGCATGTCTGTGGTCTTGAGACCTGCAAAAACAATCAACTGTTTCTTACCTTGATTTTATGCTGATTCTGAAAACACTACCCATCTACACTACCAGAAAGTATCAAGGGCCAGAGCAGAGGCAGAACAGCTCCTCCTGTATCCTGGTTACTGGATGAATGCACAATCCTGAGTTGTTGAGACGCTTTCCAAACTCATAGTTATGTAGATTTAATGCATTCACGAAGAGGCAAAAGTTTGTGAGAAGTAACTGAAAACATAGAAATTTCAGGTATTTTCACATTAGAGGCATTTTCCATCTCCACATGAGGCCACATTCCCACTGCCTATCACCCACCAGCACCAGCACACAATCCCTCTGCTGGCAAACCTGCCATGTGTCCTCTGAAATCTCTTTTAACAGAAGTCCTTGCAGCATTCACAACACGAAGATTAAGGGTATACAGTAGTGTAAGCATGGCCCATGTTATCTGAAGTCACGATGTGTTACCTGAAATAACACATGGTTCAACTGAATTATCTGTGTGTGTGTGTGCAGGTTAAATAACAGGTTTCCATAACTGGGGAGCTATTTCAAGAGCTCTCATGAGATGAGATCAGGAAAAATTGGTCAGTCTTCTACATCAGACACATAAAATATTTGGTTCATGTGCTGTTGTGAAAGGCCTTCCAGAAACCTTCAACCTCCATCAATAGTCAAAGCGAATGTTTCTTCCATTGTCTTGATTAAAGCTTTCCAGTCGTTTCCGCTGCAATTCTGAAAGGCCCCATCTTTGCATCCCCAGCTCTGCCAAGGCGGGCAGCTCTGTCAGGGCTGCCAACAACTTGCTGAACCACGTCCCACAGGCACAGCAGGATGATGGGCGCAGGCTGACATCCAGCTCTGAGAGTTCTTTGAACGCTGCTAAGCCTTGACAGAAAACAGCCCACCCCTCATCAGAGATGCTGTTATTGTAGCTCAAATCCAGCTTCCGTAATCTGGCTAGATGGCCATCCTGCGTCAGGAGAGCTGCAAGAAATGACAGAGACAGACACAACTAATACATCCTGACAATTGCTTTAGAAGCCAATAAGTAAGAAAAGTAGTAAGAAAAGTAGTATTTTAATACCATATTATTTAAGGCTTTTCAGCAGTCAAGCAGCAACTTTTAGCAACATAAAATCATTTGCTGATGATCTCAGAAAGATTTTTACCACAGATGAAGGGATGTACAAGATTTCAAACACAGGCAATACTAAAGGGATAGAAGTAACAGGTTAAAATTGTATGGCAGCCTTTGAGTCAGTGGAAGGAGGTTAAATCAAGTGCCAATTAAAATAGGCAGACAGGCTTTACAGGGAAATTTAGAAAGAGGAAAGCAGAACTAGATGACGTTGGATGATTACAACAGCCACCTCTCACTGTGAGAGGGTAATGGGCCTAACATACTCTAAAGGGAACTGGGATCCTTAAGGTATGATTGGCAAGGAGACACCCATCAAAAGTGATGTTTGTAAAGTCAAAAATACTCAGGTTTCATCTCACCAGCCTTTGGATGATGGGGCTTTCATAGCTGTTACACAGGTACTGCTAGTCTCAGATACTTAAAACCCTTGAGTTAGGCCCACAGAATTGCATTATAAAATTAACAGATTTTTAAAAAGATCCTAGAATTTATTCCTTCATCACATTCCCATTTCCCAGTATTTCTCAGCACCTGCTAAGAGATAGGAGAAAATATTTCTGTTCTAAATCTCCTACAATAGTTTGACCCCAGAAACACACCTGATGGACTGAGAGCTGGCAGTGCCTGTATCACGAGCTGTCAGCATGTACATTTGCTTTGTATTATTGAACCTCAAACAAGCAACTGAGCAAAATAAAGCTCCTCAGAGGCAGCCTTAAATATCTGATACAAGAAACAGACTTAAAACTTACATCTTTTAAGTGGTGCCTTTTTCATCATTAGATACAACTGCTGAAGGTTTTTTCGCATTTCACCCGTTTCAGCTTTTGCACTGTGCATGTACAGGATACAGAACCTTCATCAAAATACAAGTCCTTTCTGGAAAAAATACTGCTGCACTTTCCATCATTTCATTTGGTTTAAGCAAAAATGGGCTCAGCCCACAGAACAAGTCCCTTCTGAAATGCAGTCCAAATGCCCTGGCTTCTTGAATGATAGCAGATACCAGTTATACATACTTAGAAGCACCAAATCTTCAGCCACCAAGTTGCAGCTGCTCAGTCTTAACACTTGAATCTCCGTTGCAAGCTTTAGCGCTCCCAAAAGCAGCTTTAGGTTCCCACCAACGCACTTATTCCAAGAAAGGTCTAATATCTCCAGTTCAGGAAGGTGAAGGGCAGCCTCAGCTGAAAAGATTAAGACCAGCAACTTCTGCTTACTAAGAGAAAACTACATGGCCTCAGTAGACACCTCACCCATAATTCATCTGTAAATAGACTCCACACAGGCTGCATACTTGTGCTTAAAATTACTGATTTTATCCTAAAGAAGTCAGAAGAATCTAAAAGGAGTCTGCCTACAGAATCTTTAAGGCCTCCATGAAGGAGCTTCTTGTCTTTCTGTTTATGTTATTGGCTTGACCTTGTTCCATTGAAGTCAATTTAATTTAACAGCTTGTTTTTAAACCATTTTATATCAATTTAAAGACAGGATTTTTTTTTGTTTGGGGTTTTTTTTCCCCCCTGTGAATTCACCCTGGAAGGTGAAACACTCTGTATATTTGACAACACTGATTTCCATTATGCCACTCTTACGTAATTGTAATGATATAAACATAGACATCTTCCTGGAAGGGCCTCAGACCTGTTTAGCTTGCTCCTGCTTCTGCTGAAGGCAGTCAATTTCTACTACAGGCTTCTATAATACTAGTAAACAGAACAAAATTTAAGTGCACACAGTAACCAACAGATCCCTCTATACTGAGGATTTCATGTGCCATATGGAACACCTATCAAACAGACAGTGTGGGTGCTAACCCACTGATATTTGCAATAATTAGGCAAAAGAGGCTGAATTTACATATCCTGTGTTAGACTGGGCTTTTTTTCAGGGCTGTGAAATATTTTAACAGCCTCAGTTATTTTGTTGCTTCGTGCTCAACTCCACCCCTGAAAATCTGCTTAAACTTTCACCTGCAGTAAGTTCAAAAACCTTCAGTCAGAACTTTACCTCACTAAACCGCAGATGCAATATTACAGGCAAACTATAATCACACTATAATGTGAAATCCTGTTTCCCTTTCTCTTCCAAAATGAGGGAGTATACAAAAGTATAACCTAAACTAGGACAGCTCAGTATCAGATGGAAAGGACTTTATCAGCCAGGTATAATGGGGGAAGGTATACAGTGCAACCATGTCCCATAAAGCGCACACATAGTGAAGGAAGGAGCCCTGCAACCAGGTCACATATAAAGCACTGGTTTTATCACTGGCTTTTTCACTCGGGACCTGGCATAAGGTAATATGATATTTGGAATTCAGCCAAAGGAAAATTAAGTGAATTGCCCAACAAGGGTACACACAGAATAGACACACTTTAAGAAAAAAAACATTCCTACCTAGCGATGATAACGACTCTTCACCTAAACCGCAGTTGCTGATGGCTACATATTTCAGCTTTGGTAAAAATCGGAGCCTGGCCAGAAGAGGATCAGATGAGACTCCTACATTTTTATTTGAGGATAAATTCAACTCCTGAAGACTTGAGAGTAAAGGTATCACCTGAGCTATGAACACACAAAACATGTATTAATCACCGATCTAGAACAAAAATGTAGTTGTATATTTGCGTGACATTAAATATCTCTTCTTTATAAATCAAAAGTCAAGACAAAGTTTTGACACTCAAATGTATGGTGAGGAGTGTTTCTGGACATATTTCTCTTGTTTTCAGCAGGAACGTTTAAGAAATTAGGAATTACATACTGCGTGAAAGGTTGTCAGAACTTGTCTACTGCTCAAATTTTCTGGGTGAAGTAGGGAATTTAACAGTAAATGAGATGGAGGTTATTTCCAAATATCTTCACAGCTAACTGAAACTTCTTTACATTAATGTTATTCCTCTCCATTAGTCAATACATTAAAAATAAATACTGAATACTACTACTAATAGTTAATACTTCCCAATGCTTCAGCAGCAGCTTTTCAAATTATCTTCATCATGGAAAATAAAGACGTGGGCAATATGGTCTTTGAGTCATGGGATTGGTTGTTGTTGTAAAGAGTAAATACGAGTGTCAAAAAGTTAGTATGGAAAATAAACTGTCTCACTGATTGAGCAGGAAATGCCTTTTTCTTCCTAATAGTATTAATTAGATCAATACGGCATGGAGACTGCAGTACTCAGCTTTTCTGTAAAGTATACAGAACAACAATGCAAGGTCTCCCAGCATCACTCTCTACTCAATGTTCAGTTCACCAAACCCATTTTAACCAGTGACATTCACATAGAGTTTGTACCAGTGGGGGAACTGTACTTGTATAGTTCCAAAATTGCCTATTGTTAAAAAAAAAAAAACACCAAACAAACCAACCAGTGCTTGGTGGCAGTTCCTACTACATTCCCACCATGGGTGTGAATCATGGTGGATTCAGGCCCTTAGTTCCACATGAGATCAGACACTGATATTTCATTTAATTCAGAAAAAAAACCAGAAAAAAACCCACAAGCCACCAACCATTCTGTATTGATCAAGAAAGAATCTGCTACACTGCATTTCCAGAAGTGCCTAATGACTGAAGTACTGAGATCTGCTGGACTAGGAAGGACAGAATCTCTTTTGCCTTTGAGATATTTTCAGAAGATTCTTAATGGATTTCCCTCAACATGTCCTTACACAAAATGGTCATGTCCTCTTCTGTTACACAGCACTGGTGGAGATCAAGGACTTCAAGATTTTTCAGGCTGGCCAAATGAGCTGTTAAGTCTTTAAATCCACCACCAATCTCTTTGTTACATGACAAGTCTAATTTCCTTAGCTCTGCAAGGTGATGTAGAGCAGTGTCTGAAAGAGAAAAGGGAACACGCACAGGTCACGGCTTTAGCATTCATTTGTTTTAACAGCAAAGTTTGCACAAGGTATTGCAGGCAAAGCTCTTGGACTTCAGCATATAATCACAGTAGACATACAGTAACACCACAAAGCTTCCTCATCTCTGCAACTCCATTCTTCTCTGAAAGAGCAGGTGAAGGTGAAGCCAGTTCATTCCTCAGATCCACTCAATCCTCAGCCTTTTGCTTGAATTACTGCTGTACATGCTAACTGCTGTCAGTTATTCTGTCTTAAGGGTAAGACCTCCACTAGGGAGAGCCACAGACAACAAGCCTACCTCATAAGGCTTCACTGGACACTCATTTAAGTGACAACGGTGAATTTGGATTTCCATCTGAGAGCAGGATTAGCCTGTTAAAAGTTAGGTGGCTTGTCTGTGCCCTTGGCTATATCATGTCTTAGAGAAATCACATCCAGAAAGCCACTAATCTACCCTAAGAAGTGTCTCAGATAAATGGGTACTCTCCTCACTGACTTTCACATGTTGGAGCTCAGGGAAGCTCCTGCTGAAAGTCTTTTATCAATCCTCAAACACCAACTAACAACTGTCCATTAATACTGCCAAACCATCAGCAAATTCCCACGTCGCTGCCTTCCTTAAATGGTTTTCAGATGTACAATTTATTCACAAGGGAAATCTTTCTGAACATAAAGTCTAACCTAAGCCCTGGAGGCTGTCTTGCTTTAATCCACACATGTGCAAGTTTAACTCTTTCAAGCCTGGCACATTTTTCAGATCCTGAGCAATAACCTTCATGCTGCAGCCAATGTGTTTGTTGATAGAGAGATCTAATACTTCAAGGTTTGGGAGCACATTTAGAATTTCAGCTGGAAAAAAAGAAAATGAAACAAAAATCAGAATTGATCACTGTGTGGAATACGATGCAACCTAGAAAAATATAGCACCTGACAAACAGGAAAAGGTAGGCTGGGTTTGCCTTTAAGTGTGGTTTAGATCTACTAAGTTCCTGTTCTACCTACAAAATATAGCAAAACAAGACAAAGATTGGATAGGAATCAAGACAATTAGGGAAAAAAACTGCACAGTAATAAGCATGAAAAAATACAAGGACAGTTAGAAAAATATAGAGGAATAAAAAGCAGGAATACAGAGAGAAAGAAAAATCTCTAATGAAAATATATAGGGCTGCACATTGCCTATGGGCCATCTCATGCAGTGGAAATAAGAGTACAGGGGTAGAGCAGCTTTCTTATTTAGAATAAAGGGCATTAAATCCCAGTATCACGTAGTAAGTATTGTTACAATGCGGAGCCTGAAATACATTAACGTTCGACTAATATTGCGCTCCGTACAGCCATCATCTAAGTCAAACAAGTGACATTTTTGTGAAGCAAGTCTCAGCACAGCAGGACAAACACACATACCAAGAGATTCTCCATCCTTTGCTGTCAGATTACAGTCTGTAATTTTCAGAAGTTTTAATTTGCATCCTTTCTGGAGCTTTTTTGTCAGGAGGGATAGTTTTCCACCTATGTTACTGTTCCATGATAAATCCAGTATTTCAAGTTGAGAAACAATTTCAGATGCCTCTCCTGTAACAGAAGTCTCAGATGATTAATTCTAGCTATGAACTTCAGTGCAAGACCAAAACGCAGGTATAGAAAATATTAAAGGGTAAGGTTAATTCTCAAATCATTATGTTTCTGTGCCAGAACCCAGAAAGTCTAGTCTATTAGGGAAATCAATACACGTGACAAGTCTGAATTTACTGCCCTATGTAGTTATGTGTTGGAAAGCTTCCAACGCCCTCTGTACTGTGTCCATGGGTCATTGTGGAGAGGATGAAATAAGTCCTCTCACAGCTATTTCTAAAACATAAAAGCTGCATTCCTGACAGGAACATATGACTTGTGCCACAAGGAATCAAGGCGACATCATTACACCCAAATAAACTTTGCCATTATTTCAATTGCTTCATACAGCTACCTGAAAGATTGTAGAGAAGTGGAGATTGTAGAGAAGTGGAGATTAGTCTCTTCTCACAAGTAACAAGTAATAGGACAAGAGGAAATGGCCAAAAGTTTAGTTTTGACATTAGGGAAAAACTCTTAATGGAAATGGTCCTCAGGCCTTAGAACAGGCTGCCCAAGGAGGGGGTTGAATTGCCATCCCTAGACATGTTTAAATGTCGTGTAGATCTGGAGCTTAGTGACATGGTTTAGTGGTGGCCTTGGGATAGCTGGGTTGATGGTTGGACTCAATGATCTTAAAGGTCTTTTTCAACCTAAATAATTCTATGATTCAAGGCAAACAACAGTGATTTTGATTACATAGACAAAAATTAGCCTTTTCCAGGCTTGACACACCTGCAGATATGAACTGTTTCAGTGATTCTGTATCATACCAACACCCCACTGCAAAATCCAACTTCCTTTGCACAGGAGGGAGTCGGATGTGTATTTGCATAAACTCATTCCCAAGGAAGATCAATTAATCAAACATTATGCAAATGCAATTTCAAAGTGTGATACAAAACTTTTTTCAAAAGTCTTGTCACCACCCTAATAAAGATCCATATTTTATGAATAAACCTTTTCATGTCTGCATGTTTTAGCAATGAATTATTCACCAAAGAATTTATAATAGAATTTATAACAGAAAAATAATTATTTCTGTTGTTGTAAGTGAATATAAAGACTTAAGAGAGAAGGACATGTCTTTATTTTTATTTTTGCATTTATTTTAAATTATTGCCTCAGCCTTGAGCACTGAGCAGCGCTCTACGTTTCAGAGGCGGTTCGGCCTCTGCAGCACAGTCTGTTTCTGCTAGACTAGCATTCCAGACACATTTTCCACCCAGAAGATAAATCCAGGAATGGTTTCCTATCACCTCTCACAGCCACAGCACAGAGCAATCACATAAGAGATGTTGGTATTATGGTTATAGCTGATTGATTTCTAGGCAGAATGCACGAGTCCACAAGTGGCTCCATTTCCACAGATAAAGTGGACACAGTCAAACAGGCAGTACTAGACTAAACACAGATGCTGCTTTCAAAAGCACAGGCAAAAATGAATGCAAACTGACTGTTGCTATTCCACATGTCAAGGGCATCACATTTGGACTGGAAATACAAATCCTGTGTTCATTTTTGTGACTGTCTCACCCACGGTCATATCAGAAGTGAAGAAGGAAGCAGCAAAGGAGCATGAGGCAGAATCAATCAATTGAAAATTTAACCAACAAAACTCAAAAAGAAAGAAAAAAGTATTAGAGAAGGCTTTGGAAAAGAATGAAATACATTTTAAAGAATATGATAGAAAATGAGACACAGATTTTACCCTCATCAGAAACAGACAAAACATTTTCACTAGTTTTTGTCAAGATTAATTTTTCCTGTGCAACAGATAGCATGACTCACTTTTGAGCTACTATTGCATGTAACCTCCCCTGGAAAAAGCCTGGATAGGAATGACATAAACCCCAGCTTGGTATCTCAGGTTGGTTTCATAATTTGCAAAATCAGTGGTAGTTTCTGTAATTCCTAGGTGATTGAATTTGCCCTTCTTTTAGACACATATCACAGACCCACCCCAGAGTAAACTCCAGGCCCAAAGGTGACTCAGAACCTGAGAGTACTACATCACCTTTAAAACCTTCACATCTCAGACTTTGCAGAAAATGAGGTTGCAAGCACTCCAACAAAGAAGTAAGCAGAGGGAAAAGCTTCTCTCAGACTTGCAAAAACAATTGCTCTGAGGCATCACTTCTGGTTTTAAGTCTTCTCCTAAAGACCATCATTTTTTTCTGTGATAAGCACTCAGCTGTCCTACAGCATGAAGACCTAAGCTGACCCTATTATAACTGTCTGTTTCAGTTTTTCAGTTTACCATTAGCTATCAAAACTGGTCAAACAATACTCATCCAAACTGGAAACACACATCCTGCAAATGGAACTGAATTCTATTTCCTTATGAATGTGAAAGTTTCATACCCTGAGGAACAAACTGCATAGAGCTACTCAAATATATAAGGTCACTCATAAGCCCAAGTTGTTCCTGCTGTTTCACAGCAGGTGTTGATATTGCTCAACGCAGAAGCTAACAGGAGTAGGATGTAGGAAGAGATGAGATGGATTACAGCAGACCCAAGCTGTCTGGAAGTAAATGTAAATGAAATCCTGTACCTAAGGAGATGACATCCTCAGCTGTCAGCTTGCAGTTGTTAAGTCGAAGGACTTTTAACAAGCTCATATGATGAAGATGAACAGTGAGAGCTTTCAAAGTCCCACCAACACAACCATTCCAGGACAGGCTGAGCTCTTCCAGCTCTGGGAGAAATGGTAGTAAAGAAGCTGTAAAAAGAAGTATATTCTTGTTTGCACATTCTCTGCACACCATGGATGTCATTACAATACAGAGATGCTTTCCATAACCAATATAGCACTCTAAAGCCACAACAATTTGCACCTCAGTTTTCTTATCTACAGCTTGAGCGTAAGGACATTCATCTGCTCCACAAACCTGTACACTTTTAGTAAGTTATTTATGCGATTTAATATATAACAAAATGCTAACATTTCTCAGGGACCTGGAAGCACCAGATGAAGTGTTAAATAAAGTCAGGCCTGTGTAAAAGAAAGAGCACAGAAAAGAGGAGAGTGAATAACTGAATAGGCAAAAAAGAATTCAAGAAATGCATTAAAAGAGTCGGTGAATAAAATGTGTACTTACCCAGCTCTGTTATGTCTGCTGCACTTAATGCACAATTATTCAGATCCAGATTCTTGCTGTTGGGTTTCCTCCCCAGTTTCTGCATAAATTGGTTAAATTTCTGCTCACCAGATGGTGACTCTGTTTCAGAAATGAGACGTGAAAGTCCATCTGAGTAACAAAGAAAGAGGGTCCTGGTTAACTCTGCTACTAACACAGTGTGTAAAACCTACCTGTTTCTGCTGAGTGAAGACTTTATGGAAGAAACTAAACCCATCAGGAAACCAGGCTCTGGTTTTGATCACATGGAGCGAAAACCTGAGTGATGAAACCACTACAGATCAGATCACTACAAATCTCCTGTTGCACATTTCCACGCTACCTTATGTCCAAGCAGCCAGTGACTCTGGATGCTTGCACCAGCAGTTCAAGGACTTGAAATCTACGCAAAACGCTCAAATTGCAGCTATTCTGGATACACAAGTCATACAATCACCTCTGTGCACCTGCACTGGAGCCACACTGCTGCAATACACTCTGTACTGGATTCATAGCACCGAGCAGCCCTGCAATTTTGTGGGGAACCTGCTGTTTCCTTCATAGAAACCTGTGTTTGTTTTCATACACACTGTGTAAGGTAGTTCCTGCTTTTCTTGGCTTTGCAAAGCAACCCCCCCGCTTACCACCTTCTTCCACACATTTTGAACAGCAACAAATACTGCATTTCCATTCATTACTAAAACCCTTAACAAATCAGTAATTTCATCTAATGCCTGTAGCTGGGAAAATGCAAGCCAAAATTACAGAAAACTGCAATCCTACTCTCAGTAGCTGAACTCTTACTGCTTCCCCAAACCTACTCAAGACTCTTAGAACAAAGGATGGCATTGAAGCCTCCCCTTCCAGTTTCTTTTTTAAAATGGCCTCATTTTCTCTGGTGTGGATGTAAAGAGTATCTTATGTGTGCAAATAAAATACATGATGAATATCCAAACCATTCCCCTCCTGCTCCCCAACGTCAGATAGTAGGAAACATCTGTTCTTGTTGTCTTCAGATCGTTTTAGCAGCAGGGTGAACAGAGACCAATCCTAAATACAACAAACCAAGCTACTGCTCAAAGTTTGACTTTGAAATCAAATAAGCTCTGCAACCAATGGGCTGGCTCCAGCACTGACCTCTCACAGTGGAGACAGAGATCGTGGTAACCCAAAATCTTTATCCCTCCTCACAGAACCACAGAATCACTCTGGTTGGAAAAGACCCCTGGGATCATCGAGTCAAATCATCTACCCTACCTTACAAGTTCACCCCTAAACTATATACCTCAACACCTCATCCAAACGATCTTTAAACACATCCGGGGATGGCGACTCAACCATTTCCCTGGGAAGCCATTCCAGTGCTTGACCACCCTTTCCATGAAAAAATTCTTCCTAATGTCAAGTCTAGATCTACATTGTTGTAGCTTAAACCCATTCCCTCTTGTTCTATCACTAATTGCTTGTGAGAAGAGACCAGCACCACCCTCTCCATAATTCCCTTTCAGGTAGTTGTAGAGAGTGATGAGGTCTCCTCTCAGCCTCCTCCTCCTCAAACTAAAGAGCCCCAGCTCTTTCAGTCTCTCCTTATAAGATTTATTCTCCAGGCCCCTCACCAGCTTAGCTGCCCTCCTCTGCACCTACTCCAGCACCTCCACATCTCTCTTGTATTGAGGTGCCTAAAACTGGACATACCATACTCAAAATGTAGTCTCACCAGTGCCAAATACAGGGGGACAATAACCTCCCTACTCCTGCTGGCCACACTATTTCTGATACAAGCCAGGATGCCATTGGCCTTCTTGGCCACCTGGGCAC
>JAOXOE010000702.1:15880038-15895871 GCA_028565055.1 Phoeniculus purpureus | reverse complement strand
TGATCATGGGCAATGACGTGAGCATCAGGAAGATCCTCCCACCCATGAGAAATACCACGCTGGGAAACATTTATAGTAGGGAAAAATGCACAGAACCACTGTGATGATTTGTCTTTCTTCACAGGGATGTAGGACACATTTCTATTCCCAAACAGAAAGGATGTCCAAGTTGGTTTTAGGGTTTTCTGACACCAAGAGTGACTGACATGTCCCAATTTCTGAAACTAGCATCTCACTATGGGCCTGTATTCACTGTGGAAAAAATCACCTCCCTATATGCTAATTTGCTTCACATGTTTTCAGCATCTCAGCTCTGCCCACTATGGAGAATCCCAAACCTTTCTGCTGGGAAGGAACTCACTGAGTTTGACAGTTCTTTTCCACCTCACTTGTGTTTAATAATGGAGCATCCAGAGATGAAACAAAGCAACCCATGTTTGTGAATGTGTGCCAGGCTCTGCTGGCCCAACACACTTGACATAAGATCCAGTTCAATGAGAATATCTGATAATCTCCGCTCCCTGCAACTGGGGAAAGTAAGTTAAGCACCAGTTACTCTGCCACAATCAGCGTTCTAGGTGATGTGCTGCCCATTCGGAAATTTTCACCACTTTAGGCTGTTGGATGGCAGTGAAAACACACCTCATGGCACCATGACAGTATCCCTGTAATCCAGTGAGAAGGGAAAAGCTAGTTCACAGTGACCTACTTTCCTCTTGCTAGAAAGCCAACCTTCACATCTTTCACAGCAGCTACAAGGGAAGAAGAGCCAGCATGGTTATACCAAAACAAAGAAAGATAACTGGAGCAAGGCTGCTGCACTGGGCTGGAAACACAAGATACTTTGCCATAGGCCCAGGCTGTGCCATGAATACACAAAATATCATGATAGCTAGACCCAGACATGCTAGTTTCTCCTGGTGTACTGCTGAACGTGTGTCCTGCATGTCTGCTTCTTGCAGTATATCATGGCCAGCAGAGAGTAGGCTTAGCTCCTGCAGTTTAGAAATAATAAACTCCTTCCCCTTTCTATCCAGTTAAATGGTCTGTGACCATCTGCCGGCTGCTCAGTGTCACACTTGTTTATATCTGCTCTTCCCTCTGTGTAGACCTGGGGCAAGGTTAGGAAGAGAACCAATTTTGGAACAAAATAGTTAAAGTTGCATCCCACACAGCATCCTCCAGTGAGAGATTAATGTGGATTTTTGTACTTTGCCTCATTGTGACTCCTTAATCCGGCATATATTCCAAAGAAATAATGCCATTAGGGGATTAGTGCCACAAGTTCATTTGAAAAAAAGGATTTGCAAACACTGAAATCCTATATTCTATGTACTTAACCACCAAGTATCATTTTGGGGATTTCCTCTCCCTTTAGCAATGTCTCTTTCAATAAAATGCAAGCCAAGTAGCAACTCTATTTTGGATGGCCCTTATTGCCCATTGAAGAGAAACAAACCCTTTAAAATAAGGTTCAAATAAGACAGAATCTAAACACATCCTTGCTGTCATGCAGTCATTGCAGTTATACTAGCGATACCCTTGGCCCAATATTTATATATAATTCCTTTACTTTAGATATTTCTCTCCTAGAGGTTTTTAACACTCTTGAGTCCTGTTATCATGTAGTAACACAGTGACCCCTATTTGCTTCTAAGGCAGTTCCCTGCCCCAGCCCTGTTCACACCCACTGTTCTCTGTTTCAGGAGACTGAATCAGTGCTGTGTTATTCTTTCTCCCTTTCCTTAGCACATGCTCTGCTGTTCCCTTTCTGCATGACTGACACTGCCTGCAGCAGCCCCCATGGGCTTCCCTTGCTTGGCTCCACCAGTTGCAGGCTGCCTCAGTAAAGTCGGCAGCTGCATGAGCCAACAAATTGCTGGGTGTAGAAAAATGCTTATTGTCCCTGTGCTGACTTTGCCAATGCCAGGTGACTGTTTCCTGGGCTGTGCTGACTCAGAACAGATGTGCCAGGAGCTGCTGCCAAAGGAGGGCAGGGACAGAGTGACTTGCTGCAGCACCAGGTTCACTGCCCACATCCTTCCTGGCCATGCACATCAAACTATGTCCTCTGCAGCTCTATCCTGCCCTGTCCCTTCCCCTCATCCTCCAACTCTGACCCAGTTATAACCCCTTATAACCGAGTTAGCAAAATTCAGACTTGCCTACAGAGCCGAGAAGCCTTTAGTTGGCACCTGTGGTACATTGTTAGCACCACAATATCTGTGTCATCTACATTTTGATCTGGACTCTCTTTACACCCCGACAATTCATAGAGCTGCAGAGATTGGCTTCAGGCCAGGAAGAATCTTCAGAAGATAGTGCAGACAGAAGGGCCAGAAGACCTGTTCTCCACGGATGAATGAATGGATTCCCACAAGTGGAAAGTGCTCTGCAGAACTGAGGTTAGGAAACACAGCTTGGGCTTTCTGGGCTCAGCTACCCTCTGAACAAACACTTTTTCCATATATTCTTATACACTCAAAAATACTGAGAAACACTGATACTTCCCTGGAGCAATCCCACCCCAGACTTCCCCTACACTGGGAGCAGTGTGCATACCTGAGGAATCGATTTGGTCCAAAGTGTCAGAGTATCTTCATCACTCCCCACAAAATAAATATTAGACCTCCTGGTTTTCACAGCCCAGCAGCCTGCAGTGGGTCCTAAGGCAGCTGAGGAAAAAACGTATCACTGGGTTATGAAAACTAAATCAACTCCCCCATTCTGTATTTTTGTACGACCACAGACTGATCAGTTTTGAAGAGGACTGAGAACACACAGAAGCAACCAAAACCTTGTGTTCAGAAATGCAAACACCTCCAAGCAACTCTATGCACTGTAAAAAAATAGCAGTGAGAAGATTTTCTCATCTGCTATACCATACTGCATCTGCATTTTGGTTTCCATAGAAAGTGTGACCAAGATCTGTCACAGTAAATGTACAATTATATCCATGATGCAGGTATTTTTAATGCTGATGTTGAGTTCTTCTTTCTAAAATGAAACTACACAAACTTAACGTTTCATTCTCTATTACAATATACTAGTCTGATGGACTGGAAAATTCTTTTTGGTTGAACTTATGCCAGGATTAATCCCCTTCCAGTTAATAATTTACATGAATGGGTAATCTGCAGAGTTCATGCAAGGCCTGCAAACTATATTAATTACTAAAAACCTAATTAGAAATCAATGCAGTCAAAGGATCAGTGTTACTTCCACACGGTACCATCTGGTACAATGGGTCTGGATAGTTCAGCAAAACTCCCCATTGCATTCTGTGGAGCTTCAACCTGAAGATGTGTTGCCAGAGAGAGCCGGTTTATGCTGATGTTTGAGCATTACAACCGTGACATGGTTGTAAAACATTTTTAGTGTCATCCTAAATAGCAGCATCTGAGTCCCTGTATTTCTACCTGTTATTTCAAAATTATTTCAAAATGTAGTTCTAAAAACAGTATTTACTCAACAGTTGTCTTTTTTAACATAATACAACCGCAGCTGTAGTTTGTCTTTCCATACCCAAAACCTCTCTAAATCTGTAACAGGTTAATGAAAAGTATCTCCCAAACATGATGATCTAGCCTTCTTCCAACATGAAACATTTGGCCAAATTAATTTCTGAAGGAAGTTTTTAGTGAGCAATATTTCATCGCTTAGGTTCACTTACTGCATCTAGGAATTTATATCAGCCACACTAGGTAAAAGTTCAGTAGCTTCAGTTTTGCCCCTGTTTCTATCCAGTTCTCGGATTCATTCCCGTATTTCCACTGGGAATGAGATAGTTAAAGAATTTGGTATGTCTGAGCACAGATTTCATTTTGGAAAAAGGCAGGGTGACCTGTGATAAATAAACCATTTCCCAAGCTCTGGATCAGTCCAGCTCATTTCATTACACAGAAATAAGTCTTCAAGGGCATCTTGCTCCAGTGAACTTCATAAGGAGATGAATTAAGGACCATCACTCACAGATTCTTTACTTATGACAGACAGTGTTTAGAAACAGTGGATTAAAACCTGCTGGGACTCTAGTTTAGCAAGTTCCTTACTTATACAAATCCAGCCCAGCATTGCATTTTGGTAAACAACATAATTGTTGAACTGCAGTAATATCATCTGATGCAATTCTTTGCATTCCATTTTTGAAGAAAACAAATCCCATTACAGAGCCAGTCTGACACTGATTTTGTCAAAAGGGAACACAGAAAGTTCTGACCCAAATCAGTGATGACAAAAGGTCTGGTGACAACAGTAAGCCTAGACCTATCCACGGAGGTGATTCCATATCACTAACCCTTTCCAGCTCTTCAGGTATTGGGAAAGATGTGAGTGTAGTGTCCATTTATTTTGTAAATGAATTGAGAAAGAGAGCCTCCTCATTCTTAATTTAGCTTTACAATAGTACATGAACTGCCAAAACCTGCTGGGGGTTTGGTAGCATTCTCCCAGCTCCTTGTGGTTTCTGATGAAGTGATTCTCTCTCAGAGCATTCAATACCTGATGGGTAAATTCCAGTTTTGAGATTTCCTTGCTGCTTGCCATGGAGGCAACCTCAGGCAGTAAGTCAAGGTAAAAGGGTAGGGAAGGTGGTATGACTCCAGTTCCATCTTCTACATCAGCACATGAAACTGGTAGCTCAGGGTGCAGACTCCAGATACTGGCTGGCAGCTGTCAGGCTACAGTTCTCCCTTTGCACAGAAAAGTGTCAGTGTTTCCCTACTCTGATTCCTCTGTGCAAGAGGGATAACATGGGACTACACTGTCCTAAACCGTCTTAGCTAACAGTGATACTAATTGACAGACCAGGACCCAGATCAGTGTGATATATCTACATGACTTCCCTCATTACATAAAACAGGAAAACATAAATCTACATCCTTATTATGTTACTGGGTTTGTTTCTACCTCAGGAAGTGATTTTTCCTGGTATTAAACCTTCAGAGGTTTCCCAGAAACTTGATTCATGTGGCCTAACTCATCTGATGAAAAATGGATGCTGATGCAAGGCTTTGCTTTTAAATTATTCGGGCAACCCCATATCTTGGAAAGCATTCGCTTTGGCCTCACCCAGACAGTCTTGCAAAATCCCAGTAAAATTTTTTCAAGCAGAAATCTTTTCCATGCTTGTTACATTTCCAGTCACAGGCTTCTGTAGGCAGTTACAGACTGCGTGGACTTAATACAAGCTGAAAAGTATCTTTAAGCCTAGAATGCTCCTTCAATTCCTTGTCTGACTGCACATGCAAATATTTGAGCAACCACATGAAAATCTCAATTTATTCTAGCTGGTCTCTATTTGTTAAAGCATGTTCTAAGAATATTTGTAAAACCTAGCGTTGTAATTTTTTTTAAAAAAATGACAATTCTGGGTGTGATTTTCTTCTTAACAAAGAAGGTCCAAACAGCAACAAAATAGTCATAGCAGCACTTAGACAAAATTATTTTGAGACTCCCAGTCACCAATAATAATAATCCCACATTAGATACGATATTTTGTGTGTGTGTTATGCTACAAAAAAATAGGGCTTTCCTGTAAAGATGTGCTGAATATAGCAGAATCACATCCCTTTGCTAATGACAAGCCTTCTCAGCGAGTGATTTTTTTATAGGATGAGTGTTTTCTCCAGGGTTAGGCATTGTGTTAGCCTTGAAATAGGGCAATTTTTTATTGTTGCTGCAAGCACTTGATGAACTTTAGGCCAGTGAATAAGGAATTAAACACCAAACCTGACCTTCCATCAACTGACGTGGATATTAGAAGAAACCAACCGCTCTCTGATGTTTAAAAAATCTGCCACTTACTAGGCATCCATTCTGAGAACTAACTTACCGCCAGTGAGAATTAAAGAGTAAATTGCTGGCTTGAGCAGTATAACCATCTGATCCCTGTGTTAGCCTCACAATATGCTTAACAGGATTTCCATCTTCCAGTTCCCCCCAATCCGATACACAGTTTTGGCTAACGTGGATCTGGAGTAGGAGCTTGCCAACAGTCAGAACAACATCCTTGCTAAAAATCAGTATAAAGAGGGAACCTGGTGTGTGGGAGTGAGGCATGTGCCAACCTAGTCTCTTATTTCTTTGCTGGAACAGGAAGATTTTAAGTGAACACATCAAGCATCTTAAAAGCTAACAACAGCTTAGCAGGTTAAATCTGAAACAGGTTTATCAGATCAGTGAAGTGCTCTTCTTGTAATTATGTTTTTACAGCCTGGTTAGGGGATGGTATTGGAGAAGGACTTGTGATGTCAGAGTGGGTAGGGCTTAGAAGACAGGATGAGGGCGAATCAAGATAAGTTCAAATTGTATTTAAAGTAAAGTCAGCGTTAGTTAAGGCAGTTTTTGACACGTTAATCTTGATGTGTTTTAAAAGCTGCCAATCACATTACTGAGGCACCTTGAAAGGAAGACTTATAGCAAAGGCACATACTCCTGGATGTCCATGGTGACTTCATTGTACCCAACACTACTGTCTTTGCAATAGATGTAAGTATGCATGGAATAAAAATGAGAAGTGCTGGGGTTTAATGTTAGTAGTGATGTAGCATCTGCTAAGCAATACCAAGAGGTGTATGATTTTTTTGGGGGGAGTTTGATAGGAAAGACTTATCTCATGACTAGCGCAGATCAAAGCAAACTTCAAGGTGTTTTTCTTCAAGAGCATCACTAGGCTGCAGAGAATAAAGTTTAGGAACTGGCAGGGGTGATACAGAAAAAGTAAAGTAGAAGACTAGCTATGTTCTGATGCAGTCTGTTATGTATATGCTTGTAGGTAAATCATCCTGCACTTCCAGGCGTGAGTGCTGTATTTTTTTATGACATAAACTTTATCATTTTAGAAACATTTCGAGCTCTATTTCACAAATGAAGGCCTTTTGTCATTGCAGATTCAGTATTTTTCTAGAAAACTACATATTTAGGTACTCAATGTAAATATACAAAAGTTTTGCTGTCTTGTTTAACCACAACAAAATAATCTTAAAAGCTAACTAGTTGTCAATACCTGTAGTAAAATCTTCATGCTAATTTATCTCCTTAAAAGTAGAAAAGAAAACAGTATTTTACAGATACTTCCCAGAGCAGTGGATTTTATAAATCAGAGTGCAATCAGAATTAAGACTATCAGCACACAAATATTTGGCTGTTTGGGACATATTTTGTAAAAATATCGTAACTCAATGAGGTTCTTTTACATCTCGTTATTATCTGAGTATTCAGGCGGAATTAACTGTTGTCTGAGAAGGGCTTGGGCACTGTTATATTGTCTCTGGAAACAAAATTTCCGGTTCCTCTATGACAGAATATGTGAATTTCTGCGTCTTCCCAATGCCCCACTGGTATGGAAAAAAAGAGATAAGCAATTCTGACTCAAGTTACTTTGTCATGGTCTGAGCCTGACAAGTGGAGCTGAAAATGTTCTAAGCTGTTAAAGATGCTGATTTCTGAGGCTGTGTGCAGGATTAGGTGTGCAATTTTACATGTTAATCTCACAAGGAGAAAAAGTTTGTATTAAAACTTTGACTTCATATATGAGTCTGGTGGGTTCAGGATCCGACATCTGTGACTTACATCTATTTTAACATACTCGCAAGTCTTTCTTAAGGTGAGTGTGCGCTGTCTTTTCCTTTGCAAGTAAACCTGCAACAACCAATGTTAAAGTGGTGTAAGACACAGCAGGTGCAGTTTTCTGTTTTCTCAGAGGACTTGGGGGAGCCTGAGTGATAATGCTGCAGTATTTAGTATGTTAACTGAAATGGTAGCCAATGTATTTGAAGAGTCATCACATAAAGATAGTTTTAAATAGCCTTCATAAGGGCCATTCCTCCTCCCATTACCTGGTTTCTTTTGGCACTGGGAATGTTGTCATTTGCACTAGTATTTCATGGTAAAGTTAGATGCAAATCCCACTAACATTAATTTGACTTGGAAATACTAGTCTTGCTCTCCAATGGTCACAAAGCTTTCTGTCCCAAGCTTTTATTTTGCATTTAAAAGTAAAATGTAAAAACCCCACGATTTCTATGCTTTAAAAGTAAAAATTATTAAAAAAATAAAAAATACAAATTAGTTTCCTTTTAACTCATCCCACTTATGCCACATATTGCAATCGTTAGGCATCTAAAAGAACCAAAGACAAGAGGATAATGTTTCAAATGTAATCCCTAATTATGAAATAAATCCACAAGGAAAACAAATCACATCATGCTTTTATCTGTGTATATAACTGATGTAATAGAGAAACCCATCCCTTGCCAACAGCTTCTCCACATACCAGTGCGTCAAGATACAGGGTGGGTACACAATGTTACACACGTATGCACTCCAACACTTTCTCTGCTACAGCCACAATTTTCATTAGTTCTATCTTAGTTACCATACTCAGTTTTCTGAAAGGCACCATTAAAGTTCTCAGTGTGATCCACACACGAACAGCATTAGCACTATTGTTCTGCAGAAACCAACCCTGTGGTTACAGGACTGAGCTGAGATGAGAAGCACTGAGCACAATTCCCACCTCAGGAGCTTGTTGTCTTCTATCTCTGTGCCTCCAACACTTTAATCAAATGGCAGGACTGCTACTGCTTTTCCCTCCACCATCTGTCTGTCTCACCTAGTAGGCTTTGAGGGCTCCTGCTGTGTGTTTGTGCTCAGCACTACACATCTGCACCTTTGGTTTTAGTCCATGCAGTAAGCTTGCTGATTGTGGCACACAGGAATATCAAGGGAAAGCTTCCCTTGGACCCAGCCATTCCAGTATGAATGAGATGAACTTCTATAACAAACCTAACTTAGCTCTTGAAGGATTGCGTTTGCCAGTACTAAGCCTGGATTTCTTCCTGGGACCAGTGTGCCTAAAAAACAATACAAGTGACTTGCTCTTTGCAATCTTGCCAATTAGCTAGTCATAAGTGGTGAAACATCTGCTGCTTCATCTCAGTGCAGAGGCACGCCATGCAAACCCTACTGCTGATACACACACTATAAATGTATTATTTTCCTTTCTTTGAGGAAGGTATCATTCTCAACCCAGTTTTAGAATTACACTCTAATCTCAGACTCTGACCTGTCTGTGCCCACGTATCCAGGATTAGAATTTAGTACTACAGCCTCTCCAATGGTACCTTACCCAAATTAAGAGATGTATTTCATGTTCCTGTAGAATATAATGTTGGTCTAAATCCTTTCTTGCTTTCCAAATGTAATTTAATTTGCTGATTGTGGGTTCTTGAGCAAATATGATCTCTAGCTTTATGACCCTTAGCATAGGCTTAGGGGAAGAACCCTTAATACTACAGATAATATCGTTAGAGTATTAGTAATATTGTAATATTTATCTGTTTTTTAAAACAGTGTCTGATTTCTCAAATAAGCAGAAGAGGATTTTCTAGAATGGGAGCCAATGCAAATGGGACTGAGTTTGCACCTGTATTTGACTCACAAGCGGGTATACTTGCTTGTGTTACATTTATATTATTATTTACTTGAGCTTTTTAAACACTCTGCTTCTTCCAAGCAGTCTGTGGAGCCACTGCAAAGACACACTGACTGTTTTTTTCTAAAAATGCTAATTCCATGGTTTTGATGTAAATAAAAGCAGTGTTACTTAATAAAATATTAATGAATTTTTTTAAAAAAGTATGAGGTCTCTAACAAACATAACACTATCCTGTATTTTGCCAATGCAACTAATAATTGCAGATACACAGGCTGTTACAGACATTTTGAAACTGCATATAGAAGATTTGCAAATGCTTCTGGTTCATGAAGTTTGTGTCTTTCCACTTCTCATCTAATAAATTGAGACAGAATTAGTACTGGGTGAGTGGTTCTGCCTGCTGCCAAGAAGGGTTTGCTAAGGGTAAGACTCTAAAGGTAGAGATTAACTTGTCTTCATCCTTGTAATGTGCTGTACAGCCAGGATTTGTGCAATAGGATCAGGGAAGAGCCATATATGCATGTAACACTGGACAGCTGGTGCGTATGAATTTATATGAAGCCTGCTACAAGATTTTGAGCTCCTCTCAAATCCCAGCTAATATATGTATTGGAAGGATACTTTCCCTCAGAGATCTCGTTTTGCTGCTGCTGGTTTTTAACATACTATGTTTTACAGAAATAGTATGAACCTCAAGCAACCTAAATTTGACCTGCAAGTCAGTGTCTCAGGCAAGCAACCCAAAAAAGGTGTTTTCCAAAAGGAATAAGATCAATTAATAAAGTTCAGTACCTCCTCCTGACAGAGGGTTTCAAACAAACCCTTATATTCAGTTATTAAATTATTTGTCGTACCTGATCAATTCAATCCTGCACTGAAGAGGAAATTCAGGAAAATAAAAAAGTAGTTTAATGCAGGTTATGTGCACATATAAAATGCATCCTTGAAGTGAGTTACCTCATATTGGTATTTTAACATTCAGCTAGGGAAAACAGATTAGAATTTTGGCTGAAATGTTTTACCATAAATACCAGTTGTTTTGATATATCTGACAACAAATCCAAGCTAAGGCAGACAGGACTGACTGGCACACCAGTGAAGAAAAGAACAACTTCATGTTGTTCATGTTCCAGTGACAACCTACCTCATAGAGGAATCCAGCCCTCCTTTTGGCACATGATGATTCAAGAACTGGGTCAGTGGAAGCAGTAAGCTACAGCTTTAGTGGAAGAAGATACTGATGAACTGTCAAGTAATACTATTGTGTGACTTTTTTTTCAATATTGTGTCTTCTCCATGTCAAACCAACAGACCACCTAGGCTGTCTTTGCAAGGGTAAGTTGCTTATGTGATGCACATTGCTTGAAGTGATACTCTCTGAAGCTCAGTCATCTAATGGATAATAATCTATCAACACCACTTGGATGCTGCTGCATTTGGGACTCTGCATTCAGTAAAAATACCAGCATTTTTAAGAAAACCTCACTTTTTAAAAGACTTTAAGACAGTACTTAAGTAGTTTATGCTTCAGCCCTAAAAAGAGGAGAGATGAGAGAACATCCACCAACATGGTCCACATCCAACATAAAGTCAATCCAGACTTGTTTTGGGAACTGGACAGATTATACAAGGAACACCACAGCAACAGTGGTGCTGCTGGTCATTCTGGGTAAGCTCAAGAAATTGTCTCTTACTTGTATGTCTGTTCCTCACAGAGAGCAACTTCCCCAGAATGAAGTACATTCACAACTGTGATTAAAACAGCAGCTTGAGGCATTATAGTGGTTCCCTTAAAGCAAAAGTGGCACAGCTTGTCAATCACCTAACAGACAAAATTGTTAGTATTAATACTACCTTTTAATTATTTTTTCCTGATTTACCATAATAAAAATGTTAAAACCTGCTGGTTTTTCTATTTTGTCTATCTGAACTTCTGCTGGTTGCTTTGCACCTTCATAATCTCTAGTTAGGTGCAGAGGGAAAGGCCAAAGGCCAGCCTGTAAGGAGGGCAGTGTTATTTTGCAGAGTATTTAACACATGCAGCTACTCATCTGAAAAAGGAAAACACCTAAATGGCTCAATGGACCAATATGGTCTGACAAATACCACCAATCCCTGTTGCCATCTATTTTTCGAGCTGCTGTAAAGTTTAGTTCAGCACTAAATCGCTTTAGGACTGAGCTTTAAAATGCTTTTAGCAGCTCAGAAGCACTTTGGCAGCTCAAATGCTCTTCATGAAGCACCCAGCATCCTAAAGCGCTTTAAGTCTAAAGTATCCTAAAAAAAAAAAAAAAGCAAATGGAACCATGTCCAGCAGCACATGTTCAGATACGTATGTCAAGAACAAAGGGCATGGTATTGTTCTTGGATTTCACAGGCTTGTCTGCTTCCAAGAAGACCTGAGTCTTGGCCAACACAGAATCTTACTAAGATTTACAACACTGACAAATGTAAAGAACTTCTCATTTTGAGGGAACATCAGCGGTATGGTCCAACTAAAGTGTCTGCTCTCAGTCTGAATGGTCTACCTTTGGGAAAGCACATTTTGAGGGTTAGACCAGGTATCTTCACCAAACCAAGAAAATGGTAAATCCCTGAAGCATGTGAATTAGATTGGTAGCTGGCCCTTATGGTGGTTTTTAACTCCTCAATATGTCAAAGGCAATAAAAAGAATTTATAAGTGATTTGCGTAATAAAATATAGGATTTTGCTTCCATTAGATTTTGGACAATGAACAGGCTTTAAAGTTTGATTCTGTTGTAGAGAACGACTGGCTCTGAAAAGGGCAATTTTGGTTATTCCTGCTTACATTTTCTAAGGAATTTCTGTATCCTAGGCAGCTGGATTAAAGGTAAATAAACCACTTGGCAATTAGACATCTCATAACTCCTATTATCTCATGCTGTGTTTGATATCACTGGTACTACACCATTGCCTTTGCAGCAGTCACATAGGCATGACTGGTCCTGTAGTTGGATTTTGTCATACTAGTCTGATAATGACAGCAACTGACTTTGTAAGGGTTGCAGCAGGGGCAGCACTGAAAGAAAATGAGAATCCTGCAAATTAAGCAAGTTCAGCATAAATGTCAAAAAACATGAGAAAGACCTGAGCAAAAGGTAGGCACTCAGACAAGGCTGATGTGTTAGTGTAGCAGCATCATCAAAATGTGCTAAAGGTAAATTGGCAAGGAAGCCATAAGAAGTGAAGCCATCAAAAGCTCTGGGTGGTTTTAGCCATCTAGGCTTCAGAGATCACATCTTTGTGGAGGTATTAACATAAATTCAGCAGTTGCCAGCACTCAGCTGAAATGGGACATAGCCAGGCTATGGGTTACAGGACTTAGTTCCTTTATACTGTTCTGCACAAATAATGCTGCTGCAGATCATTCCTCCAAACTCCTGAGCAGATCACACTGTGGTTACTCATTCCCCTGGTTTCAGGATCATTTGAAGTCTAGTCACCTGCTTTGGACAGACTTATAAATGCTGACACAATCCGCTTCAATGACAGTAGGGCTATTCAGCTATGATTAGCTTTCAGTGTTTTAGTTTTTAGTCTGGATTTCTTCATCTGGCTTTATTTACCTGCACATACATGGAGAGTTTATCTGAGCCTTGCTGGTTTTTACCACTTTTCAATCACTGCAAAGCATGTTCTTTTATTTCACTTGGCACTCCAAGGGGGCTGATGTCACTTGGACCAGCTTATTTCTACATTTTTTTCCCCCCATCTGTTTCATTTACTTTGCAGTAGGCAGGGTGCCTAACTATTAAAATTCCTAAATAAAACCAGAGAAACCTGTCTTCCTAACTATGAGCACTTGGCGCTCTTGTCAGGGCTGCAGGCAAAAGACTATGGCTCAATTATTGTCTTCTAAGCAGCAGGTATTTCCCAGCCTCCTAACTTTCCTTCTATATCAAGACCCAAGGACAATGAACAGCTCAGTATAAACAAGAGCAATATTTACCTTATCCTGAAAGCAGAAAGTTTCTATATGGTTACCAACCCAATCCACAAGCACAGAAGGTACAGCTGGGGCTGGCAGAGAGACTACTGCTTATCTGAGAAATAACTTATATAACCGACTCTTGCTTCTTACATGGCTGAATGTCTTGCTCTTCCCTTTGGGCCTGCTGATTTGGTTCCTTACAACAGAAAAGTTGTTGCTGTCTCCTCACAACATGACTCCACGAGATCACATGAGAAAAATGTCCCTCCTGGGGGAACAAGGAACACTCGAAGAAAAGCATTTGTACCGCTTAGCAAGTGGCATGGCAGCAGGAGGTAAGCAGGAAGAAACACAACTCTGTGTTTGTTTATGGGATTGTTAATATCCAGACAACATGCAGGAAACAGCCAGGTGAAAGGCATTTCAAGTGTTATCATAGGAGTAACGGGAGAAATATTTCCCTTAAGGTCGTTAAAAGTTAACATGGGGGATTCTTTATGTTCAGAATTGGATTAGGAGATGCATAAGCATCTGGAGGAATCAGGGTCACACAGGACCTGAGCAACAAAAACCATAGGTGGATATTCTGGCTCACCACTGCAGGCTCTTTGTAGAGCTGCTGTCTCATTACAAAGCAGGTGTCATACAGTAAGATTTTTCTAAAACTAAACCATGTGATATAGTAGAAATGCAAACTCATTCAAGCAGAGAACCCAATGTTTATGGCTATTCTCATCTGTTTAACAGTGATATTTTAATTACTGGTGACTGTAAATTGTCCTTCTGTACCCTGGCCTGTCTACTGTTCAGTTTTACTGCAGTTTATCTGAAACTACATTATTTGAAAAATGTGGTTATGGTGGTCATGGAAATCTTTTTGGTTTTAGGTGCTGCCATTAATGAAAAGGTGTGATTTGCTAGCTCATACTAAAAACTGGGGGGAAAGTATTTTTTCTGGTAAAATTACACTGCAAAATCACCTTCTAATTTACTGTATTGAGAATAGACCTGTATATGCTTTGTGTCAGAACTGCGGCAGCGGCAAGAGATGCTAATGAGAAATCAGTTGATGGCAGTCAACCCTCCGCTAATGGGCGCAGGCCAGCAGAGAATGCAGGCAATTCCCTCCCAGTTTGAGCCTCGACTGGTGGACAGGTAATTTGCACTATATGTCTATTATCATACTGCACTTAAAGAGTAATTTGCACAACTTTACATTATTCTTAATACATTAGATATTAATGTGGGTTTTTTCCCTCCCTCTCAGAGATCTGTTACCTTCAACTGAAATGATTGCATCAGCTGACCCCAGACACATTCATATAGCATCCCACCTTGGACCCACAGTCCCACAGCACACAAATATGCCAAACGTATTGTCCAACCGCATGTACCCAGGCCCAGGTAAGGAAGCATCATCTGCATTCTGAACAGGGACAGCAAGCAGAGGAGAATACAAACTGCACCTGCTAGATCTGTGCAGGTTTATCAGTATCGTCAGTAACTTGAGAAAGCCTGACGAAGAGGAAACAGGCTGCTACCAGAAATTCTAAACTGTGTCAGTTTATGTCCAAACACACCCATTTCGGCTTTTGTTAAATAATTAATTTGAAAATCATTTAGATGGTTTTATTCTTTTTGTATTCTCCCAGCTTTTTCACACCTGAACAGAAGGCTGGAGCTAAACAAATGAGTGCCATCAACAGCACTATTTTGCTATGTTTAACACTTGCTCACCTACTAGTGTTGGTTGTTCCAAAACACTACCCACTGTTTTCTTTAATCCTAACACCACAAACCACTTTACTCACATAGGGCAACTACAAGTCCTTTTAATAAAGGCTCAAAATTATAGGGCACAGCACAAAGGGGATGGCTGGACACCACTGCATAGCAATACAAGTGTGGCACATAGATCTACACACCACTTTACACAGAGGTCATACCTTCCTGCTCCTTCTCTGAGTTGAGGGAATAAACTCTCAATGCCACATTAGATCTATAAGTAGGATGTTCTAGCTTCAGCTTTTCCCCTTCTGAAGTGGATCTCCAATAAGAGATTCCTTCAAGAGGATACGTAATTTAAAATTACACAGTACTGAGGCTGAAAACAATCTTGAAGGAGCAGGTTTGCTTTGCTTAACTGTTGGTCATTATTTTCTGAGCATTATGTACTTCAGAGATGCAAGCCACCAGTTAAAACCACTCCTTCCTTTCTGGATAAGGGCAGGCAAACCCAGCTACAGAGCTGAGCCTGCAAACACCTCCTGCTGGACTTCATGTTTCTACTACAGATTTCCACAAAAGCAATAAACACAAATAGGATTTTACCTGAAGTCATAACAACTTCCTGGTGAAGTCTTAAAAATCTTTTTAAAATGTCTCTACATTGCTTTGGTGTTTGTGCCTTTACTTGAGGAAACAATTTTAAAGTGTTTTTT
>JAOXOE010000702.1:15780790-15879938 GCA_028565055.1 Phoeniculus purpureus | reverse complement strand
TGCATCGTTTTGCAGTAGAAAAAGCTGCACCCCTTTAAGGATACAGCTTTCTGCAACCAGACTCCATGGAAGCTGTGGCCAGAAGACAGGAGCTGGTTCAAAAGCAAAATATTGCCAGGTAATCAAAAATAAGCCTTGCTCTGAGGCACATGCCAGGGTTAGGGCAGCAAAGGCAGCTGGAAATTAGTAAGTCACAGAATTTTTCTGGGGTTTTTAGTTATCAAGGTACTTTTTCAAGTCACCCAGAGAAGCAGAGGGCCCTCTATTATCTTGTATGGTCTGACACTACTGAACTTTCTGCTTGGCCCTATTCTGTTTTTAGCCTTAAAATGATGTAAGAAAAAGAAACAAACCCCTCAGCCTGGGTAAAGAAGCAAACAAGCTACAAACTTCATCCTTAGCCCTTGAACTTCGGATCCAAACACCTTGAAGTTAGAAATAGTCAAAACAAATTTAAACTTTACAGTTGTGTGCTATCACACATAACATTGTAAGCCTTTACAGCAGGGCTCTGGGGATGATTAGCTCTGTCTCCACCCTGCTAGGCTCCCGTTTTGGTTAAGCTTTCCCCACTTAAACAGAGTCCAGTGATCTGGACAGTTTCAGTTAAGTAAGAACCAGTGCCCTCCTAACAGCTACACCACTGCCATAAAGGAACCCTAACCACAACCACTCCTGCACAGAACAGGCTGAGTGGCAGCTGCCCTCACACAGTAACAGAAAGAGCAAAGAACAAATAAATTCCAAGGAGGCATCTCAAGAGAACAATTACAGAAATGTTTTGAGCTCTTCAGTCAGCAAAGCTTGATTACTGAACTCCTCAAAGCACAAGATCGGCCTCATAGATCTGATCTCACAGAGCTCATTGCCACACAGTTAAAAACAAGCAAAACCACAGCAGCAAGCACAGTCATCACCTTTCCCCTCAGCCATAGCAGAGCTTGTCCTACCTGTTCAGGCTTCTCCCCCTGCACACCAGTCCCAGGAAAACCCCAACATAAAAAGCTAGCTTCACACTGTACTGCAACATCACACTTTAGAGCTGTGCTGACTCCTGCCAGCTTTTATAGAAATGGGTGATGACAATCTCCTGTGCTTGCTACTGCTGAGCACCTGGGCCTAAATTCTCATTCTCATAGCAAAGCTCAGTGATCTCCTCCTGCTGGTTCTCAGAGGAGCAGCCTATCTGATCTGGAGAAGAAGTGGGCTGTTTATCTCCTCCACCTCAAAAGCTGTGTGTGAGCAATGACAATTGGGAAAGAGCTACAAGGACAGAGTACATAGACTCAACACTTTCCCTGCATCTCTTAAAGTGTGACATTAACAACTTGGAGGTTGCTGATGAAAACATGTAGAAGAAAAAGTGTTGAATGTTATGATCAACTAATTCTCTCACATGACAAACACCTGATTATGTGCAAACTGTTTCCTTTGAAGACTCCACTACAAAGACCAGTCACTGGGAGAGTAATGTCAGGCAGGTGGCAGGCTCAAAGTCACCCAGGTACTGCCAGTCTCTGCTGCAGCACCCTTCTCCTGGGCACACCTAGACAAGCACACTCCCTCTTCACTCAGCAGCACTCTCAGGGGCTTCATTATGGCACTGACCACCAATTTTAGCCTGAAAGCTCCATTTTCTTTGCAAAAATATGGGTTCCCTTCTCTTCTGCTACTGATGACCCAGTACCTCAGAGCAAACAAGAGCCACAAAATAGGTTTCAGCTGGGGATCAACCTCCAGCATTGCACTGAGATTCCTGTGTGAATTATCTTTGTTCCCTCCTTAAGGGGTTTGGTCACACACTGATCACCTCCTTAGGGTTTAGAAGTTACTACAGTGCCCTCTTCCACTGTCCTCCTTGCAAGAACAGCTCCTTTTCTCCCAAGGACACACAAATATTTTTGATCACTTTAATTTCTGTAAATTGAGGATTGATAGACTGTGGATCTGCTGTGTTTGCTACTCTAGGTTCTCTCCCCTTAGCTAGTTTGTGTGGCCTCAGGAGGTGCATTGCTGGTTAGATGGTGAGTGTCTAAATACGAGAGGGGGTACTCTCCTATTTTAGACTGAGGGCACCTGTTCTATTACTTTAGCCTGAGACAAACTATTCTGTATTTTTGCTGTGTTTGTGCACTGGATCATATGTGATTAGATCTTTGCAACAGCAACTTAAGATGTTAATCTTACTATGCTGTCCAAACTTTGCAGCCTTGAGAAGAAGGAAAAGTATCTAGTTCTCATTTTCTGAAGTAGCAAAGTCTTTCTCTAAGAGGAGTGGTGCCCAATTCTGCTTTCACTGAAAAAGGCAATTTTACATGAATGGGAAGGTCTTGTAAAGGTCAGACTCTCTCAGACCTGTCATCCTCATAGCAGCATTATAAAAGCTTTCTTAGTGCTAACTTTAAAGATTATTTTCTTTAGTCCTTGTCCTTTATGACCCTTCCAAACCCTAAGTGAGTTTAATTGCTGCAATAATGGCTGGATTGCTAAGACACAAATAACACTTTTTTGTTTGAAATATTATCCAGAGACATCACAAGGAAAACAGATTTTCTCTTGATTTTAGTTTACTGTATGTACCTGGCAACATGTTAAATACAGCCAGGGCATCTGCAACAACCTCTGACACACAGCAATATAGGGAGAAGAACTCTTGGCTATTCATTTGTGTGAGGTTTCATCTGCTACTGAAAAAGAGGGGTGATGAAGGAGCTGGGTGGCCCTAACTGCCTGTGCTCTGTGCGTCTCTTAGAATGGAAATGGAGATGAGTGCGATTTTTCAGCAAAAAGAAATGGAGAAAGCTCATCGGAAAGGGCTGCTGGGCCTCGAAGCACCCCTCCTTTACCATGGAATGCCAGCAAATCCCATTGCATTCCGCGGCAGGCACAGACTACCCGAAGGCCATCTCCCCAGTGACCTGTACGTTCACCGTACTACCCTTGATGAAATTCATGGCAACACTATGCTCATGGCAACCAGCCCATACCCTCCAGTCAGCACTTTGCAGAAGGAGAGAGGTCGTCGTCCAGGAAGAAGAGCTGGAAATCACAAACCCATGGACTGTAGTGCCAGTGGCACGAAGAACCAAACTGATGACAAAGCTACAGACCCTGCTGCAGCTGCAGCAGATGATGAGAAAGAAGACAAGAAAGAAGCAGAAGTAGAGGCACCAAACAAACATGAACAAAGCAAAACCCAGGGTGAGCTTTCTGCAGTTGCCAAAAACTGTAAAGAATTTGAACAAGGTTTGAGAAAAAACTGCACTGCCCATGATATTTCTACTGAAACCAACAGCTGCAGCAACACAAACGAGAAGGAATCTAATAGCTCCTGTGCTGCTTTTGATGACAAGTACATGTATCCTTCTGTAATCCCATTCTCAGCATTACCATATGGATTTCCAGTATCCAGCAACCCACTGCTACCTTCAGGTTTGTCAAGTTAGAGTGGCACATCAGTATTGTTTATTTTTATTGATTTATTCCCTTTTTTCTTCCCTCTGCTTTACGCAAATTTTTGCTATGATGGACTCATGGCAACTAAACGCAGACTTCATATGCTTGCAAATAATAATAATAATAATAATTTGGTAAATGCAATTCAGCAAAGGGAGTGGTTTTGCCTACCTGCAAACCTCCCAACTGTTGCTATGCTCTGTGCCATGTGCCACAGAATTATAAAATCATGGAATCATAAGAACATTTAAGTTGGAAAAGATCTTTAGGATCATTGAGTCCAACCATAAACCAAACACTGTGAGTTCCAC
This sequence comes from Phoeniculus purpureus, assembly GCA_028565055.1. Classification (NCBI taxonomy): domain Eukaryota; kingdom Metazoa; phylum Chordata; class Aves; order Bucerotiformes; family Phoeniculidae; genus Phoeniculus; species Phoeniculus purpureus. The sequence goes on along the minus strand of JAOXOE010000702.1, from coordinate 15,876,171 downwards.
CACCATAAACCAAACACTGTGAGTTCCACCACATGAAGTATTCCTATGAAAAGACATTTCAATTCAAACAAAGAGAATTGCTGAATGAAACTGTGAGCTATGCTCTGTCTTTTGCCCACGACTTTTCTGAATGTCCTAACTCACAGTAGGTGTTTGGTGCTGTTCTACTGAAATATTAGTCAAGTTAAAATAACAGTAAAGTCTAACAAACCAAAAGCATTAGAGAATTAACTAATTAGAGAAAGCACTGCGGTGTGATTTATGTATTTAGTGACTGGTGCCAGCAGCAAACAAAAGCAACCACAAAAAGAAACCCCACCAGAATCACCTACTCTGACTCTGGGCACCAGTGATTCTGGTGATTTTGGTGTCTAGGGCTGTGACTACAGACTGCTGTTAATACATCAGGTTCCAGAGAAATGTCAAAATTCTCATGTTAACAATGATTTCCTATTCATTTGCCACCAAAGTTCTATAAATGTAATGCTTGTGTTTCCTCCTCAAAGGAGCACATGGCCTGATCTTGAATGGAGAAGACATTTCTGCCATTGAAGACATTCGCAAGTGGACAGTTGATGATGTTTACAACTTCATTGGCAGCCTCCCAGGCTGCTCAGATTATGCCCAGGTATAAACATTCATCACAGTCTCAGGTCTTTAGGACTATCTAGACTTAAAGGTCATCAGACAAACGTAAATGCTGGAAGCTGTCACAAAGGTATAAACATAGTAATAGTTTCCATTGTGCTTCAATATATAAAGCCACTTGTTTCTTTCAGGGAAAGAGAGTCCGTGCTCTGAGAGGTTGCATGTGCTTCTGCTGCAGCCTGGAGTCACTGGTCATGACAGGACAGCAGCAAAAAATAATACAAGAAATGTATCTGGGTTTTGTCATTCCACATGCCCTGCACAATTTTTGTGCCGTTTAAAGCATTCTTGGGTATCAGCATAACCCACCTACCACCCCTGAGCTCTTACAGGCATCATTCAATTTGAAAAGTGGAATGTCACTAGAAATAAAAGCAAAGTAGCTGAAATCTTGTATACTCCTGCTAAAGCCTTAACAAGATCTACATTACTCTTTTGCTGGTAGCAGGCTGCTTGCTTCCTTAAAAACCCAACTAAGTAACACTGAAACACTAAAGAGTTCTCACTTGCCAAGAACAAGTAGCTAAACTACAGGCAAATGTGCTGATACCACCCCCCTCCCCCGAACAAAAGGCCTCCTGCTGCAATTAAGAGATAAATACAAAGATAAAACAACAAAGTTATTATTTTCTGCTTTTGTTGTCTATGCCTCAGGATTAAGCATAAAAACCTAACCAGTGAAGTCTATTTCAGCATATTGTGATTCTGTGATTTCCTAAGGTCTTCAAAGACCACGCTATTGATGGAGAAACCCTCCCACTGCTAACAGAGGAACATCTCCTGGATACAATGGGATTAAAGCTTGGACCAGCACTAAAAATCCGCTCTCAGGTAAGATCACTAAATGTATGCCAAGATGGCAAGGCTCAGATATATTGAAAAGCCAGAAGCTAATGGGATTAAATTTTTCCAAACTAAAATAAATTTTTTCCCACTGATGAGGTAACTATGATATGAGGAGAAGAGGAATGATTTGGTTTGCCTTTGCTTCCCTGTGCTTTACAACAACATATTGGGAGATGCTATGGGGAGATTTGGACTGACAGTTTGAGAGATTCTTAAAGAGGAGTCAGGACACAATCACATTGGAGACTGGGTTGAGGTTGGAAAACAAGTTATGTGTTTGATGAATTTTCTCAAGTTCACTCCTCTTTCTCCTTTCCCAGCTGGTTAAGCTCTGGTAATGTTTGCTTTTATCTCCAACCTGGATTTCAAAACACACCCAAGCAGAGATTTCTACAGCCTTACTGAGAATGTAATTGTACATGTTTCAGGGACAGGCTGTCCTGTGTTTAAAGTTTGCTGCTCTTAACTTCATCCAGAAATACCAGCCCTCTGTGTGTTTCTGTTGTTGCCTCATTCTTTTGCTTTAACCCCTTCCTCTCCCCTACTCTTCTCTCATTAAAAACACCTGCTCTGTTCCTGGTTGTTTGTCTCCCCTCTGTCCCGTGGGTGCTACAGCACCTGTAAGAGGAGCCTGATGTCCCTAACCATGGCCAAGCTCCTTCTACAAGAACATAAAAGAGGGAAAATGTGAGAGGTTTTTTCACTTTTGCTAACCACTGATAACCCTTAGAGGTGGCTAGGATCTCCTGGATATCCCTGCTGTTGCTATGTAACCATGAGCCTTGATGTTTAATGGCTTTAACACTATATCAAGAAGCAACTGCAGCAAATGTGCTTTTGTCTTTAAAGGTGTCCCGACGTCTGGGCAATGTGTTCTACATGATGAATCTTTCTTTGTCTATGCCCCTGCCACCTGCTCCTGGCAAACCGTCAGAACAACCCTCTGACATGGCCTCTCCTCTTCACTGTAACAGCAGTGGTGACACTCTGGATAGTCCCTGCTCACAGGACCCAGAAACCTCAAAAGCAGTGGAACAGATAATTTCAGAAAGCAGGGAAAACTCCTGTGACACAGCTGGATCTCAGGCTGACTTCCAGATGATCGCTTTTCAGAAAAGCTGAGCTGAGTCTGGGACATAACGTGTTTTTAATTATATGGGAACCACTAGTTGCAAAGTGTTTGAGAAGATAACTACAGCCTGAAAACTCTGTGTGACTGGGCCTGGATGGAACAAGTTGTAAAGGCAGCATGAGGAAGTGCTGAACTACATGTTAGTGCATTTACTTTCAAGTGCACTTAATTCAAAAGAACACCAGTGCAAGTAAAAGGTAAATTTAATTTTTCATTAAAGTAATCACTGAAATCCATGAGAGACTCAGAGTGCGCTGACTTACAGCATCTTCTGCACAGAAACTACAAGGAAAAGTTACAGCTTCTACCCATAGCTGACTTCAGCTTCTGTTGCACAGAATTTACATGGAATTAATTCAGAGAATATGGAATTACCAGAAGAATATGGAATTACCAGAAGAATATGGAATTACCAGAAGAATATAAAGAAATATACCACAGACTCAGACAATTTCTAAGTGCCTGGGAAGGGTATGCAGGGTATAGATGAGATACATGGATTAAACTTTGGACATGAAAATACCCTGAGCAACTGCAGTGTGAATTATTCTAACGCATTCTCATCTATGGGGATTGAATTTCCTTTGAAGACTCCACTACAAAGACCAGTCACTGGGAGAGTAATGTCAGGCAGGTGGCAGGCTCAAAGTCACCCAGGTACTGCCAGTCTCTGCTGCAGCACCCTTCTCCTGGGCACACCTAGACAAGCACACTCCCTCTTCACTCAGCAGCACTCTCAGGGGCTTCATTATGGCACTGACCACCAATTTTAGCCTGAAAGCTCCATTTTCTTTGCAAAAATATGGGTTCCCTTCTCTTCTGCTACTGATGACCCAGTACCTCAGAGCAAACAAGAGCCACAAAATAGGTTTCAGCTGGGGATCAACCTCCAGCATTGCACTGAGATTCCTGTGTGAATTATCTTTGTTCCCTCCTTAAGGGGTTTGGTCACACACTGATCACCTCCTTAGGGTTTAGAAGTTACTACAGTGCCCTCTTCCACTGTCCTCCTTGCAAGAACAGCTCCTTTTCTCCCAAGGACACACAAATATTTTTGATCACTTTAATTTCTGTAAATTGAGGATTGATAGACTGTGGATCTGCTGTGTTTGCTACTCTAGGTTCTCTCCCCTTAGCTAGTTTGTGTGGCCTCAGGAGGTGCATTGCTGGTTAGATGGTGAGTGTCTAAATACGAGAGGGGGTACTCTCCTATTTTAGACTGAGGGCACCTGTTCTATTACTTTAGCCTGAGACAAACTATTCTGTATTTTTGCTGTGTTTGTGCACTGGATCATATGTGATTAGATCTTTGCAACAGCAACTTAAGATGTTAATCTTACTATGCTGTCCAAACTTTGCAGCCTTGAGAAGGAGGACAAGTATCTGGTTCTCATTTTCTGAAGTAGCAAAGTCTTTCTCTAAGAGGAGTGGTGCCCAATTCTGCTTTCACTGAAAAAGGCCACTTATACCAGTTTCAGCAGTTTGGGGCTCTGTGCAAACACTATAACTGAAGAATATGAATTTAGGGCTTGGATTATGTTTTGCTTATCGTTTGTGGATGCTTTTTGTACATGAAATTGTTTACTGGATACTCAATATTGTTTAAAAAAACCCCAAAAGTATAAAGGACTGTCTAAAAGATGTGAAACTGCAACCTTGGACTGGCAGTGGGTTTGCTGTTCATGCTGTCTCAGCTAATTTCAAAAAGTATTAAACCGATGTTCATTGATTTTTCTACATGTTTTCATGGCTTAAAGCTTAGTAAGGCAGCTCAAACAGTTTTATGTTGAATTTGATGTAAATATTTACTTGTTCAGGTTTTGGGGCGAAACACAATTGTCAATGTGAACAAAACCATACTCTTTGAAACACTTTTACCTCTTATTTGAATGTGTGACATCTCAGCTAATTTCAGTAGAAAAAAAAATCTTCTATGTTAGATTTAACTATTTTGAGGGGTTTTAAATGTAGATTGTTCACATACCGTGAGGGAAACAGAAAATATTTTTATATAGCAAAACTGCTTGTTAAAAATAAAAACCACTAAAAAAAACAATCAGCGACACTAGATCTGTTCAGCATCTGAAACAATTTCTAACTCCTTTTTATTTATACAATTGAAGATCATGTTGATCACACTTATCTAACTACAGCCAGTTAATGAACTGGCTCTCAAATGACATCCTACCTCCTTATGTTATGAAGCGTTTGACTTAATCCACACGAGACCGTCTCCACCCTGCAAGAGGATTGTCTGACACGTTTCCAAGTCAATGAGGCCACCACGAGATGTCGCTGCAAAGCTACGAGAAGTTTCTCTACAACCTCTCGAAAGGGAAATGTGACACCCCCGAAGTACCGGCGGCCTGTTGACAGTGGGGGTGTTAAGAAACTCGGTTTGTTTTTCTAAAGTAACAGCAGGAAAGCGTCACTTGAAACCCCGTATGGTAGGAACGTAGGACTGAAATCTGGATCTGAAGAGTGTGACTGTGTTTGTAAATGGCTTAGCCATGAACAATGCCCAGAGCACAGTGAGCTGGGATGCAAACTTGGCAGTCTCTACTGTTCTGAAATTAAAAAAGAAATCCCGTGCACATACTTGGTTTTTCCTCCAAAAACGACAAAAAGAATGACTTCATGGCTTCCTGTACAATAGCGCCTGGATTGCACAGAGCCGTACAGTGAAACGGTCTGGAAAGGGATCTACCTAAACAGACATAATGAAATCTGTTTGTAATGAAGGAAATACCACTGGTAATGAATGTTTCCTCTCCTACAAACACTTAACACAGAATGAAAAAAAAAAAGGTAGAATTTTAAAAAGACATGCACTCCGTAGACCCATATTTTCATTTGGATGTGTTTTCAGGAACTAAGTTTATATGCAAACATTGAGGCCTTACTGATTCTCAGCAGCTTTTTTTTTAATTTTTTTAAATTTATTGCTTACCCCAGCTGCAGAGGGGTGCAGCAAACAATCACAAAGATGTAGGAAAACTGGCAGAACTTAATTCCTTTCCGGTGTCTCTGCCACCACTGCATTCATTTTTGCTGCCACTAAATCACAGCGGGATGCAGACAAGGTATTTTAATATATGTGGAATTGTTAGAAATGCATCCATTAACATCTGTTGCTGTTAGTCTGTAACAGTGATGCAGCTGAAGAAGAGGATGGCTTCTATGAGGTGCTGTAGAAGTTTTTATCTGTATCTACACTAAACTTGGAGGCTCTTAGGGACACGGACTTCCTTTTTTAAAATTCTTTTTCTTACAGGGCCAAGATTAATAAAAAGTTACAGTAAACATATAACAAAATGGTTCTGCACTACAAATAACAGATGAGGGAAGGTCCTGAAAAGGAAGAAGTGGTTTGTCCTTCCTACCACAACCTGCATGTCTGACTTCATGATTGCTGCATGTGATGATATGAAATACATATTCACATGGACCTAAACAGATAGGTCTCTGCTTAGTTCCCCAGGTGAAAACATCTCTACAAAATGCTATGAATATTCAGCAGTTGTTAGGCAGAATTCCCCCCTGGTCCAAGTCAGGCACTAATACTAACCAGGCACATGAAAACAAGAACAGGCAACTAAGCCCACAAGGGGATATCTCAAACTGACTCATATCCATGCCACAAGCTACTTCACTTGGAATACTTAGTATTCCAAGACCCTGTGAAACTTTCACAAAATAGTTTTCAGAATGCTAATTTATTCTTTGAGTGTGAAACAGAAAAAAGTCGCCTCCATTTTTTAAAATCACCTGGTTTTTAACTATGTAGAAATGTCTTAGATTTTAGACTTTCCAAACACCCTAATATATGTTAATGGGTTGTGTAGAGTTTGGAGTCACCTGCAACATCAGAAATTTTACAAGGAATCACCCAAAACTAGATACAACACTTGTTTTGGTATCTCGTTCTGATAATGGTGTAATAAATGTCCTATCTAAGCCTTTATTATTCACTGGAAAATAACAAGTCAGCTCTGTGAGGCTGGGTTTTCATCAGGATTCTGCTCCCTGTGATGCCTGGTTTTGATTAAGCCCTTCATGCTATAATAAATAGCTACAGCTATACTGAAGTGGCAATTTCAGGATAATTAGAACACAGGTTATAATAATATGAAAACTTGCCTCTCCTTTCTCATTTGTTCAGGGTTTGAGGGTGTTTGAGGGGCAGGGGTTGCTTCCTGCCTTTGTAGTTGCAAAGGTGTTCTCTTTCTTTGGGAAGGTTTTGCTCATATGTTGAGACCACAGGGATTATTCTGTTGATTTGGCCTTTATGCAGTCCTTTCCTCTGACCCATTGCCAAGTTCACCTAAGTCTGTATTCCTCCAGGCAGACACTAGTTCTGCTACTGACCACATGTTCTTCTTGAAACAACAAATTTCCCTGTTGGTGAAGATGCAGTCTTTTAGCTAGGCAATGAAGAGGAACCTATTGCCCGTGTTGTCAGGACAACAATCCAACATTTTTTCCTATAGTACAGTGACGATATGAGTAGATGTTTTGCTTTATCAAAATTTTAAAACCATGTATGTATGTCATCTGCATATCTGATCTACTGAAACAAAAATCAGTCAACTGAAACAGCAAACAGAAAAAGCATTGCTGACCAAGGCCATAAAAGAAAGCATCGAGCCAAGTGGGCTTTCATCTTTGCTGATTACCTTTCAGTGATGAGGTTCAAGCAGCAGTGCCAGACAGGGGTGCTGCTCAGTCTGTGATCCCTGTTACTCCAGCACTCTGTATGCACATAGCAGTGAAAGATGGTCTGCAAAGCAATCACCGGCTTCTGGTTGGATCTGTTAATTGGAGAGATATGAACTCAACAATCACATTTTTATACAGCAAATATTTTTGACTCAAACACTTGTAGTCATGACAACAAATATATAATTTTACAAAACAATAACAATTATTTTTCCTAATGCTGTATCTTTAAACATTACTGTTCTACTCCTCCCCTCCTGCCACTGTTAAAAAATACAGACATATAAGCAAGCTTTAATTGAATTTCATTTTTTTCCAAGCCTTAGCTGGTCCTTCCAAAATTCTGTTGATGTATTTTCCATTTAACTTATTTCTGTGTCCAGGTGCACATCCATAGTCTGCTGTACCAGCAAATTGACAGAGAACTTTAGGAACACTTACATGCCACTCCACATCAGGAGAGACATGTCCTTACTAGGGGTGAACAGTTGCTTCTAAAATGAAAATAGATTTCACAGTGAGCAAAGCTGGTATTTGAAATAGATGCAATTAATGAAGGATCAGAATCCAGACAAATTAATTCTTAGTTCTACTATGTTTTTGTAAGTTCTATGTATCAAATAATGCTGAGTTGTATTGAAATGAAAAGGAACTTGGAAGTGTGGAAGCGTTTAAAAAGCATCTCAGTGAAAAGTAATTCTGGATATTTGTCTAATGAATCTTTGTTGTTCTGCTAAATTAAAAGCTAAGTGGCTAACTAAATATTTATAAGCTTCTGAGATGGAAGTGACTCAGGATACGTCTACATTGGAGTGTGCTTCTGAATTATGACTCATGTGTATGTGGGTGGATTGTAGCTGAACCTGCCTTGAAAGTACATGATGCTGTACAGTACAAGGCCCATATTCTGCATATTTTGAACCCATATTCAGTGCTGGAGCTGACTGCATGAAAAGGGAGGTCACTCCTGAGCTGGCAGCAAGCTACCTTCTGTAGACGGCTCCTAACATACTGCTCAGGAATTTGCCCAGCCTCCTTGGATTCCTTTATGGAAGCTCTTTCCTTCCTTGCTGCTTTCCTGCCTGTCAATGTAATAGTTGTAATTGTGATTTGTGTTCTTCCCTCTCTTCCCCCAAAGCCAGAAGGATCAACCACGGATCAAGTGGATAAGCTTCGTGCAAGTTTTGTTCAGCAGAACAGACACTTGTTCAGATTCCCAGTGTCACTTCAGTTTCTGTATTGCAGAGAAGCCTGAGATAATTCGTTACACACTTGCCAGTAATTCAATTGCCAACGTAGTCCTATGCTTCTGGTGTGTATTAACCAAGTCCTAGTGGTGAGACCATGTCATCTTAGGGATCCAGGATGGTGGACACTGAGCCCAAGACAGTGAAAGTACCAAAAGCACAAATGCCAGAAAAAAGTGAATAAAAAGTACAAGAAAATATGCACCAAGCACCTAACTTGGTGTCCTAACACAGAGGCCAGGAGAAAAGACCTGAAGCAGAGCATATGAACAAAGCAAACATTTCAGAACATTTCTCCAAGGACCTCTCTCACAGACTACCACGAGTGATTTGTGTATGAGCTCATGTTGCACTTTTTTACAAGACTGTCTCCAGCTGGTTTTTGAACTAAATTTCCAGCACCCATGCTACTGTATTAGATCACACAGTTGGGGTAAAAGAAGGAGGAGGAGGGAAAAAGGGTTAATGAAATGCTGTGGGTTTGGCTTCAGTTGAGAAAGGAAATGGCTCCACTTCCATGCAATATCCTTCACAACAGTAAAGTAACTGGTGATGAGTTTGAAACCCTACTTTAATCAAAATGGCAGTTGGCACAGAAGGGACTGTGACTTCACTGCATGATTCTTTAATGCTTCTTTTTGCAACTGTCCTACAGCTGATGTAGGCACTAACCTTAAACACAAGCCACTCTCCAGCTGTCTTGACATTCAATTTGGAGATTCAGCCATTTGCTTCTCTCCTGTTCTCATGGCACATTGATGAATGCAAATAGTCTTGTCTCATGTAAGATTCAATCTTGACAGGCTCTGTGCTCCAAAGCTGTAGAAGTTCATCTCACAATGGGGGTTATACTCCCTGACCCACTTTTCATCAGTCCTTTCTTATGAATCTGCTTAATGCATTTGCTCCCCATGCTACACAACAATCTGCTGCTGCATCCCAGCTGTCCTGGGAAAACAGTGTTTCTCAGACATCACAGGAATTAAAAGTTCTGTAAAAAAAACAAACAAACAAACCCCAAACAAACTCATTAACCAGAAATCCAAGGTGCTTTGCTGATAGCAGAAAAGCTTCATGTACTGCAGATAACATACAAAAAAAACCCCAATACAAAATCAAGAGCTAAACATCAAAGGTGGGTTTGTGAATCAGCGGTAGATTCCAAGACACAGAATATGGGAAGCAAGACCTTAGAAGAGCCTGAAATTGGAGGTATAAGAGATGATGATCTACAATGAGCCCCATATGCACTCTTTCCAGTGAGCAGACAGGAGCACACAGCCTCTCCCATGGAGCGGGGATGGGATTCGTAGCTTTTGTCTGTGCAGGGGTAGCAGAGGGGCTCTGCCCCACCCAGGCATTGTGTGTTATTAGCTAGCTATAAGTTACAGATGGCCAAAACTCCTGCAAGAAAGCCTCTATTTCACTGTGCTTTCACCTCACTGTGAGTGAAGCACATGAAATAACTGTTAAAATGATTGACAACTCCAAAACATGTGTTTGCGTATAAATGCAGTTTGCCTGTCTTTTATGAGGCATTGCTTTATCGTAACCATAAACACTTTAACTCCCTTATACCTACAGTTTTATCTTTTGAGTTACACTTTGATAGTTCATTCACTGTACTGCCACTCGGCTTAATTTGCAACTTACATAGATTTTCTGCCCAGCAACAGCCAGAGGAAACGATTCAAACAAAAAAAAAATAAAAATGCTGTAGCAGAAAAACAAGCACAAAACCCAAACACTGGCACAAAGACTCGGGAGCAAACACGCTGCTGGAAGCAGGTTTAGGGTTTTAATTACCAAGTTTTCAATCTGAGAGGTACCAAAACTGTAGGGACAGGAAGGTGCAACAAGATTTGAAAGGACTGGACACGATGATGCAGCATTGCACGTACTTTTCCATCCCAGAAAGCCCGAATGCAGTTTGGAAACATGGAGCCAGGATAAACCATTATACGCTTTGCTAACTTGAGTGACCTCATAGCAAAGGCACCCGGGGAACCTCTGACAAAAGGCCATTTAGCTGTATATAGGCTGCTTTCTGAATCCGACTCTCTAAGTATGTGAGAAGCTATGGGCAATAGTCTGTTTAAATAGGCAACAACTACCAAAGGCCTCTTAAATGGAGCATCTTCAAGGGCTGATGTCCTGTTTAGGACTAGCAGAACTAGACATACATATTTTTACAGCTGTATCACCTTCATTCCAGCAGGATAGGGTAGGAGCCAAGCGACACCACTGCCTCTTGACACTGCTGCACTCCAGGGAACCGAGTGGTGAGAGGCCTCCACGGCAATTACGGGAGCTGGACTTTGGACATTGGGGCCTGAGCTGTGTAAGGCAGGCTGACGGAGACTAAGGGGAGCTGATGGGGACTGAGGAAGCCTGAAGGGAGCTTGAGAGCAGCTGAGAGTGTCTGCGGGGAGCGCAGAGAGCCTAAAACTATTCTCACAGGGGTCGAGCTGAGGGGGAGTGAGGGCTACTGAAAGCTTCGGAGGGGGCGCGGCCTCTCAGCCCCACGCGTGTTCCCGCCACTTCTCGCGATGCCATCCCCCCCACCCCCGCCGCTCGCGTCACCGGCGGAGCAGTCGGGGACAACATGGCGGAGCGGCGGAGACACAGGAAGCGGATCCAGGTAGCCGAGACTCTCCCTCCCCATCCCTCATGGCCCCGTGCCCCCTCCTCGTCGAAGGTCTTTTTTCCGCTCGGTGCTGCGGCCTCACCGGGAAGGCTCGGCGGGAGCCCAGCGGCTGGGGCTGGGTGGAAGCTGGGGCAGGCTCCGGGAGACAGGTTTTCCTCGGAATTTTCTAGCAAAATCGGTAGAAAAGAGGGAACCCGCGGCAGGGGATCTCAGGTGGAAACTGCTCCCCGGACCCGGGCGATGGTCGCTCTCGGTGAGGCTCGGAGCTGCGGTTTGTTATCAATCGCCGCATTGTACCCGGCATCTCCCCCCGCTACCGGTGCCGAACAAAAGCTCCGCGTGCGGTGATAGCCGCCACCTTGCCCCCCTTCACACTTCTGCCAGTGATTCTTAAATAAAAACACCCGGGGCTGATGGTATCAGCATCTTTAAAATCAACCGTTCACGTCCATTTCCACCGCCGCCCCCTCCCTACCCCCAAGCCAGGAAATGATGTGGTAAGGAGGGGAAATTTGTTTTCAGTAGGCATAAACAAACAAGCTCGTCTAAAAATAGGCCTAATCGGCTTTGGAATCATGTTAAAATGTGGGGATAATTATGTGGTGTCACTTCAAGGCAAGGCGAAGGCTGTGCAAGGTGTCTCCGGTCACCTGGGAGTCAGGACTTCTCGATGTGTAACTTTATGAGTTTTACGGAGTTTTTATAGCTGTTTCTGGCAGAGTTACAGCATCAGTGGCTGTAATGCCTGTTACTGTTAGGTGTTATTAGTGCTCAGCCTAAGCAGTGTTTGTTTGGGATTCATGGTTCTGCTCTAAGTGGAGGTAATGCTCGTGAGAGGGATTGTAGGAGACGTTCACGAGTGGCATCTTCAGGTGTCATCCTTCTGCTTGGCTGTCCTGCTCATCCCTTCTCAGCCCGCTTTCCCTTCCCTCAAGATCATGGAGTTGTGCCTTTACTTGTAATGGATCCTTTTTTTTAAAAAAAAAGGTTCCTTTTTATTCCCCTTAATTGAAATTACTGGGGAAGGTTGGGGAGCAGAGTAATTCATCGGAATCTTGTCAAGCCAGCCTTATCAATCAGGCATTCCATGAATTATCATAACACATTACAGAATTATTCTCTTTCCATTAATCTTTATAGACGGTCCCTTACTGAGGATGACAACAGCTAAACAAAGCATGAATCAAACCTAAATTAAATGTCATTTAATGTTTTGTATAGTACCCAAGGCTGCGGTCCTGCAGGCACTTAAGCACATGCTTAATTTCCAGCCTATTAGCAGCAAATGTCTTGCCCAGATTGTTAGTAATTAAATCGATGTCAGGATGTTAACACTTAAGGTTTAAGATTGTGGCCTAAATCTGTGATACAATTACACAGATAAGTGTGTTTTCTGCCTTAGCAGGGTATGTGGACAACAATAGGAAGAGAAGAGAACGAACAAAGAATCCTGTTCAATGCCCAAATACTGTTCTTAATTGGTCCGTGAATAAATCAACATGTGTTTTTCTTGATAGTTGGTTTGTTGTGGGGAAGCTAAGCTTTTTGGACTTCACTGGCATAGATACAGTACAGCTACTGTGTTTCAGGATAAGGCTGCAGGTTTCTTCTTTTAAAATAAAGTGTGGGATTTTTATTTGTAGGTGTTTTAACCGCTTTAGAATCATGTACTTAATCTAGGGTAGTGTGTGCCCCTTAATAAAGAGATATTATAGGCAAGTCTGACACTTGAACACTGCACTGTTGTTACTCCGGGTTGTGTATCTCCACAGGAGTGAGGTGCTTAGGAGGACACAATGTATTTAAACTGCAGAAGAGGCTGATTAGTTCAGTTGCAGATAATGCGTGTACAGAACCTGGGTACTGTGTAATGCTTAGAGGGTTTTACATCTGCTATCAATATTGGAATCACAGTGGTTAGGTCAGCTAGCTACACATGAGGTGAGACATGGAAAAAGTCTCAAGAAGTTCAAAGTTCTGTTGAGCCCATCCATATTTTCCATGGGAAACTGTAGCGGGGAGGTCTGTTTTATAGAACGTTTTCAGCAAAGGATAGGTTGCCCAGTCTGTATTGCATAGCTTGGGCTCTTCTGTAACTTTCAGCTTGTTGCCAGAGGAAGTTGCAGAAATCTCAGCTTGAGAAGTTTAAATAAAGACAGGTTGGAGGTATCATTTCCAAAGTGTCATTCCTGCCGGTAATTTAACTGTAATTAGCAGGGTGATCTCTTCGGATACACAGTAGGATGCAGACTGCTCAAGCCAATGTGGTCCCACATGATTCAGATGTCTGAGATCAAGAATGCTTGCTGTATAGAAAGGACTTAGCAAAACAACATATGTTGTCTGATGGCTAGTTTAATTTTTTTTTTCTTTTTTCTACATTTTGAAAAATGGGAGATGTCTTTGAATGCCTGTTACTGCAGCAACCCAATCAGTGCTACTGCATTTAGAAAAACCCAGCAGTTTGATCTGTATCCTGAAATACTTAAGCACAAAATCTTCAGAGCTGGTTACTTCAACAAGAGTTCGGCTGCGTAACACGTGGCACTTTGCTGGCAGGTCTGCAATTTGACTGTTCAGTAGGCATTAACGTTTAATTACATTGGCCATATTCCACTGTGCATGGTTTGAGTCTGCCCAGGTGAAGTTCTGTTTATCTTTGTGTTGTGATTATTAGCACTTGCATTGCACCTTAGTGCTGCATCCTTCGCTCTGGAAAAATTAATGCCTATAAATATGGCTCTTGTAAACAGATAAAAGATTTCTTGGGGAATGCCTCACTGCAGATTGATGGCTGAGGTGTCATCAATGCTGTGCACATGCCATTAATGACACATAGTTTCCTCCTTGACTTTTTTCCCTTCTTCAATTGCTGGAATCAGGGTTTGAGATCCTCTTCACAGAGGACATCTACTAGTCAGTATTAACTGTTGCAGCTTGCAGTTCCAATGTTTGTGATTTGGGCTCTGCCAAAGGAGAAAGTGCAACAGCTCCATAACTGCATCCTGTGCTAGAGTTCTTTTATTGGGTAAGTATGGAAAAGATCTTCAGAAATGACAATGCAGTGGTTTTCCAGTAATTTTAAGCCAGCTTGTTAGTTTTGCTAGAACTTATGATAAAGGCAAACTGAGTGGAACAATAACAAAAACATGGCTAACTTAAAAAGTGAGTGGTATCAGGTGATGAGAGTGGAAGAAACAAAGATGGGGGTTGGAATGCGGAAAAATAGGAAGGAAAAGTTTTAGCCTCACTTGTCAGTAAGACAAGAATCACTGTCTTGTGAGTTACATTTTGGAGGTGGGAAGGGAAAAAGACAAAACAACTGGCCTAGGGGACTGATGCTGCCATGGCTTCTGTACAGCTTTTCCTCGGCTTAGTGATGAAAAGAAAGAAGGAAGAAAATGAATACTTTATTGGATACATACAGGGCAAAAAAACCCCCAGTTAAACTGTTTCTGTAAAGAAAAGTTAATGTCCTGTGGCTAGCACGCTGCCCCAGTAATCCAGAAGAACTGGTTTCTCTGCATGGCTCTGCTACAGTTTCTTTTAAGAGACCTCAGGTAAACCATGTACTGGTCATCAGTGCAGGAGCTGGACAATTTTATGTTTATTAATCACTGAAGAAAATACAGCTGGTGTCCTAAGAGCAAGTCCTAAGACTCTGAAGTGATAGTTTCCTTGCTATCTACTCCCACCCAGTATTCTGTTGAATCACATTCATTTGTGTCCTTTTGCACCTTGATGTCTTCCAGGCAGAGTATAAATGTTTCAGCAGGATGGATGAGAGGTTCTCAGTCTGCTGCCACTGAACATCATCTAGCCTGAGGTCCTGAGAGACAACAGGGAAAAGGAAGTTATAATCTTGTAATTCACCTCAAACAGAGATGTGCTCAGACCATCTTCAGAGAAGATAACAGTAATGCAGTTGTAATGTCCCTATGATATGAGGAGTGGAGCATTGGTTGACATAGTGTCATTTCTGACATAGCCTCTCACCTTGAAGAATAGGCTGCTTGTGACAAATGTGCTTCACTTGCTTCTGTCCCATATCTGAAGATCATATAAATAATTAGGCTTCAGAAGTCTTTCATGAGGGACCATGTTTGGAAAAATTAAAGTTCTCAGAGCAAAGCAACGAGCTAGTTATTAATTTTATTGAAATCAAAGAATTTTGATGACCTCTTTAAAATGAACACTATCTCTGTAATGCATTTGTCTGCACATGAAATAACTTGTCTTGTTAGTGATAGTCATTATTTACTCTGTTCTGATTTTCCAGAAACCTTGTTTACATTGCGATGTTGTGGGAGGAAATCTTTCTGGCTTTGGTTGTGCCCATCTTCTTGCAACTGTGATGCAAAGGGGGGAAGGAAATAGATGAAATTTCCAGCTAGAAATGTGCTCTGGCCTTTTGACATTCCTTGAGTGGTTGCAGGGAGTAAGAGAACCTGAATAAGGCATACTCTGGTAGAGATGATTTTAGGTGCTGTCTAGTGACAACACACAATTTTTTTGACATATAAAATTTAAGTAGATGCATGAGCTCAAAATAAAATCAAGAGCAGAAATATTTAAAGGTTGCCTCCGCGATCCTGTTTCTGTTATTAATTGAAAACAGTTTAATCATAATTGAGAAGACATTTGACAACACTGAAGATGCACATTGCCTAAGACATTTCTTGATTTTTCTGTCTTTCCTACAAAAGCAAACTTTAAATATTGGAAGGTTTTCATATAAGGCCGTGTCATCTTGAAAGCGTTATAATTTATTGAGAACTACCTCTTGATCATTTGTAGAATCTTTTTCTCAGTGTATCAGGATGCTTAAAATCCCTGGGCTGTGGCTGTTTTTACAAATGAGCAGAAAGATTGGTTGAACTGCGTCATTAAAAAGTTGTTCTGAGGATACTGAAGCTTTTGGTGCTTCTGTTGGTTTCATTTTATGATGCGATGCAATATTATTTTCTGTCAGTCTTCTCTTTGAGTATTTTAACAGAAGCCTGGCTCTGTGAATAAATGGATGAAAATAGGATGAGAAATGGGAATTAAACTGCAGGGGAAACTTGCTTAGAATGAGCTCAGTTAAATTGTGCCAGTCTCTCTCACGGGGAAGTTGGATTTTTTTTGTTGTTTGGGATGTTATGAAACTCTCCCACAGAAAAGGACAAAGCAGCAGATAGTAAGGAGCAGTGAAAAAAAAAAAATCTTTCCTGGTGCCAGCCAGTGCCTGTCTAGCACATCACATGCCCTAGCGGAATCATAAATATTTTAGGAAGAAAACAACCACCTGTAGTAGAAGAATTAACATTGCTGTGAATATCTGTAGCTTCTCTGACTGTTTTATGGTCTGTGCTGTGAAAAACATTTGTCCTGTGAATTGTTCTTTTAAGTTTAATTTGCGGGTAGGAAATACTATACAAGTGTTATTTTGAAACCCAGTTAGTACCTGTAGCCATCAGCCTCCATGTTACGTTGTAGCTCCTGTACTGTACAATAACAGTGGGACAAGTTTGCTCATTTTGTTGCTTTTTAAATCAAATCTGGTTTGGTACCAAACTTGGTAGCATCATCAGTGATTTACAGTTACTGGTACAACTGTACCATATATGGGGACATTAAACCACAGTCTATAAATTGTGTGTGTACATGCACTGACAGCTGGTGAAGCTTTTCCATGAGTTATCTGATGTTCTATACAGAATTCTACAACTACAAAAAAAAAAAAAGAACATGTTCATGTGTTCTACGTGAAGACTGTTAGGGTCATCTGGCTTAATGTGGGAACATGGTTTTGAAACTAACTGATGTGTGTGAGACCGTATTCCCATATAGATGTGAAGAATTTACACCTGAGGAAAAGATCTAAATCTCAGAACTAGCAAACTGGAGTTTTTTGGTCATTTGGATAACTTGTGTCTGCATTATTCTCTTGAAAAGTGTGTTCAGATAGGAACAGCAACAATCTCCTCTGGAAGGATCACTCATTAACTAGTTGATTTTGAAAGTTAGTTGTGCAAAGTGTTGAAAATTAACAACGTGCCATCTGAAGTTTTTATTTTGGTTTAACAACATGTATTTGACCTTGCGCTTCCACTTAACATGCTGCTTATGATATAAAGATCATGCATCGTAACAGCGCTGATGAGGGTTATGTATGTTTATTGAACTGTAGAAACATTACGTCTTTAAATGGAATCTGGATTCTGGTTTTTCCTACAAATCACAGTCTGATTTGTGGCATCTTTAATCTGTTTCTTTGACCAGCACAAGAAAAACAGGTACAGAAAAGGTACTGCCAATCTTAAAAGATGTCCTGGTGCTTCTCCTGTTCTTGCAGAGAATTAAGTCTTTCAGATGAAAAGCACTCTTAGAGAAAAGAATTTTGAGAAGGTTTGCACTATTCAATGTAATATGCCCAGTGTTTGTTTCAGATACATTTTGGTGAAGCAAGAACATTAGGAAGGTCTTGTCCAATTAGGTCTTAATTTTACTTGATTGAAAATGCACAGCTCCATCCTTCTGTCTTACACATCTCTGGATTCTATGGCTGCTGTGCAGGTTGGTACAGAATTGATGAGTGTATGCAGACTAAGGGCTCCCTTTTCCTGGGTACTTCATCCTGCTCTGCTTCCCACTGATGATACTAGTCTCTTCCATTGTAGAAGTTGAAGTCATTCTATAGTCACGTGGTGAAAATTTTCTAACCAATCTTTTCATTTGTTCTCAACACAGTTTTGTCTCTCACAAGAGACTCATGTTGTTTCGTGTTCTCTTGATGTGCCCCATTGCTGTAATTTCCTACATGCTCATTCATCACTTGGTTACAGTTTTTCTGTGTTCCTTTGCAGTTCCTACTTCAGTTTGCTCTTTTTACAGAGCTGTTAAAGGAGTTTGTAGTTGTTACCTTCAGATCATCTAACTTGAGAATTCCTGCTTTATTGCTTTGTGTACACAGAAAGTTCTTAGGAAAAAAGACTTGACCTATTTTCACATCTTTAACATTTTATGTATTATTTATCTATTGCCGTAAGATAATGAGGACTTCGCAATACCAGATTTTTGACCCCAAACAAGTGATTTTCCCATGTGTTTAGAACTGTATTAATTATGGATTTTTACTGTTGTAGGAGGTCGGTGAGCCATTCAAAGAGGAGAAGGCTGTTGCTAAGTACTTACGGTTCAACTGTCCAACAAAATCCACCAACATGATGGGCCACCGAGTTGATTATTTTATTGGTAAGGTTATTTTTAACCAGAGAATGAAACCTCATTCTAACACTGTACTCAGGTGGGGACAGTCAGTTTTGGTTTTGAATTCTGAAAATGTATCTAGACATTAGATAGCCATAAAATTAATTCTATCAGCCTGAACTAAACGATAAACTCTAAGCTCTGTGATTTAAAGGCGTAACATTGTCATGAGTGATGGCTTTCAGAACAGTGGCTGCTCTTACTACAAAGGTTGAGAGGATGTGAGACATCACCAGAACTGACTGACTGGTTGAAGTGAGTCAAGGAACATAGACTGAATATTAAATTAAACGTGTTTAATTTAAAGGCTTTTTTGGTTTGCTTTTCCCTCTAGCCTCAAAAGCTGTGGATTGCCTCCTGGATTCTAAATGGGCAAAGGCAAAGAAAGGAGAAGAGGCTTTATTTACAACCCGAGAGTCTGTAGTTGATTACTGCAACAGGTATGGCCTAACCAAATTCATCAGTGTTATTATTGAGTTGTCCGGATATCTCAGTTATTTAGGAACCCATTTTATAGTTACTTGAAGTTAGCAGCGTCAGGGCTCTCAACTCTCTCCCTCGCAGTGCTGTAGTCTTGCCACTGTGGCAGAAGATGGACTCGGACATTCAGTTTGTGCCTCTTGCAGGGTACATCCGTGGAGCCTGATGCAGCGCTCTCTCTCAGAACTTTGTTTTGATGTTTGACATATCCTGACTGTACCTCATCTGGGGCAGATACAGAGAGCTAAGGGGACTGCCTACACATAGAAAGCTCTGCAAAAGCTACTTAGAAATGAAAAACCACTAATACTTAGTCTTTTCCTGGCTTCTTTTAGGTAGCCATCCAGCAGGGTGATTTGGATTCTTCCCCCAGTTCCAGGGCTGAGGCAGGGCTCATTCTGTGTTTGGACTTTAATCCTTTTGCCGATTTCTCAAGCAAGTTTAGAAAAAAGTGTTATTTTAATGCAAGAAGAAAAGTAAGTTTTCCTTTCCAGAGTCTTTGGACTGAAGTAAGAGCCTATGTGTCTGTTCTTCAGTTCCTAAAGCATCAGATGAGAGGACGGTTGGTTAACTCCTTTAGCCCTGGCAGCTTAAAGAAAGCCTCTGTAGTGTACAAAGAAAACCAATGCAGTCTTCTGTTCTCTGGAACTGATTTTTATCACCAGCATCACTTCATGCCACAGTGATCCACATGGCACAATACTGTATCTGCAGTTTGGTGTCTCTTGCTCATATCTATATTGTTAATAATGCTAAGGCCACCTGTGGTCACTGATGCTGAGCTTTAAACATGAACACTGTCTACTTCCTTTGTATTTTGGAAGGGATGGAGGTGGAAGTACAAAAATAATCCCTTCAGTGTAATAGACCACTTAGGCTCTTAACAAAAATAAGTCCCTTCGTTCTGTTGGTGTGGCTGTTGCTCGTTTTACCTTCCCTATCAAACAAGGCCCAGATGCTGCACCTCCATCCTGTGCCAAATACGTAATTAAAACTAGTTACCAAGTGAATTCATAATGCTGCCTCCAGTACGTAGGGTCTTCTGGTACACTTACGTGCTGATCTAAGATCAGCAAGTTTTCTTTTGATGGGTTTTGTTCACGAATAAGCTTCATCAGTAGTGCTCTGTTTAGCACATCTTTAGAGGGTTAACAAGTCAGGAATGGGAAAGCAGTCTGGAATTCATTCACTTATGTGGAGGTCTGTCCCGCTTCAGAACCTGGCTGTTGGCCCCATGGATACTGTGGCAGTGTGATCTGAACAGCAGGTCTTGCACAGTCTCATGTTTTCGTATTCTATCAGTGGCAGAGGTAGGTCCTGAAAGTGAAAGAACTGTCGTGCAGGCCAGGCCCATGCCTGCTAAACTCCTGCTGCAAAGAAAAGTAGTTTCTCCCAAACAAGTGATTTTCTGTTGCTAGAAAGAGAATCTATGTCACTACCTGTCTGAAGGATTTTTTAATATACCTGAAACAACTCTGCAGCACCTACCAAGGAATGTGATAAGCCATGTTTCCACTTTTTATTTTTGCTATGGATGGAGGTGCATTATCAGGAAAGAGAATTAAGTTGACCTGGTGGCTTCCTCCATCTTACATCTTGCATATTAATTCACATCTACACAGATGTAGCTACGGATGAGCACAGGTCTTACCCAGTTTTGAGGAGAACAGAAGGAGCAAAGCAAGAAGTGAGACACAGGGTAATGAGGTCTGGAGTATTCAGCTGTAAGTAGAGCAGATGGTGATGACATCTCTCTTTCAGTCACGCTATTCATGATTATATTAGATAATCTGGAATGGTGTCTTAATAATTGAGTGTAAACACTGTTAGCACAACCACAGTTAAATGTGTTGCTTAAATATTTTCATTTCAAGACTCCTGAAAAAACAATTTTTTCATCGAGCATTAAAAGTGATGAAAATGAAACCTGACAAGGATACAAAGAAAGAAAAGGAAAAAGGAAAAGCTGAGAGTGGGAAAGAGGAAGAGAAAAAGAGCAAAAAGGAAAGTGGCAAAGATGAAAAAATGAAGAAGGAGAAAGAAAAGGAAAAGAAAAAGGATGGTGAAAAAGAGGAGTGTAAGAAGGTAAGTCATGTCTGAGAGAGACAGACCTGTGACAGGAAATACATGAACTGATGGTTAAGACTTCATTGACTCTAAAACATGGTTGGTGGTTCTAAAACATTATCTGCCTTGTTTTTTAAAGAGGCTTCAGCAGGACCTTGGTGTAACTCATCATCTTCTAATGTGGACTGAGTTAATCAGAACATGTAGCTGCAGTGGGCAGTGATGCTTCAGGCAGGCATCCATTAGCAGTGACATGATGGTGTGGCACCTCACATCTGAGACCAGTGCAGCTGCACATGGGAAACAGAAACTGTTCTGTGAGGTTTGACAAGAAGAATGTTTGAAATGTAGTATTTGGTGCTTGTCAGAAGCTCTGCAATATCGTGAGCTGTGACACACCATTGCTTATCTGCATAATGCCTAGTTTTCACAGCCTTCTTAAAATTCAAACTGTTAGTACTATACCAGTTTTCATGTGTTTTTGCATGTTTTCATTCCTGATTTATTTTATTAGCAGAGCAGAATTCTTAAATTAGGATTAAGAATAAACAGAAGAAACTTCATGAGGCAATGTGGGGTTTTTCCCCTGTATGTGGTGATATGAACCCAATGAGCATTAGCAGGATAGTGCTAGAAGGTTATTCTTTCATGGTTTAACGCCACCTGGCAGCTGAACAGCATGCAGCTGCTCACTTATGCTCCCCTGCCCTGGGAAGTGGGGGAGAGAGCTGGACGAATTACAGGAAAGGAGACTCATAGGTTGAGGTAAAAACTGTATAATAATTGAAATAATTTTATTACAATGATAGAATATACAGGCAAGTGATGCACAGTGTAGTAGCCTACCTCATGCTGACCAAGGTCAAAACACAGTGTGTTCTCTCCCAGAGGGAAAAACCCCAAACCCACAGTCCTGGAAAAGATTCCAGTTTCCTGGCCAGCCATCATGTACATACTGAGCATGATGTTTGATGCAGAATATTCCATTAGCCACTTTGGGTCCGCTGGTCTGCCCATGCTACCTCCCAGCTTCTGTAGCACCTGCACGCTAGCAAGACAAAGGAAGTTGAAAAGTCCTTGATTTCTTAGTAACGACTAAAACCATCAGTATATTATCAGCATTGCTTTCATACTGAAACACAGCTTAATTCTAGCTTCTCAGAGGAAAAATTAGCTCTGTCCCAGCTGAAACCAGGACAATTCCCATTCAGACACTCCTAAGTGAACTAACGACCCATTTAGTGAGAGGTACAGTCTGCATGTACCATGCTCTGGATCTGTGTAATTAAAAACAATCTATCTTCTAAACATAGAAGCCAGTGTAAGATTTCCCAACTCTTGAGGTACTTTGAAGTGCTGATTATGAAAGTTATGAATCGCTCCAATTCCCTGTCATCTGGAGAGTTACATTATTAAATGCAGTGTTAATTTTTAAACAAATCATTAATTATTGAACTGATATTTTAGTGGATTATATAAGCCAGTGGGTAATGACCTGAACAACACCACCACGGGATGAAAATGAGAGCTAATTTCAATCAAAGAAATAAGGAAAGATGGAAGAAGAAGCAGAAGATGCAAAAGTGGTTCTGGAGGACAGAGAATAAACAGGCAGGAAGTGCTTCAAAGAGGGTGCCCATGTGGTAAATGTGGCACCAAGTGATTCTAATTTAGTCACCGATTATGAAGAGTTGATCTTTGTGCAGACTCTCAGTATCAGCAGAGCTTTACTGGGTATGTGAAGACACAACACAATTCCAAAGCCGTAATCTAGGCCTTAGACACCAACTGAAAATAAAATGTCTCTCCTTACAGCTTTCCATTATTTTTGAGTAACCCAGTTGGTAATAAATGAAGAGGAAATAAAGTATCTGTACTTTAAAAAGTGTGACTCAAAAGATCTTGAGTTTCTGGCAATTTATCAGACTCAAGATACTAGAAATTAAAATTAAGAAATTAATTCTTTTTTCAAGTTTCTTTTTTAAATGTGAGTAACTTTTTTTACCCTCAGGATGAGACCCCAGGAACACCCAAGAAAAAGGAAACTAAAAGGAAATTTAAACTTGAGCCACATGAAGACCAAGTTTTCTTGGATGGAAATGAGGTAAGATTTATGGGTGTTTCCTAACTCACTGTGTCAGTGTGCCACTGTTGGATTTTTAGAAGTTTGCAGGGAGATTAGAGGGAGATAAATGTAGGACTGTAAATTTAAAAAATCTAAGAGAAACTTAATTGCCAGTAGTGTTCATGTCAACAGCCATGAGGTGCAATGTGTGTCCTTGGGATGTAACGGGGTGTTGGAGCAGACTGCTCAGAGTCCTTCTGCAGCCTTCAAGCCCCAGTCCGGGTAAACCCCCCAGTAACTTGGACTGGCCTTACAGCTTCGGACAAGTAGGGTAGATGGAGAATTCCGAGGTCCTTTCCAACCCAAACTGTCTTGTGGCTGGTGTCATGCTGAAATACTTGTAAGTAGAATGCAAACCTTTTAGAACATTATGTCCAGACTCAGGAGAGGAAATCATCCAGACGCTGCCTGACTTTGGGATCTGAGCACGTAGATAACACTGAGGCATTCCTTACTTCTTGTCCTGGCTTCACCACCGCAAGCGTGGTCTTAAATACTTCTCTATACTTTTGCTTCCCTGGAAACAAAGAATTCAGTTCTTTAAATAAACTCTGTCAGGTACAGAGTAATATTTGTGGTTTTAAGATTTGCGATAAGTCTTTACAAGAGCAAAATTACCCAGTGCTGATGCTGTGTGAATCTGTACTGGCACCTCCCCTGTCTATCTTTGATGATAAAACACAGCAGTCACCTTCGTCAGTGCATCTCTTGTGCAGGAAACACACTTCTGGTAGGTATCTCTGATATTTATTCTTCTCAGTTCTTCCACAACCTGCCTTACTCTGTTTCATCCCACCTTGTATAGAATGTACTTACATTAGAGCTGTTCTTTCCCTTTTTCTTCATTATTTTGCACTTGTAAACACAAAGTATCACACACTACCTTATTGCCCAGCCACCAGTTGTGACCTTCAGTTTGTTTGGACTCTCAGAACAGCTAACTGGCAGCAGAGCTATGCCTGCATACAGTAAACCTGCACACCTGGAGAACTACAGTATTAAATACTTGTTACATCACCCTGAAAAACTGTATGACTGCCTCTCAGGAGTCCTCCTGGTAGTTCATGTTAACACATCTGCTGGGAGAGTTGCTGGTTTCTAATAATCAGCTAATAGTTAATAATCAGTTAATAGCTTATATTGAACCTGTTCATTGTGGTTAAAAAAAACCCCAAAACCCAACAACTATTTTTCTAGTTCAGAACTTCCTGGACTTTGCCAAGAAGGTTTGGTTGCCCCTTTTTTTTTTTTTTTTAATAAGGCCAAGCAAATCTGATTGAACTGAATCCGCATTTCTCACACAAACATTTGGTACACAGTATTGCAACTATAGACGTTTAGATAACAGCGTGCTGGGGAACAGAGGGTACAGCAAAACTTATCCGAGTCCATCACACGGGACTTCAGCTGAACGGAGTGCTTCATCTTCTTGCTTGTTCCACATGTTCAGTCTGTTTTTTCCTCCTAAGGGAATCACTTCCAAGACAGAAGTACTTTTTGCTTGCCGCTTGGTGAACCTGAGAAATGTTTTCATGACAAAAGTTTTTTCAGCTTCGTGCTGAACATTATTGAATAAAGATGAAAACAAAACTTGATCCAGTGATATTTCTGAATTTTTACTTGCCCCATCAGTCTGAAATTTTTTTACACCAGGATCTTGCACCCCCTGTAAGTTACTCTGGGTGCAACCAGTTTCATGAAGTAACTCTGAGATACCCAGTCTGACATTGCTGCTGTTCTTCCTTCCCTTTCTCTTTCCCCTCCCAGCTTGGAAGTCTCTTGCTGTGCAGCATGTCCTGCCCCAGCATTGTGGTGTCCAGGCCTCCTCTTTGAAGGCTCAGATAACATCAGCACATAGCTCTGGAAGTGGTGTGGGCACACAGTGTTCTCCCCTGCCTTGCTGTCTCCTTTGGTACCTCTGGCACAGGCAGAAAGTTTCAAGTCCTGTTCAAAGCACAGCCTGGACAATAGTACATGACCCCATTTCCTGATGTAGTACCGGCCGCAGGGCCCTCTCTCTGTTCAGTACCAAGTGTTACAGTGGAGTAAATGAAATGGTTGATCAGTTTGTTCTCAAAGTATAAACCAGGTATTTCTGTTGCAGGTCTATGTGTGGATCTATGACCCTGTTCACTTCAAAACTTTTGCCATGGGACTTGTACTAGGTAAGTAACAGGTGCTAGCGAGCGCTTCGTAAATGTTAGGTGTAGTATCTATAGGCCTGCCTGTCCCTTGGAAGGTTGGTCTCTTGTCTGAACAAAGTTCTGCTCTTCTGATTCAGTGTGATTTGGTACTGTCACATTACACCAATGTTTTAAAGGAAGAAGCTGAAACACGCTTTAGCCAATGTCTGAACTTGCACCAGTTTGCAAGCTGTTGACTTCCATTGGTTTAAGCTAATGAATTAAGTTGCCCAACAGGCGAATGTGGGTTATATAAAAATGTGACAGATGTTGAAGGAATTGTGTTAAACTCTGGCAGAAGCCTTTCTGACCTTAGAACTTGTATTTGTGTAGGATAAGCCAAATCAGCTGATTTTACTTCTTAAATCTAAATTAGTATTGATGTTAATGGACATCGGTGAGCAAACAGATCACGATGTGCTCACTGGTACACTATCTATTGTACTACTGTACACTATCACAGGTGAACTACTGGTCCAGCACCTGTACCTTCCAGCTCCCTCACCATGAGACAGCCACCTTTCCTAAGAACTCATGGCATCCCTTGGGCCACACTCAAAACTCTGACCACTCCTTGAGGCCACCACGATCTGCAGGCAGCTCACCCATTTGCTCTCGCCCTCTCAGAAGTGATAGCTTTGCTTTGTTGACCAAGCACAGCAGCCACGCAGTCTGAGGACAGCAGTGGGACTATACAGTATTTCAGTAACTCATACTATATGCTGAGACAATGCCTTGAATAAACAGCAAACCTGGACCCCTTATGCACATACCAGAGAAAACTAATCACACCTGTCATGCTTTTTTCCTTGTCTCTATTCAGTGATTGCTGTTATAGCTGCAACTCTGTTCCCGCTCTGGCCCGCAGAAATGCGTGTTGGTGTTTATTACCTCAGCGTAGGCGCAGGCTGTTTTGTTGCCAGTATACTACTTCTTGCTGTTGGTAAGTGTTTGCTTCTAAAGTGAAGTCTAAAAGAGCAGAGCAGATACATGACTTTGGAGTTGTTAGTCGTAGCCATACTGGCTCCATGTAGGATTTTCCCTCTTGGCCACTGGGTGTCAGAGTTGTGTCACAGAAAGGAAGCACAAAGCTTGTGTCACCTGTTTGTGTTTCCTGTAGAGTGGGCATTTGTTCACTGCCTAAGAAGAAAAAAAAAATAAAGAACAAAAAAGGGCCAAAACAACCCTCAAAACTGTACATAAGAACAGATTCAGCCATGAGAACGGTGGCACCAGGATTTTAAAGCTTTCTTTGCTTTTATTTCTATAGCACAGGAGATTAAGAGCTAAATCATAGATAAGGTACATGGTTCATGGGGTGAGAGACAAGGTGAGGACAAAATGTTCCACAATATAATTGTAGAGTGAGAGATTTCCTCTGCAGTCACCCCTGTCCCTGGCCTGGGGTGGGTGTTAGCAGTGGACATAGAATCATAGAACAATGTTGGCTGGAAGAGACCTTCAGGATCATGGAGTCCAACCTTTTCCTAGCCCTGTGATCACCAATAAACCATGTCCTTCAATGCAACAACTGACTTTCTCTTAAACAGCTCTGAGGATGGTGACTCAACCACCTCCCTGGGCAGGCTCTTACACCATTGTCATACAGTGTGAAAATACATAATAAAACCCCAAATTTCCTTTTTTTCCCCACAGCTCGATGCATCCTCTTCCTTATCATTTGGCTCATCACTGGAGGAAGGCATCACTTCTGGTTCCTGCCAAACCTGACAGCAGATGTGGGATTCATTGACTCCTTCAGGCCCCTATACACACATGAGTACAAAGGACCAAAAGCAGACTCAAAGAAAGAGGAAAAATCAGAGTGCAAAAAGCAGCAAAAATATGACAGCGAGGAGAAATCTGATACTGAGAAGAAGGATGAAGACGATGGGAAAACAGAAGGGACAACAAGGCATTCGGGAACAGAAGGCTCCGGAGGAGAGCGGCATTCAGACACTGACAGTGACAGGCGTGAAGATGACCGGTCCCAGCACAGTAGTGGAAATGGAAACGACTTTGAAATGATTACAAAAGAGGAACTGGAACAGCAAACAGATGAAGAGGATTGTGATGAGGAAGAGGAAGAAGAAACCGAAAGTAGGCCTTCACATGAAAAATCATAATTCACTGTGGTTTTGGGACTAAGTATGTGCAAATGGTTGGATTTTCTTTGTTGGCTGATCACCAAAACATAGACCGTACAGTAGCATCTTTGTTTTCTGAAATACACGTTACCAAACAGTTTTGTATCTAGTTCCTTCGTTATTTTTTTTAACCATTAACTTGATTACTTGGTACTACATTAATCATTAATATCCATTGACAGAAGTTTTATCAATCTGACAAGTTTTCTATTGATTGATAGGTTGCCCAGATTGTCCTCAAACCTGCTGAAAAAACCTAGTTTTCTGGTACTTGCATAACTGGTCAATGAATTTAGCTTCTCCAACTTGTTTTTGTAAACCAGGTAAAAGTTGAATGACCAAATCTCAGATTATTCCTAGTTATACTCATTTGATAGCTGGTTAGGTAAAGCCCTTTCTTAGCCCACAGCTTCCTTGATAATCTTTTTGATTTTGGTTTTGAAAGATCATGAAAACTTTCCTGAAAGAGAACTAGTTTTAGCAGAAGTATTTTGCTGCAAATAGAAGAGCTGGTAGTGCTGAATTTGGCTGCGGTGTTCTCTGTCTCTCTAGACTGTGTGCCAGCAACTGAGGAAATCCAAACTGGTTTTGTACATCTGGTTCAGAGAAAGGTGTCATCTCCAGCAGGAGAAGGAAGCACCACTGGTTGGAAATTATGGCTGTTTTCTTTCTCCTGCTCCATCATGATTAAAAAATAAATAAAATTTTAAAAGATGTATTCTGTACATAATTTACAAATAAAGCAAACCATTTACTTTAACTGCTACTTATTATTTAGAGATTTGATCCAGCATTCAGTTTGTATTATTAAAGCCATTTTGTGGTGTATCTATCAGAGAAATGCAAGTCAAGAGGACCTCACAGAATATTTGTGTATGATCGGTAGCTGTTCCACAAGAGCTTTAGTTTTGTGCCAACATTCCATGTATTTGAGTATGAGTAAATTGATCTTTATTAAATGAAAGCAAATGACACAGCTGTACGTATGCCTTAATGTTAACGCTGTCTGCATCTGCAACTGGAATTCTTTTTAAACCCAAGAGGCAGCAGAATATTGATCTGTTCAGAAATATCAGTAACTCAAAGCTAATAATGAAGTGACCATTAATAATTTGTTTATAAATTTCTCCAAGTAGTTGGTGCAGTTTCTCTTCCACATCCCTTTCTGCTGGACATTTGGAGGTTGTTGTGGTCTGGTTTTGTTAACTAAGCTCTGAAGAAGTCCAGACTTGGTGTCATTCCTCTAGGTAACAGTAATCTTAGATTTCATTGGCTCCAGAACCCACTCAGAGAAGATAAGGGTAAGCCCAATGTTTTAATAATTGATGTAGAGAATTGTTTTTCCTGTCCTAAATTGCTCCCCCTTCCTTTCAGCAGCAGCATTTTGGATCAAGGTATTAATTTTTCAGATTGTGCAAATATATCCATTGTAATGGGTGCATTGATAACCATTAATTGTTTATGGTGTATTTGCTTCTTAAGTCTCCTGAGTATGTTACTCCATAAGGGAACAGCTAAATTGAATCAGTTTTTTTATTAATACAGCAAAAAATTAAAATACCCACAACTCAAACGGACTCCTGGGCACTTGTGTGTAATCACCAATGAACATAACTAATGAAGCCCTGTCACTGCCTGCAGTACCTTGGGTGTGCGTTATGTGATGATTGCTGTCTACTGGAAAGGAGGTTGTTGAGAGGTGGGGATTGTTCTCACAGTCTTAAGTGATAAGACAAAAGGAAATGGAGTCAAGTTGCACCGGGGAAGTTTAGTGCGGTCTTTAGGGAAAAACTTCTTCATGGAAAGGGTCATCAGGCCTCGGAGCAGTCTGCCCAGGGAGCAGGCTGAATTGCCATCCTTTGATGTGTTTAAAAGTCATGGAGGTCTGGAGCTTAGGGATATGCCTTCAGTGAGGCAGCTGGTTTAAGGCACTCCTTACACTCTGCTCATGCACAAAGTGGTTTCCTCAAGTGCTTTCATTTCTCATCAACATGTTTGGTATTGAGAACTGACCTGCTGTTCTTTCTGCGCCAGAATCTTAGTTGGGGTTGTGGCTCATGATACATCAGCTCTGAATACTACTCCTGTGTGCTTGGTAAACCTATACAAACAGATGTACAAACATCTCTGCATCCATCTTCACCGTTTGCTCGGTTAGACTCCTGACAGTTCTAATAGCAGCTAAAACAAGGGTGACTGACCTTTTGTTCACATATCTACAGCAGCCACTTACAAACCAGCACTTGGCAGGTCACTGCTAGACTTGGAGCATGGCAGAACATGCAGGCATCCAGCAGTAGTCACAGTACGCAGCTGAGCCACTTCCAGGTTTTGAAAAAAATAATGGATTTCAATTATGTTTCAAGTACATTCCCTCCTAAATGTGAAATAACATCTTAAGGGCCTTGCTGAGAAAAATAAAGCTGAAATGGTCAGATAATAAATAACTTTAGTGATGGTGTCACTGGATGTGTGTGATAAGCTTGGGGACAAGTGTCTGGGTCTCTAAATTAACCATCACAAATGTCTACTGTAACAGTTCCAGGCTCAAACAGCTGTGAAGATTGAATTAGCCTTAAACTCTTCCATTTGATCTGCCTTGAAAAGCTCTCAGCCCTCTGAAGTAGCAGCAGGAAGAAAGATCTTGTTCAGGGTTTAAGCGTGTCCCATTCCTGTAAAATGGTGTTTTCTACAAATATTCCCCAAATACTTAAGAATTATTTTGGAATGAGAGGAGAGATGACATTACAACATGCCAGTAAAATTGTGAGTGGACTTACAGTATCCTGAGAACCACTTCTAGTCCAAAAAGAGGAAAATCACAGAAGTGTTTGGCTACTTTTAGTAATATATCAGGACAGTTTGTATCAGGTACAAAATTCTTCTCACTGACAAGTATATAAATACGTAGTGGAAAGTTATTTAAACAACTAGTATATTAAAATGTCCTTCCTGCAATAAAATTTCATAGTGGTCTTGTCGATGTTCCTCCCAGCATTTTATATACCCAGCATACTTTTCTGATTATTCTCTTTGCAAGAAAAGATTGTTTTTCCTAACTTTTAAAAAACTATTCTTTGACAAAGTCACATACTTATCTATAGAAGTATTACAGTGCTAGTGGGGATGCCTATCTCTGAGAAGCCATTTTCTAATAGCTCAGGAGAATACTTTTACCTCTGGTATGATACAGCAGATTTATCTGATTTTTTCAAAAAATACCTTTATATTATGGGATTTATTTTTTTTTTTTTTTCTCATTTAGGTCTGCTTTAGTTTCAATTTGAAATCAATACTGGATGGATTTCACAGAGCATCACATAGCATGAAGGGCACATCAGGAAAAAATGGAGAATGTCTCAGTTCCTCAGTCAGCTCTTAAATTACACTTTAACCAGGAATCACCCTCCTTCCGTTAGCCTAGGAGAAAGGCAGAGAGAACCATCTGCCTTGTGTCAACATTAACTGCAGAAAATATACCTGCCTGGCTTAGTCCCTTATTTGTCTTCCCACAACCACCTGCATGCCTCTCTGTGGCACTAAGAGCCTCACAGAGCTCCTCTCCAGCTCATCTTGAGAATGCAACTCTTTTTTAATACGTTATAATGACAGCAAAGTAATGCTCAAACCTCACAGCTGGCAACAGAAAAACATCCTCTGCCAGCTGCAGCTGTTTTACTGGCAGCACTTGGAAGTCCACATCAGAATCCAGCACGTCCTAATACCACACCTTTTTTCTGCCCATGGGTGTAGCTACTTGTTTCCTAGCTGCTGTAGGATAGCAGGGCTGTGGCACTTGCTTGGCTGATACCAAACTGTTTCTCACAAATTTGCCCAAAAATGTCTGAATTGTGCAAATTTGAACAACATTCTTGGTGATGCTATTGTTGTACCAGAAAATCTTTATCAAACATTTTTCAATCTCCCAAGCCACTTGGCAGACCTAATGTAACATCTGTTCATCTAATTCCTGCTAGGGCTACCTCTTCTTTTGAATTAGGCAACTCTCACTTGGAACTACAGTGTGCTCTGTGGAAGTCTCTTCACTCACTTCACAGGACAGATGCAGTGACTTTTAAATGCAGAAGAGGCAGAGAGATCAATTCTGTTAAGGGCGTTCAGAGAAGGAGTGGTGGTATTTAAAGATGGAATAAGCCTGACCCGCAGCTCACTCCAGAAGATTTGTCAGGATACGAAGGTGTTTTATCTAAGAAAGGCTGAGTGATTTGATATTTAACATCCCTGACCAATCCTTCTGTATAAACTCATATTATAGAAGATATTTACCTGCTTTACCACTGTGCCATAAGGGTACACAAGCTGGCATTTGTAAAACATGTAGAAGTCATGTCTCAGGCCATATATCTGAACAAATCCCAAGTACTGAACTGCTCAGATGAATTCATAGCTGAAAGGATTCAAAGGGAGTTGGAGTAGAGCAGTATGAAATATCCACAGCTCCTCTTGCACCAACCCAGCACTGTGGCTTCCACACTTAGAGCACAAGGAGAAAGACAAAACAATCCCGTCAGTGTAAGCAAACTGAGACTGAGCAGCTGCTGAATGTTCTCAATAGACTTCCTGGTAATGGCTGGTACAATTTCATTAGGGTTTCTTGCTTTATTTAATGAAACATTAGATAATTTTATTTGTAGTACAGCAACAGGTGCAGGAAAACAAAAGGCACGTTTCCTGAGCACGTCCACAACAAGCCCATTACTTACTGGTCAACACAGCAGGCATTCGTTTGGCCACAAGAATGTGAAAATAATGATCACCCAGAAAAACTAACTGGTGTATGATAAAAGAGCTTTGAGATAGGAATTAAGAGTGAGTAATTATGCTACGCAAACAGTTCCAGTGCAAGCTGAAGTAAATAGAGAGCTAACAGTACTCAGTAAACATGGGTTGTGCTTTAAATAGAGCTCAAAGAATTCTCTGCAGGTGGGAACCACCTTTAACTCTTACCATTTTACGCTTCTATGATCATGTCCACCAGAAACCAGACACACAAAAGGCTCTGCTTCTGACCCCTGACAGTACTCTGTAGCCTGGGTCCAGCAAAGGGTGTAAGCAGATGCTTCTACAGTTTACCAGTCAATGAATCACAGGAGAGTCGAGTGACTTGCACTAGACTTAACAGTAAATTCTCCTTCTGGAATGCAAGTCTTTAAGCAGTAATTACAAAGGCTATTTGCTGGAAATCAGAAAATGTCATTTTGAAGTCTTCAGATTAGAGTGGGATTGAAATAACATTTTCCCCTTTTTAGCTTCCTTTTAAATGCAAGTGCCACTACAGAATTTCTTTAAAACCAGTCTACTGCAAGGTATTAATATGCTGAAACATTACTAACTCTGTTCCGTTGTTTGTGAGCAACATAACCAGCATTGGATCACATTCTGTATGCTGTGTTGGCTTCAGTGTCAACAACTTTAATTTCTTGTCACAGTGACCAGCAGGTCAAGAAATGGGTTTTATAAATTACTGTTTATGTAGTTTACAGAGCTTTGCTCCTTCCATCTTTCTTCTAGTCTCCTGAAAAATCCTTTGTGTCAAAGACAAAAATCAAAACAATTATCCTAAAGACTGCAGTGTGACCACAAGAACCAGGAAATGTCACACCTTGTACAATGAAAGCACATGGCTGGGATACAAATCAAGGAAACTCTACTTCTGCAAAAACCATGAAGGCTGGCATCAACTGTGAGTTACTAGATTTTCACTGCATAAAGCAGAGTTTGAATTCTGTAACCAGTTACCTTCAAATTAAAATTACTACAGCAATACTTACAGATTCTCAGCAAGAACTGCCTATGAGCAAGCTTGTTACTTTTGAGCACCTCAAATGATCAAAGTCCCTTTCCAGCTCTCTTGCAGGCCCTTCAGGAACTGGAAGGCTGCTATAAGGTCCCCCTGGTGACTTCTCTTCTCCAAGCTGAACAGCTCGAATTCCCTCAGCCTGTCCTCATAGCAGGAGTGCTCCAGCCTTCTGATCATCCTTGTGGCCCTCAAAAAAAAGAAAAGCAAGCAGGAAAGGCTGTATCATACCAACACTCATCTCCACACACATTCCAGAGGTAACACTATTCTCACCAGCAGCAGTCTACTGCCAGCTCTGCTCATAGCTGCTGCATTTGCTCATCTCCAAACTGAGTCACACCCAAATCTTGCTACTCAGGATATTGATTTTTCCAGTTCACTTTGCAGCTTTCCCCAAATGTGACATCAGAACACCTACCTATGAGTTTCATGACCGTCTTGACTCACCTGACTTGAGGCGTTCAAGGTGTCAACGTAAGATTTCATGAAACACACAGTGCTAAGGTTTAAACTTATTCAGATTCTTGGGAGAGGGAACCACAATGCAGGCTGGGTGCTCAGAACATGTAACACCCATCTCAGCTGTAAACATATTCCTACCACACTACAATTTGTCCAGGAGACTTAGTAAGTACTGTTTTGGTAAGCAAACATCTGCAGTGCAAATGTTGCTTGAGAATACTGTGAGCTCTCATGTTTTTTCAGAATAGTACAGATCACCTTTGTTTTCCACAAATACAACAAAAATGCCCAATTTTTTTTTCTCAAGTTATTTAATCTTTGAGATGAATCACACAAGGACAAGAAAAAAAAAAATTTCAAAAAGCCCTACTCACATCTTGATTCCAGAGACTTAGCTGGTTTCCAAACAGGTCCTACCAGCCACTTAGTACTTTTGTACACACAGATCAAACATGGATTTGTTATCAACCCTGTGCGGTAACCACTGGGTACCTTCTGGGCCATCTCTGGGCACAGAGCAGCATCTGCACTTGCTGTGACCGTGTGGGTGAAACCAGTGCCTATTTACCAGCAGCACTGAGCCCCGAAGCCAGCGTGGGTGGGCTAACGCACGGTGTGAACACAGGGTGAGTGCGAATCGAAATGCCCTGTGCTCGCTGCTTCAGGCCACCGCGACCGAGGCCTTGAGGGATCGGCCCCGCTACCCCGGGCCCTCCCCAAGGCGCCTCGCCATGGCCCTGTTGCCTTTTTGTCCGCAGCACCTGGGACAGGTGTTCGCTGGCACCGAGGGAAGGAGGGACAGAGGGAAGGAAGGAAGGACAGAGGGAAGGCGGGAGGGAGATCAGGAGGGATCCCGGCCCCGCCCTGCCCGCTCAGGTACAGCCGAGCGTAGAGCGCCTCTCACCTGCCTCAGCGGCCCTGTGCGGGGGTGGGCAAGGAGCACCATACACAACAAATTTAACATTTTTTCCTCAACCCGGTGATTTTCACCTCAACACGAGCCGCTCAGCTCCCTTCCCGCCCTCTGCCGAAAGGCAGCGAGAGAGGGAGGAAGGAAGGGAGGGGCGCAGGCGACACCGCCCGAGGCAGGAAGCGGGAAGGGCTCCAGAGCGCCCCGCAGCACCAGCCTGGGAGCGGCGCGGCCGCAGCAGGTGGGTCCTGAGTGGGGAGGGAAGTGGCCGGCCTGGGTGGGGACCCCCGCGGGAGCCGCTCCCAGCCCGGCGGGAAGAGGCTGTGGGGAGAGCCGAGGGGGCGATTCTATCCTGCTGCTGCCGGGGCTCCTTTCTCCTCGGGACTTCTCTGCCTTCGCTGGCAGTGCTCGCCCCGTCCTGCGGCTTTAGGGGAGGTAAAGGCTCCGACACCCTTGTCTGATGTCTGGTTTGTGATCGGAGCCGTGCTGTGTGCGTTTTCCTTAGGAATTAACACTGTTGTCGAAAGGAAACTTGCAGGAGACCAAGAAAGGCTGGGAGAGCTGGGGTTGTCCAGCCCGGGGAGAAGGAATCTCATAAAAGCTTATCAATACCTAAGGGGTGTCAAGAGGATGGGACCAGGTGTTTATCGGTGGTGCCAAAAGAACTAGAACATGGGAAGTTCAGTTTAAACAGAAGAACGAACTTGTTTTGCAGTGAAGGTCACAGAGCCCTGGCACAGGCTGCCCAGAGAGGTTGTGGAGGCTCTGGAAATACTTAAATCTGTCCTGGATGCGTTCCTATGGGATCTGCTCTAGGGTAGGGGTGTTGGACTAAGATGGTCTCCAGAGCTCCTTTCCAAAACCCACCAGTCTGTGATTCTGTGGAGAGCAAAACAGTTGTTGCGTTGTCTGTGGTGGTAAAAAAGCCCAATCAACTAATGAAGCTTGTGTGCCTTGGAGTTCCAGGATTTCAGCACTGAAAAAGGATGAGTTGATATTTTTTATATTTCTGCAGTCTGAATTCTGTATGCATTCTATGAGCATAATGAACTGTGACACCATACTGTAACATCTCTCGTGTCCTGAAGATATTAGACAACCACGTAAGGACAAAAAATTCTGTAAAATACGTATAAGGTCTGAAACATTCGTCTATCCACCCCTCTGCCCAGCTGGACAGAAAGACACCTCCCCATGCTTTTTAAAGGCAAGGAACACAGTCAACCTCATTTCCTAAACTTTTCCTTGGGACAGTAGCTAAGAAAGTACCTTAGGTCTACATTGACCTTTTAACTCATCAGACTGTAATTCAAAAAACATAAAATTTGGCTCTTTTTGTTACTTTTATTCTATTAGTAAATCTACTGACTCATAATGAAGGACTCTGGAAAATTCAGGTGTAAATTTGGTAGTTGTTGTGATGGAGAATATACTAATTGTTTGAGGTACAGACATTTGTTGTTTTTTTCTTTTCAGCTATGAAGCCTTGTGCCCTGTGATAACTTACTTTGCTGGTTCTCACTGTTGGAGGATGGCTGCTATACTCTGTGAAAACTGTTTGGGTCAGTACCATTTGACCCAGGCTGACCAACCTCTTGAAATCAGCTTCATGCTGCTCCTCATCATGCTTGGAAAAGTGCTTCTTGGTTTCTTTATGTTGCAAGTTAAGCCAAAAAACGTGAAAGTCAGTTTTATGGGATACTTCTGTGTTTCGCTGGCACTTCTCGATTTCACACTGCTGATGAGTATCGCTTTCATTTTCTGTTTTGAGGACTCCATGCTCTGGGGCGTGCGATTCACAAAGTACCACATTTGCTTGTTCACTCAAATAGTTTCTTTTACCTATGGCATTCTGCATTACCCAGTGTATCTTGTGGCTGGGCTGGATTATTATATGACTATCGCTCAAACCTCTCAGTTTCCTGGAAGAGGTCAAAGACTACTTTATGTATTTGCTGTGGTTGTTATATGGATTGCAGCGGTTTTTTATATTCTTAAAGTTCCCTCTGTCTATGAGGAACTGCAACTTCAGAACTGTGGTTCTCCTTATCAGTGTCCCCTTTATGCCAGCGTGCAGAGCTACTCAGTCTCATATGTCATGGTGCTGCTGATAGGGATGGCTCTTTTGGTGTGTCTCAAAGATGTTGTAACCATGCTGCTGTCCATCAGGGTGGTCTCCTTCACCAGTCAGCCTGTCCTGATGTTCTCTGTGTCTAACAACAGCAGCACTAGCTTTAAGCAGCAGCTCCTCACCAGACTAATCATCTGTTTTCTTGGCACTTGGGCACCTTTCGTTCTTCTTCAAATTATAATTTTGTTTCTTGGTGCTCAGATTCCAGCCTATGTGGAGATGAACGTACCCTGGCTGTATTTCATCAACAGCTTTCTCATTGCAGCAGCATACTGGTTTCAGTGTCATGATGTTGAATTGACAGAAGGGGTATGGTCTATAGACCCGTTTGTCAGCTGGAAATTCTGCTTTATGCCATTTCACAATGAAAACACAGAGCCAGCTGATAAGCTGGGCACAGTAGTTGTTACCTGTTAATGAGCTGCTGACTGAAAAGGCTGCAAATAAGGGTAGTGCTACGATCCAATCCTTACAACATGAGGAAACATCTCCAGAGCTCGTGGAAAAAAGCTCAGCACCCACCAGAACATGGCAATAAGTGTTGCACCAGAGTGGGGGACACTGTACACTTCCACACAAGGATCCAGCAGGCAGCATGTGCTGACCAGTTCAGAGAATGGAACTTGAAAGTAAGAGTTTAAGAAAGACTGGTTACAAGTTTTCAGTTCAGCCTTACATTCAAGACTATGATTTTACATTTGCTTTAAACAGAATGCTCTCAGGTTTCACAGAACAACAGGCAATAAATTTTCTTCTAGGCTGGTGTCCTGTTTTTAGCCTTTACAGGTGTAAACCTGTGGCCCAAGACTCAGACAACTCCTGTCATTTTTTCTGAAATGTATTTTTGTGTTGAAATGTGAGTTCCTGCCAGTTTTATTTGAGAGGTGTCTGTTTAATGACAAATAACTTTAATTAGTGTAAAGCTTCAAGTCCTACAGAAACTCCATTTACATTGGAGTTACATTATTTATTTGTTATGGCACAAATATATCAAAAATTAAATAATTACAGGCAGAACAATAAGCAACAAGGGTAGTTGCTATATGTGTACATGCAAGCCTAAGGTTAAAGAATGGCTTAAAGTAAAATAATTTATTCTGAAGCCAAAGTTACTTTAAAAGTGTTTTAACACTCCAAATGGAGCTACTCTTCAGCAGGGGAAGGAATTAGGCTTCTACCAAAAATACTCAATTTTCATATTACATTTTTTTATGAAGGTCTTGATTTAATTTTGTAGAAGAGAAATAAACAATAGCCAACCAAAGCAGACAAATGGAAGTAGCATTTATTTCTTAAGCACTGAACTCACAATACAAGGTTGTATTGAAATAGAAACTGTAAGTAAATGATGCTGTAGGTTGGTTAACCGTTCAACCCAGACCCACAGGGAATAATGATCTTGCACAAGAATACTCATTAAGAAAAATCTGCAGATAACAAAAGGTGCAATTACAAGCAAGTTTAAGCAGCATAGTATAAGGTGCTTTGTTTCAGCATCTGTATGATGAATTTACCCATTGACAGATTCAAGAAATTTCTCTTCAACAGATCCTAACAATTTAGAGAATTTAAAATTCACATGCTAAGTTGGCAATAGGAAAGTGCTTTTTAGAAAAATTATTCACAAAGTGAAGAGTTGCTAAAATTTTATGATTTTTTTTAAACAGAGTTTGCTGTTCTCAAACTGTAATATTTGGGTTACCATTTACACTATATCCATTAGAGACTTTAATTGCAGAATTTAATGCTGCGTGGGTTAAATTTTCTTATAAAAGAATATTCCTATCACTCTGTAAGAATACACAATCACATCTCATATTAATCATACATTTCCCAATTATCACTCTGATTTATTGTGTCTACCCCACATAGTGCTTCTTTCACTGACAGTCTGTGGTAAAGTCCTTTGAGGTTTTAGTGATTAATCAAAAGGACATGAGATTTTTTTTTAAGCAGCAGGAAATGGTTTGAGGGAAAAATGTTGAAAAGGCCAGGAAATGATCAAAAACTGAACTAGTAAATGATCAAAAACTGAACTGTAAAACTAGTGCAGTAAGAGGAGACAACACTTTGCAACATAGTTTGAAGTGTTTGGCACCACAACTATTTAATCCTTTATGTTTATTTGGAGGAAATTCTATTTCCACATTAAAAGCAGGAAAGCATGTACAATGTTAAAGTGAAAAACAGCCTTAAGGGACCCCTCCCTGCTCTTTCTAATCGTGATCACTGTTGTTTACTGCTTGAAGTGCTACATGATAAACCATGTCCAAATGCTTTTCTTTTTAAACAGCCATTTCTTTGGGTTTTATATAAACTGGACACCTGCTGAAATGGGGTTGACGAAGTATTTACAAATCCAAACTCTATTTAAAAACCAGTAAGTGTCTCAAGCAGAGCAACGCTCCAGACATTTCAGAAGATCATGAAAAAATGAATCCCTGAGGACTCACAGGCAAGGGAAAAATCCTAATTTAAAATCCATTTACCACCAGATGAAGGCAAAATTCTTTCAAAAAAAAAAAAGAATATCTGAGATACCTCTATTGTGTGTGGTTGGTCTCTCACCCTTCTGATTCATTAGCAAATACAGAACTGGAACAGCAAGATGTTGGGAAAGGCTGCTGATGTATTTTGTTTATCAGCATGGTTCAGCTTCTTGACCAATAATTAAAGTTCACACAACCCCTCTGTCCTGACATGGCAAAGTTCCCATAGCTGCTGTGGTGTTTCTAAGGCTATTGCAGTATTTTTTGATTTTTTAAAAGTTTGGTACTTACAGGGAAGCCACAACATGCAGCCAAAGCAAACAATGTACTGGTTACATCACTGTATTACTATCAAATTGGTTCTTCAAAGCAATTTGGGGAAAAGTGGCAAAGAGCATCAGCCTCAAGGCTGTCACAGGTAACAGTGGCACTGTGGGTCTTCATGCAGCATCTGGCTGTGGCATCTGAGCCCACCAAGTAACTGTTTTAAAATAACAAACAATGGGTGTCTTCAAAAAGCCCACTTTTATCCTTGACTTTTTAAGGAGGGAGATACAAGCTGAGAATTCTCTTTATCCCATTATCCTCCACAACATAGTCTCTCCCTCGTGCATTTTCTTTTGTTGAGTACTTCTGGGAAGTCCTAATGCTAAACCTTGAGCACAGCCATAATTCTCTGATCTGCAGAGCAGTTGTATAGGTTCACTGCCAGGCAGAAAGAGGAGAGAAGCTGCACTGAGCAGGTGGTAATATCTGAAATAAGAACAGCAGAGAAGTGCTGGTCTGTCTCCTCTATACCTTACACTGCTTGTGCTGTGCCAGCAACTGATGGTGTTATACCATCTAAGTACTTTAATGGTCTTTAATTCCTATAGGATTGTTTGATATTAATGGTAACTCAGCTTAAACCCTCATGAGAAGCTTCTGTAGTTTCCTCATGTGAGGAATATCTTAAAAAATATAAACACTGATTTTAATGAGTGTTTTCAACTCTAAATAGGAGTATTTGGCACTTTAATAAACCCCTTTATTGTCTCCACACCTCTTTCCTGACCAGCACGGGTTTGCTAACACTAACACCAAGACTACTAGAAAAGGCAGCTGGGTGTGAGAAAAGGCAGCTGGGTGTGTGGAATATCGAATTGTTCTTTCTCACACTGACTTTGCAACAAGCTGCCAGAGGCTGGCAACATCCCAGCTACCCAATATGCTGGCCAGGTAGTGGATGAAGTACAAGTCTTCCCACAGGCTGACCAGACTTAACCTGCAAAGCAGAAATACCTCGTGAATCAGTTGTATTTGTGCTTCCAGCAGAATCCCATAATCAGCAAGGATACCCTTATTTGGTGCCTATGAATAATCCTATGAGCCTTCCAACAACACTATGTGACACTTAACTGTGAGTGCAACACAATCTATATGCTCCATAAGTGTTATGTATGTTAAGTGTTAAATGATACTTACGATCATTATTCTATGATTGTACAATTGTGCTCAAATTCTAGTTATTGTAGGTGGAAAAAAAAATCTGCTTAGATCTCCTTTTTTCTAGTTCCTCACTGTAACTACCTTATGAGGAAAGACTGAGAGACCTAGGACTTTTTAGTCTGGAGAGAAGAGTACGAGGGGATTTAATTACTGTATATAAATGCAATGGCTGATGTCAAGAAGAAAGAGACAATCTCTTTTCCCTTGCACTATGTGATAGGACAAGGGGCAATGGACGTAAGCTAGAGCACAGGAAGTTCCACCTCAATATGAGGAAGAAGCTCTTTACTGTAAGGATTACAGCAGAGCACTGGAACAGACACCCCAGGGAAGTTGCGGAGTCTCCTTTGGAGACTTTCAAGGCCTGTCTGGATGCATTCCTATGTGACCTGTCCTAAACTCTATGGTCCTGCTCAAGCAGGGAAGTTCCTTCCAACCCCTAGTGGTTTGTGTTTGTATTAGATAATTTAGCAGGAAGCCAACACATGCTGGAAGATGAACCTTTAACCTGAAATATGTCTGGAGCAGTGACACCTAGAACTGTGCTTAGCCATGGTTACAAGAGCTGGACTGCAGTTCACTATGTACTTTCCATCATAAGCATATTTACATATTTGAATTGTGCTTTTCCCTTCCACTTAGCTACAAGAGTTGAGTAAGTAATACACACAACCTTCAAGTGCAAGAGAGAAGTGTATACGTTTTACCATAGAAAACATACAATAGCAGCTTAGGACGGAAGCCTGGAATCCACACATGGAAGTGCTGACATCCAAGCTGGGGAGAAATGGGTCACAGAATGCTCCAGCCAACAACACGGACACTCAGGAGGGGAAAAAGCATTTAAGCAATCTATGTGGAGAGGGAAATTCCATGTGATAGAGCTCCCCAGAGTTATGCAGGGAGTAAGAATGAACCAGTCTGCTTCATATGAGTTATATCTGAGAAAGTCAGCAGAGCATCTAAACAGCAGGCACTGATCTGCACCACAGCTGCTGTCTCTTTTCTAAACATCATTCTGCAAAGCCACCTAGGGGACTTAACAACATAGAATCTAAACAAATTCTCATGTCCAAAGACAAATTAATTTAAAATATACTTAATTTAGGCTTAGCTCAAATGAACTAAGCACTAAATGGGTTTAAATCTCTTTATCCTCACAGTTATTTCCTGTCTGAAACGACAGCTCACTATGCAAGAGTGCCTTAAAAATGAATTCACTGTGCACAATTAATACTTTACATTGAAATTACACATTTATAGCTCTGTCCATAGCTGTTCCAGTGGGTATTCTACAGAAACAGTATATTTAAAACAAAATAATGTTAATGTTTAAAAGGTTCATTTCTCTACGGTTGTAAAAAACTAATTTGGGTGCATGTTAAACCAAAGTATCCTAAACTGATTCTTCTACGGAGTGGTCATCTGCAGCTTAGACCTGATGAGT
This sequence comes from Phoeniculus purpureus, assembly GCA_028565055.1. Lineage (NCBI taxonomy): Eukaryota > Metazoa > Chordata > Aves > Bucerotiformes > Phoeniculidae > Phoeniculus > Phoeniculus purpureus. The sequence goes on along the minus strand of JAOXOE010000702.1, from coordinate 15,833,931 downwards.
GTAAGTGATGTATCTAAATATACTCTAATGGGCCATCACTATGCCATACTGGTATGAGAATAACCCTGTGAGCTTTCATACACATGTATTTTTCATATGAATACTCTCAATATCATCAGAACTAGTCCTGTTACAAATTATGTGGATGTCTAATTACCCATCAAGCCAGGCTTTGCAAAACAGCTACCACTGGATTCTCTGATCACTTATGAGTTACACATTTCTCATCAAAATGTGAGAAACTGCTTAAGTTATCGAACTCTAAGTTTCTGCATTGATGTTGTGATGGTAAAATGGGAACAGTCACCTGGAAGAGGCATGTGTTTTAACTGATAATGCCCAGCAAACTTCACCATGTAAACTTCCATTCAAACTACAGGTAAGAAATGGTTTTACATCTGAACGTTTCCTGGATTCCCACTTGTGATCTGTCCCAAAAGTTGAAAAAAAGCTGCATTTACAGGAAAGAAAGGAGGAAATGGATGTTGAAGGACCATAAATCTTCCGTCTAACATACCTCACTGGCAAATCTAGCAAAGGGTTTATCCAGCATCAAGAACTTCATTTCTGGAAAAAGAAGTTTGCTGGATAAAGATCTGTTTAAAAAACGCTTCAGTCTCTGTTGATCCAAGACTGGCAGTTTAATTCAACAAAATGTTCATTTTTCTTTCTCTATATAAGCAAAATAATGTCTTAAGAACGTGCCACACAAGGCAATATGGGCTGGCTGGGCAAAGTCAGCAATTCATTGGCAACGCTTGGTTTTGAACAAGAAGTAGCCCAGAACACTTTACTTAGATGAGGTGGCTGAGCCTCCTTGCTGGAGTTCTGTTTCTGCTGCAGAGCAGGGCAGCAGCTCTGTGACAGAAGCCAGATGAAACAGGGGATTATGCACACCCACAGTGACTGTTCAGGTGCATGTCTTTAAAATCCCAAAATAAACGAGTGAGACAGGTCACAATTCTCCTGGGAGAAATCTTGACAGTCACACTCAGCCCAGGACTCTGCAAAAGGATTTTGCCTTGAGCCAATGCTGCCGTTTATGCAGTAAGGCATAGGGAAGGATGGACACCAGTGCAGAAAAAGGGAAAAAGTAATCAATTTCCCTTTTGACTGAATATCTTATGGCATCCAGTGTTCCTTTCTACAGGAACTGAAATATTGCAGGGATTACCCAGAGATGTAGCCCAGCAGTCTGAGACACAGAAAACAAAACCCCAGGAAATACAGCTAACAAAGACGACTTCTTGTACACAGGTCCAGTGGGAACAAGTGTTAAAAACCAGTTAAAATCTGAAATACCTCTTGTTCTGCAAGAGGGACCGGCTCAATTTCTGGGAAAAGCCAAGTGAAACAGTAGCATAAGCCTAGGAAAACCTCACTGATCTGAGCAGAAACAAGCAATGGCTATGAAAACTGCTTCTGGAGATTATTCTACGTATTACGTAGCTTTTTGAGTCAAGCTAAAAGCTTCAGTTACACTTGGAGGTTTTTCTAGCCTACTTTAACATACAGGTGCGATTGTTTTAAAATTGCTTTTATTTATGTAGCTACACTGGCAAACACCGCACACATGTGCACTTACATCAGTACAGTTCTGCTTTAAGGTCCTGCTTCATGCTAAAATGAGTGAAGGAGAAATCACTTTCAATATGCATACACAGCCCACATTCTTAGCTGCTGCATTACTGAATATTTAAAGCACTATTATCATCTGTGGCTCTCTCACTCCAGGAAATGCTGTGTACCAGAAGAACCAGAACAGACCTGCGTTACCCAGGTCTGCTGCGAGCTCCTGGCATCTGTTGGTGATCATGTCTGAGCACTGTGTATCAACACTAGCTATAGAAGGTCTCCTGAAAACTGTCTAATAAAGCAAAACAGCCATGAAAACCTCATGCATGTAACAACACTGCAATTAACTGCATGTCTAAGTAAGACTCATAAATCCACGTTTAAATCTGCCTTATGCCATTACCAAATCAGAGTTACATACACCTATTTCGGTTTTTTTTTTCTACACTACCAAAGAACAGGACAATCAGAAAATGGGTTAAAAGTTAGCCAGTGAAATTTCAGTATAAAAATAATAATACTTTAAGACAAAAGCCAAAGGCTAAATATCTAAGATATTCTTTAGTCTTCAATTAGCTCATCAAAACAGAATACATCCTTTAGAATGTATGTTACACATATGCTACAGGGTGTATCTTACAGAAATGCTACAAATGGGAACCTATTGTCTCATGTCATTTGACTGTTTTTCAAATGAATGTTGCCAAGCTCTGAACCTTCAACTAACAAGTTTATTTTACAACATTAACTGAAGATAGAAAAAAAAACAAATCAGAATGTGCTTAGCAACTTCCTTTCAAAATAAACCCAGAAGTCAATGAATTCTTTGAAGCCTTTGGTGCCGTTTGGAGAAAGATTCTCACGACTCACTAGCACGTAAAAGCAATGGGTTGTCCTAACTAGGAGCTGTAGCGGTTAATAAAGTATTAATAACATCTGCTATTAGTAATCTCTCTCAGTCGCAACTAAAAGTAATTAGTACAATGTTATCTTAGGAAGATAATGGTAGACAGTATCTGTCAATAGAAAGCAGGAATCTAATAAAAAGAAAATAAAGCACAGATTTTTCTGTAGTCCAAATTTACTCTCAAAGGTCACCAGTTAAATAAAATACATATTAATCTACCTGTCATAAGCCTTCTGTTCAGACAGTGTATGTGCCTTGAATCCTTCTTATCTAGGTCAGCAGTTCTCAAACTTGAGATCAGTTCCTCTTCTTTTCAGGAACACTTTACAGTCCTCCCGAAACGTCTCCCTACACAATCATATATTATGCCCTAATTTGCATAAAATACAGAATAACATTATTTGCAAACACATACACATATTTAATTCAAATATACAGAACAAGTCAATCAGCACACATGCCCTTCTTTCCCTACACACGAGCTAAGGGATCAGGGTCTGTACATAAGTGGAGTGGAGATGTAATAAAGGGAAAAGAAGGTTCAAAATACATCTGTGAGCACCCATACATAGGTGATGGGAAGCAGAGGCCAAGAAGGTGCTGCTGCCTCAGAGCCCAGAAAAGTGTCAGAAACTGGGGAAAGATGGATTTGTTCTACGTAGAACGTGAGAGAGAAGTCGGAGGGAGACACTAAAGTTCCACTGCATGGGTCTGCAGCATCCCAGCAAAAATCTCCTTCTAGATGTACAAACTAGAGTCTCTAGAGATTTCTCCTAGAGTTGCCTACCAGTGTCATTCCTCCCGCTGACCGGCAGCTCCGCTCTCCCTTACTGCAACAACAGCTGCTCTGACATCGAGCAATTCACCATGCTCCTTAGACTACTGCAAACCCAGCTTGCACTAGCCAGTAAACAAACAAAAAGGTGCTTGGAAGCTTCCAGTGAAGCAATGGGAACGTGCTAAAGGGAAAGATTAGTTAGAAGAGGTATCAAGAAAAAAAGAGCATCTAAGCTTTGCTGTCCTTTCCCTACTTCCAGCCTTTACACACATCTCAAAATGAGCTAATCCTAGCTGCAGTTTTCAGCCCCCTATCCCTCAGCAGTTGGGAACCTGAACCTTAAGTGTTCTCACACCTTCTCAGGAATCACTCTGAGCCCTCATTTGAGAGCTGCTGGTCTAGTTTAACTAGCAGCATGCGAAACTACAGACCTAACAATTTAATGCCCTCTTAGTGCATAGCAGCATACAAAGAGTAAAGTAACATGTGCTTCAGTTACCTCTGGCAGGAGTGTCACGCCTTTGCACTTCAGTAGTCTGATGATGAGGATTTTGATGAGACGTTGACACAGTTTACAGTATTTCCAGACTTTAAGAAAATACTACAGTGGCAGAGATGAGGGTAAGCCTACACAAGAAAAAACACAGCTGCCAACCTACCCCTTACACACAAACAACTTGCTCCAGACTAAAAGAAACTTGGCAAGCACAACTGAATGCATAGCATTTTACTGTTACTAGTGCTTCCACAGGCTCTGTGGACACTTCTTTCATTTCAGTCCAAAAGCTACTGTATTTGGGGAAAAAAAAAAAAATCTGTCAGAATACAGCAATGCAATTTAAATGGTCCTTAGACTGGGGTTGATGTTGAGGTATTAGACTTATAATATTTAATCTTTTAATCACTTCATTTTTTTTGAATGAACTCCCACTTCAACTCGAAAGTATTACTCAGGCTGTACCATGAACCTACAAATTGCTGGAAACTACAAAGGACTACCAGTTATAATCAAAGGAACATTTTTAAGTCTTTCTGTGGGGAAAACCCCGTATTTAACAAAACATCACAGTAACCCTCATGCCACAGTGAAGATATTGGTGTATTACTGTCAGTTCTGTCACTGAGAAAATGTTTAGAACCTTCATGTTCGCCCCTAGGATTCTTTCAATGAATTAATACGTGCACAGATTTTCAACGCAGGTCCAAGCTTTATATTCATTGCACTCATAAGGTGATCCTCCTTCAACAAGAGGAGAGCTTGTCCATCAATTTCTTGTGCTCTAAATTCATCCGCAATAGCTTGACAACCTACACAGTGATAGAAGTAAAGAATAACTGGGTTAGAAATGTGAATTTTTAGATCCAATGACTGTGGCCATGCTAGAGGGTTTTGGCTAAGCAATTCCCAAGGCCTGCAGAACCTTAGGAATATTCAAGAGCTCAGTATTACAAGGGAACTTCCAAGGTAATACCAAAGTTTTACTACAGCCTGCTGGAGTAAATCTTTTTCAATTTCAAATCATGGACATCTTTCTCATTTCACTAAAAGGAACAATTGTCATCTCACAACTGAAGATTCTGGCAAAACACCACTGAAATCGTAATCAAGTAAGACCATAATTCACACAGGTTCTTTCCAGCAATACAAAGACACACATATTCCATTGCTGTGTACAACTCGGAAAATTCACAGCGGTACGGTTTCCAAAGGGGTTAATTCCATCTGTACATTACCACCACTGGGTCAAGCAAACAGCATGCTGACTTCTAGGTTTTAGCTTGACTGTCTCACAAAGACATTTATCATCAGTTACCACAGTGAATGCTCTCTACACATCAGTAACTCACTTCACAACTGCGACTTCATAACTTACAACAAACAAAAAATCCAACTAAACTCTTTCTGAACATGAGACATCAAGTTACTGAGACCAACTACCTAAGAAACAAGACTGTTGGCTGGATTGTCCCAAGTAACTGAGGGCCCCTTTCCAATGTAAAACACTGTAGAAACAGAAAGCTTCCACAAGGGATATTCTAGGACATCTGTTAAGCTGAAGCCATCAGTTATGCCTAGCTGTATGGCAGCTCTGTTATAGAGACAAATGTCTTCCAACAATGTGAATAAGAGCACTCATTGTCAGTTGTTCATGTGAAGCTTCTTTCCCCATAGCCACATTTGTTTTGGTGGGGGTTTATGTTTTACGCTCTTGATGCAGTTGTCTCTCCATATGAGGAAACGTGAATGGAAGTACCAACATCCAAGCCTGCATTCATTTGGCCAAGAAGGCAAATGGCATCCTGGGGTGGATCAGAAGGGAGGTAGTTGGTGGATCGAGAGAGTGTCTCCTCCTCCCTCTACTCTGCAATGATAAGACCGCATCTGGAATATTGTGTCCAGTTCTGGTCCACTCAGTTCAAGGACATAGAACTGCTTGAGACAGTCCAGTGCAGACCCACAAAAATGATGAAGGGAGTGCAATATTTCCCTTATGAGGAAACGCTGAGGAAGCTGTGTCTCTTTAGCTTGGAAAAAAGAGACTGAGGGGAGACCTCATTAATAAGTACGGAAAGGTGGGTGTCAGAAGGATCGAGCCAGGCTCTTCTCAGTTTCATCTAATGATAGGACAAGGGGCAATGGGTGTAAGCTGGAACGTAGGAGATTCCACATAAATATGAGAAGGAACTTCTTCACTGTGAGGGTGACAGAGCGCCGGAACAGGGTGCCCAGGGAGGTTGTGGAGTCTCCTTCTCTAGAGATGTTTAAAACTCAACTGGACATTTTCCTGTGCGACTTGATCTAGGTGATCCTGCTCTGGCAAGGGAATTGGCCTAGATGATCTTTCAAGGTCCCTTGCAATCCCATATGTTCTGTGATTATTATCATGTAAGGGTTGTAACATCCCAGGTAGGAAAAGGTTCCCTGCAAAGAATAAAGCTTTTTCTTTTCCCTTAATGATTTCTCAATGATTCTTAACAGATCTCATGCAACAATTATCAGCCACTATTAATGAAAGGAAAGATTAACAGGTAATTTGTGAAAAGAAAGGTCTGATTATGGAATTATAATTGTAGCCACTGGCTACACCTCTCAACCTATGTAGTGTACATTACAATTGTATAAATACAATACCTGAAGTAGAAATCATTTAGTAGCTGGCTAACATTTAATCAGAAGCAAGGACTGTTTCCCACAGCATTTAAAACAACACAACTTTAATACATGATAAATACCTGGTTCTTGGGCATTATTTATTGCTATAAGAAGTTAGAGTGGTGTCTCTTGGAGGGGAAAAAAAAAAAAAAAAAGTGTGTCACAAACATTATTTACGTAAGCTGCTGAAGCCATTAAAATGTTTCAGTGCTTTTATGTATTCTGTAGAGTTTAATTATAGTATTTCTGGTGCAGCCCATCTACAAAATGTACCACAATAAGTAAGAACATTTTTCAGTAGCCCAGGGTTGTCAAAGCACTCCTGGAATGGTGCTGCCAAGTCCAGCTACCAAGTGAAGATAACACTGCCTGTAACATGAAGAAAAACCTTCAGTCAAGCAACCATCCTCTGGAGGATTTAATGGCTTTAACATCATTGCAAGAGTTCTTATGTAAGTGCTGATAACAGACAAAGCCTCTGTAGGCCAAGTACTAAGTAAGTCTTTCTGTTAAAGGTATCACTGTTGAGACCCTGGTGACTGCCAGACCACAGCACTTACAAAGAATGTGACAAATCAAGATAAGTTTTTTTGTTTGGGGACAGAAGTTGTCCTACTAAAACAGGTAACTGGTTGTTGTCACCACAGGCTTTTTTCTTTAAGCAGGATGTGAAACATTTCCATCCCACTTCTCCTGAAATACCTTTTTCTAGGACATTTTGGAATTGCAAAGAATGGAAGTTTAACGTATTTTAGTTCCCTCGTCCAAGTATTTTGGGACATTCTTAGGCAGTTTCACAATTGGTTGTTGTGCAATAACTTAGCTAAAAAAAACCCCACCCTAAACAGTGGGTGGGAAGCAGGTGAAAGCCCATTCATTAGTCTTGCAGCTCAATAAAGGAAGTAGGACCAACTCCCCTGGGGCTTAAACTGTTATGTGTTCCCCAAGAAGAAATAAGAACAGTACAAGCATCCTACAATCTTCTCCAAAAACTCCAAAGGGATTCAGGAAAAGCCTGACAACAACACATGACTCAGTTGCAAAATCTCAGCCACAGGCTCTAGGCAGAAAGCTGTAAATCAAACCACATGTCCCCAAAGTTTATGAAAAGCTGACAAATCACTGTCTCCTACAACATGGCAGATGATCTGCATAGACTGCACCAAGTATATAATGCAACACAGCATCATGAAAGTAAATTGTAACGTTTCTTGTTATTATTTAACTCTGACAATGCAGGAAAAAGTACTTTTTCAAGAAATTAGCTTGGCAATATATAGAACACAATAAACCCCAAAATTGACAAAAACCATGAATGTAACTGATAGATTGTGAATATAATTTTAAATACCTACTAAGGTGTCAAAAAAACCTACATTTGAGAAACTAGGCCTTAGTGTGAATAGGAATAACTAATACATTTTCATTAAATATAGATAAAACTAGAGGTTTTTAAAAGTCAAAGGCCACCTTATTTATAGAATACAAAAAACCCCTCAAATCCAGCAGCTGCTGAAATATTCTAGACGAAACAGCTCTAATCTCCAGCAGCTCAAGTGCAACAGCAAAAGTGGGACTAGTTCTACCAACACAGGATTTGTGCTGAAGAAACAAGCAAGAGGAAGGCAATCAGATCCCAGTTTCTATTGCCACCTAATGAGTACCTTGTGTTGTCACACAATCTCATTGCGCTGGTCACAGAACCACAGAACATTAGGGATTGGAAGGGACCTTGAAAGACTATCTACAAAGGAAAGAGCTTTACTGTTAAAAAATGGAACAAGTTATTGCACATACCAGGCAAAGAATGTATGAAGGCCCAGACTTCATCCACAGTCCATACTGAGGGGTCAGTTTGTACCACTGGTAACAAGTCAATGTTCTCTGGCATCTTCCTAATTCTTAGTTCCCTAAGTTCTCGCTCTCTTTCTCTCTCACTCTGTCTTCGTAAACGGGTGGTCATGGCAGTTGGAACAGCATCTTCATGAGTAGCCATGTCTTCTTCTGCAGATGGATAAGTAATTGGAAGCTGGAAAACGCAGTACAAATACACTGCAGTATTGTATTTTACTTGTAATTCCCTAAACAATGCCACAGTTTTAAGCAAATATATCCACAGACCTGTCTAAGAAAATGATCCCGTGGCGCCCCATCAGGGCCACTTGGTCGACGCCCGCGTCGCCCTAGACTTTGGCTCTCTGACTTCCGATTCCAGCGACTGCTCTTGTCTGATGCAAACAGCCCAAATTTCTTCGTGCAGCTAAGGCTGTGCCTAAAGAAGTGACGTATGTATTCAGTAATGACCTAATCACCTTTTGGACTACATTCAAGTAATAATAAAATTACACTGTTGTATACAAAAATGCTGCCTAATCAAAGACAGTGTTAGGTATCGCAAATGTAAAAGCATCTCCAAGGCCACTTACTGAACTGCTTGTCTCTATGCAATACCAAATACATCTCAATCACCCCTGGAAGATGTTACTCTCTCCCACTACAAACATGTCTTTGCATTTTAACACACAGTGCAATCCTGCTTCTCTAAAATGATTGTTAAAAGCTTTAAGTCACATTATATCTTTTCCTTCTGTTTTCTCTGCATAGCAGACACCCAGGGAAAGGAGGATGGAGACAAAATCCATCCAAGATTAAGTGGACAAAACTCTCCTCTTAAGATGATCTTTTTAGTAATGCCTCAACAAGTATCAAACCAAAAATACACATTCCCACTACTTAAAATGAGAATTTATCACATGGGAGATTAAAAAAGCAGCAGATGTAACGAAAAAGTGGTCTCTAGGCTGACTGATGCAAAAAAAGAACTAAGTGGTGTTAAAAATGGGAAACTAATCCCATTTCTGAAACATGTGGGACTGAGTATCAACTTTCCAGCTGTCATGATGGAAGATCTTGCATTCATATGTTGATCACTAATTCTTCCCTTCTTAATCAAACCAAAAGCAGCAATCTAAATCCAAAGATAAAAGAAACTAGCCATTTCCCCGTACCAACCACATACAAGCAAAAGGCATCTCTTATTGTTTTCAGGAAAGGAGATGCTTTAGAAATTGCTAAATTATTTGCTATTTACTCTATATAAATAAGACTTGTAACACTATTAAAAAAAACCCTTGAATGTTTTGAGTGTCTATGCAGCATTTCAATTATGTCAAGAAAAATTTAGTTCCCACATACTCTACATATTTGAGTAGAAGTCAGGTTTTACTTCTTTATTCTTCCATATCAGATATTGCTTGGCTTCTATTCCTTTAACCAGATAACGACAAGTAATAACTAAAAGTACCTTTTGGCACAGGATGTTGAGCAGAACCTTTTGGATCGTAGAAACTTATTAGAATATCCCATTTTCCCACAAAATTCACACTTCAGAAGATCATTTTCAATTTCGTCCAGACCCTCTAAAGAAAGGGGGGAGGTATAAAGAAATTGGTTTCAATTACACGAAGTTATGATTAAAAATTTCTCATCCAACAGGTACAAGATTTTTAATACTAGTTTGATTAACAGAAGATTCTCCCAGGCTTAGTATGTCATAGATTTCACTTGCAAACTGAACCTTCCTGAACCTTCAGTTAAGATGCTCAAAGACCTTAATCACCTTATTAAATTTCCAGTCATCCATGAGCAACTTTGGCCTCAAGCACAACAAACAACTAAAGACAAGTGTTACAGTCCTCATGAACTGCTTATGAAAAGTTCACTAAGAGAACCTGCCACTTCCTAGTCTAAGTTTAAGCTCTCTTGCAATGACATAATGCATTAACCTTTTAAAATATTTCCTTTCAATAAGCAAAGTGACTTGTGAAAGCAAGTAAAACATAGAATTTATCTATGAAACAGATACACTACATATAAGAAAGAGAAGGATTGCAGCATCCACCAGTGTACAGTCTGTTGTTACAGAATATTTTTCAGTCATTGATGAGATGTGGAGGCACTTTTTCTACTACGTGAACTCAAGACACCAGCTGAGAAATGTATCAGCAAAAGAAAAAAACAAATGGCTCAAATCATGGACAAAATACACTGCTCAGAACACTCAGCTAAACAAACATACATTTCTCCCACATTTCTCATTTACAAGTCACTGTTGTGTATTCTTTGACTCTTTCTATTCACCTTCCACATTGGTACTTCTCATTTTACATAATCAGTTACAGAAATTGCTAACTAGCTTTTTGTTCTGAACTCTGCTAAGTTCTGATGCCAGCTAAATGCAGGTATTGAAGTTTAATTGAAAGATACTAAGTATAAATTTGTGAAAGTCTTTATAGTGATGTTACTCACTAAACTGTTCATTAACACTGTTTTACTGACAAAGTAACAAAAAAGCACCAGGGCAGCAAAGAGCTCAAAATACTAAACTGGAAACACACCAAACCTGACCAACCCCACAACTGAAGTTAAACACCAGAGATACAATCTTCAAATAAATCACACTGTCTCTGAAAAAGCAAAAACTTCTCATTCCCAATCCAGGTCATGCTACATGAAAAAAAGGTGATAACACAACAATGTGAAAACTGATGCCAAGAGCCTTTCCTTTGCCTGCCATCATACTTCGGCTTAGTATCAGAAAGCCTCCTTTGCTCAACATCTGCAAATGTGGATCTCTCTCGGTGCTGGATGTTTCCTGTTTTCCTATCAGCTGATCTAACGAGTAGTGGCAAACTGTACATAAACCTACTACCAGCTGTCAGGAACAGTAACTAAAAACAAAACCATGAATGCTTGAGTAATTCCATAAAACAACAGATAAGCTGTGTGAAATCTGAGAAACACTAGTGTTAATACCGAGAAGTTCTTAGGGAATGCTGCTAAAAAGTAAATTAAGGTCCACTGTAACAAGGAGAAATCTATTGTAAACAATCATCTAGAATATGTACCAGACTTTATTTTACTTGAAACATATCAGGTGAAGCAAAGTACTTAAAAAAATGCAACTCTACCCATGATCAAGAAAGTAAATTGCTGTTAAACTCACTAAGTACACTCTGAAGCTCAGAGATTCACAAATCTCAGTTTGTATGTGTAGAAAAGTTGTGAAACCTCATTGAGCTGTAAATTAACCAAAAAATGTAAAATAAGTCATCATTTACCAGTAACATTTTATTTAAAGCTTCTTGTGCTTGATGTTTTCATGTCACCTGACTTTCCTCTCAAAGAACTGGTTAAGTGGAAGCCCTGAGAAATTATGCCAAAAATATAGCAACGATTTTTAAGTTAAATCGAGGTTTAGAAAACTTACAGTTGCACTGCAACCATTAATATGCCAGATACCTGCCTTCTAAAATTTAGTCTGCCATGCCTAGTTACAAAGCAAAGCACTTCAAACATCTGCCACTGCCTAAACTAAACCATTACTGCAAAACAGAGAAAGGCTATGGACTACACTGAGATATATTAGTAAATTAAATCCTTTAATCAGCCATAATTTAGGAAATCTTTTTTCATGTTTCATTTCAGGCACTGTTTTCACACTCTCCAAGTTCTTTGCACAGATGTTGTACCAACACAAGGAGGACTGCAACCCATATGTATTTCCTTTCAGTGATGTGCTTCCAAGCCAAAGCAGCTCCTACTTAAGTCAGTACTACAAGTAAAAATACATTCTTACATTTCAGCAGAGATACATATTGTCAGAGTGGTAAAGTAAATCAGCCTTGAGCAAAAATTCCAGCTGTGCTTACTTGACTTCACTATCAACAAATGCTCTTCCTGAATGCAGACTGCTTTTTACCCTGTGTGCAATCCTCAAGTTGGGTCTGACTCTATACATTTATAAGCAGCAAGTGATATAAACCACAGCGCTAAAAAAATAACGTACCACTATCTAACCTAAACCACTAAATCTTCTCAACTAATTGTCCCTTCTTATCCTCCTCACTGCAGTTTTGATAAGAAAGAGGAAAACAAGAATCATAGGTTGGAAAACACCCTTGAGATCATCAAGTCCAACCATTAACTCTACTTGACTAATGAAACCAAGTGTTGCATTAAGACAAATTTTAAAATATCACCAAAACCAGCACCCATGCAATTGCCCAAGCTATGCAAAAGGAAATCCACAGGTGGTTGAAAAATTCTAGACTTTCAAATCTTTAATTTATACAAACAAGTAAGTTGAAGAATAACTTGGCTTTTGTAGGGCAGGCCATGGTTTAAGTTCCATTTTGTTACACTTACAAAGCTGTCTACACTTGGGTTTGAACAGTAATAGTGGTGTACCACATCCAAAATAGTTGATTGCTAAGTTCTGAAATATCCACAATGATGATTAGATCAGATACTACATAGGGAACTCTGTTCAGTTCATAAGTTGTGCTGGAGACCACTGTATTCTAAACAGCGCAAGTGCAATGTTTGTCATTTGTGTGTATCAACAGCAACCGCTGCTATGCTGCATAGCTAGTAAAAAACGTGAAAATAGTTTGTTAGATGTAGTGTGAAGACTGGAGAAAGTTTCCAGAAGTACAGATGGGACGTTATTCTGTAATAGGTACAGAAGTGAAGGGGGAAAAAAATTTGATATTTAAACAAAAACTACAAACCTTCTGCAATCATATCCTCTATCTCTGTGTCCGATGAGTTGTCTGCGTGTTTTGTATTCTGCAAGTCTGATTCAACACACACAACACTCATGATTTGACCCTCCACTAGCAATCTTTTTTCTGCAGGCTGTTCTACCAGCAAAGACGAACGACTTACCTATTGCAATAAAAGCAGAGCAACAGTGATTAACTGAGCAATGAATAACTGAAAATAGTATTTGTAACTTATCAGTTGTAGCTGAGACTAGAACCACAGTTTCTATTCATTACTAATGAATTATTACATCGTGTCAAGGATCTAAATAGTGTTTGTCAGAAAACTACAAAGGCTTGCTCTTGCTCTGCAAAGTCTGCACTTACAGAGAAGAAACACATTATATCTACAGAAATAAAGATATAGGAAAATGAGACGTGTTTAATTAGCTAATAAGGCAGGCTCACAGGTTTTACAGTCCATTTGTAGATTTAAGATTTTTCAAGAGTAATTCTTACAGACACAGCACTACTCATGCCAAGTCACTATGGGGTTCATCGATGCTTTCCACAACAAAATTTAATCACTTTTAAGACAATGCAAACAGTAGAGAAGCAAACTGAATGCTCTAGAAACCTCTAGAAACAGGTTACCAATCAGTGGGAAAAAGGGCAAATCCACCATTTGAAAAATTATTCAAGATCTAAATAGCTACCAGGTTTAAAAAAAAATAATTTGATTCCAAAATTAGGAGTGAAAACTTCAAAGTAACCTGTACACTTACAGGGAATGGCTCCAGCCCCTCCTGAATCACAAAGCCTTCTATTACATGGGTCAGGATCTGTGGTTTAACAATAGCCTGTGGAGGCTTGTTCTCCAGGCTAGGAATGCTATTGGGCATTGAGGTGCTGGTGCTCCTTGTTGTTGCTGCTGGAAGCAAAAGAGGTGGTGGTGGAATTGAGGCATGTGAAGGATCAGATGGAGATTTAATTACTGAAGCACTGACTGACGATGTCACTGAAGGCAGACTCCCATGTTCTGAAAAAAATAGCCAAGTACTTTTAGTTTCCATCCATTATTTCCAACTGTTGGCTCAGAATTCTAGAAATAAGAGGCAATAAACACACATATCTCCGCACCTACTAGTCTCATATCACAGGCGTTTCCCTATGATTTATAGATTCTAACTTAGAAACAAGTTTCCTTGATAGATCATTCTGCAAATGAACTGCTCTTATGCAAACATTTTCCTTTACTCAATACCTACTACCTATAAACACAGTTGAACTACACAAATCTGTAAGTCAAAAGCATTAATTTTCAAATGCTGGATTCTCAAGACCGAGCAGCAAAAGTACTTCTAGAGAGAATTTGGGTTTGGAGATGCTTTGAGTCCCAGTAACATGCAGGGTTCCAAGTACATAAAACAGCAAGAACCACTTAAGACTCAGTTAGATATGTAACATATATATACACATAGAGAGAGAGAGCGAGAGAGAGAAAGACATACACACATGTTATACTAGAGAAAGTATATGTTTAGCACACTAGGGAAGTTACATTAGTTGGCAGGACACTAATTGACAAAGTAACTTATAATTCACTGAAGAAAAATTTTCGCTCCGTACCTTCTGTGTGAAGAAAAGAAGAAAAGCTCCATACTGTGGCATATTATAAAAATGGTACCAAGAAAGCATCACAGAATGCACACAACCATTTCAACAGTAACTTCAGATTGCTGACTCAAATTCTACAAAACCAACCTTCACAACAGACCAGGCAACATATTTTGCCCACACCACATAGCTAAAATAGTAACTGGAGATTTGCACTCCTGTTAAGATTTTACTACAAAAATATGTTAAGGAGCTCAAGCAGGTGTTTTCCATGCTACACGTTACAGAAATACATGTATAAGCTACACCTCTGGGACTGAATCATTCATTTTATCACATGGATTTCTAAGATATTTAATACAGTTTTACTTAAAAAATTATACCACTAAGTTGTAGAAAAGATCAAAATCTTAGATTTTTATTTTAAAACATCAGTAATTAGTAAAACAGTTACCTTAGTCTGCCATTTGTTCTCACCTGATAAAGGATCCTCTGAATTCATTGCCTCTCCATTCACCAAGGGTATGGCTGGTGGGGACAAAGTGGGTGGTGTAGATGTTCTAGCCATATGGACACAATCTGATTCCTCAGGCATCTCTTCTTCACATACATTCTCCACTTGGTAAATCTGCATCCAACAAACTATTGCTTTAGAGATATTTCCATACTAGCTTAATACCTTAAAAGAGTTGCATAAATACAGTCTGAGAAATAAATTATCAGTTAAAATGCTAAAAATATGCTAAATAAAACACTAGTTTCCAAGCTGCATACAAAACAATGAATTCTGGGGACATCACAATGTCTATAACAGCAAAACAATTTTGTTACAAATAGCAAAATATAGAAAGGCACAGCTTTCCTACTAAACAGGCCAGAGAATGTCACTTCTTCAATGTCTTATCCTTGTAAGTTAATAGATTTATTTACACTCACATTTGTAGCTACTTAAACACTTCTGCAAAATGCAAGTGTTACCACATAAAGACAAGTCTGCAGACTGTTCTCTACCTCATCCAGCAGAGTGTTTCGAAAGAGTACACCGAAACTATGAAGCACAGTTATTCAGGTATTTTCCAGAAAACCATTAAATATGCATGTACTGCCCACATCCAGTTTAGCTGATCAGGATGTAGAACACTATCTTTTCAAAAGCAAACCTGGCTTCTACTCTTTTGCCCAATTTGTATTAGAGAGTTGGGATTATCATTTGCCTTTCACATGCATTAAGCAACAAACCTACAGGAGCTGTGGATTCTCTTGCTCTCATTAATCTCATTAACACATTACCACTAAAGCCTAGCAATGCCATCTTATATGTCAGCACTGTTTGCCTATCATTTTATTTCACTGATATTTCACTGAGTGTTACTTTAATTCAGTAGGAGTGAAGCTGAAAGTTCCAAACAAACTGCAGATGTGCAAGACTAACACTGCCCTAAATTAAATGGCAGTGATGGGAACCAAAGACAGCATCAAAAATTCCTCTATTCTTTCTATGAAGATCATCTTGATTATTACAAAAATCAATTATCCAGAACTCTATTATCTTAATAATTTGCTACATCCTTTCATACCTAGAGATGATTCTCCTACTCAAAATTTCAATTTCCTATATTTGTATTACCATAAAGAAGCAAAACCTTACAGTTCATATGGTGTATTTACCCAAATTCATTTGGATCGAAGTGACATACATTTACTTGCTTTTTTAAACTTTAGAAATGCCACATTTTACTTAAAAGACTAAATTTTAGGTCCAACAGTTGCCCTCCCATCATTCTTGACTGGTAACACTCTGAACTGATGATCCATTACAAAAAGCAAAAGAAAAGTTTCTTAAAACTCATTTCTGCTTTTTCAAAGGTTGTTTCTGCCCCTCTGCATAGCACCTGGTTTAGCTCCCTCTGAAGCCAGTGTGTCACATTTAGAGAAGTCAAAGATAAAGAATAACAGATGGCAGCACTACCACTTACCACCGGAGTTTCGATTGGTACTGATGGCTGCACTTGTAGATCTACTGCAACAGTCTGTGGTGGTGGAAGGGTTTGAAATGGCAGCTGGACCAAAGCTTCTGCAGCAGGAAGTTCTTCCTCAGAAACCAAAGTGTTCTGTCCCAGGGCCAGGTTTTGGTTCAGAATTTCAGGCTGCACTTGTAAAGACTGCACAGACTGCAACGGCAGTGGTTGAATCTGTGTTGAAGATGTCGACAGCTGAGGAGGAGCTGCAAGAGGGATGGGTGTGGACTGCAAGGCTGAATACTGCTGGTGTGGTGTTGAGGACACAATCTGTTGGCCTGAGGAAACTAAGCTGGACTGATCTACTGACCCTATATGTACAGCAGGGGAAGATGGTAGGGGAAGATGCGATGGAAGATTAAGTGGCTGTGCAATTGATCGCACTGGATTGGTAGTGGTTTGCTGAGGAGCTGCATGCTCTGGCTGAAGAGCTGCTGGCACAAGGGAGTTTGCCTGTGACTGAATGAGTGCTTGAGGGTGAATAATTATTGTGGGTGATTGACTGGGGGAATGAGAAGGTGGAGGGGATACCACTACCGACTGCTGAGCTGACTGGGATGGAGTAGGAGACAGTGTTAGAGGTGGAGGATGGATGTGAATAGGTGAGCAATGAGACTGGACACTGCTGGGACCTGGCGGAAGACCATGGCTTGGCAGTGGTAGACAGTGCTGTGACGGAGGTGGCTCCTGACCCGAAGGAGTCTGAAGTGCTATTGGCTGGACTTGCTGCTGCTGTTGCAATATTAGCTGATGATGGGAAATCTTTGGAGGTGGTGAGTGAAGTGGGATCTGCTGATGTTTTACTAGAGAATGAGGTTGCAAGGGAGAATATGAAGCTGTGAGAGGAGGGAAAGAAGTAATAATTAGTATTTCCTTAGTCCAGAGAACAACTCCATTCCTTAAATATTCTTACAATTTTAAATTAAGATCAACACACCTTAGTCAGTTCTTTGGATCAAGATCTAGAAAATATATTCTTTGACAAAATGTAGCATACAAGAACAATTTACTAGGGGAATACATCAATTCCCAAGGCAAAATGCAGCAATGCACTTAGGCATGTCCTCTATATTTATGTTTATATATGTATGTATTTTTGATATAAAAGTATCTAAACTTTTCTCTTTTTTGTGCTAGTTGGAAGATTATTGCTGATTAAACCTTCACTTACTTAAGAATTTCATGCAACTTTAAATGGATTTAACGTTTGCTTTGAACAGATTGGAATGGAAGTGTTGCCCTGCATGTCACAATCTGCAGGGTTTGTTGACAACTAAGTTAAAGTTTAGGTAATACCTTTCTAAGAGACTAAATGAAATTCCAAGAGTTCAGTAGGAATTAAAAACTTGCAAAGTATGCGTTTGAACTTGAACACACAAACTGAAAGGTATGAATCTAAACATAGAGCAGCTTCCAGAGATACCACATCACCCTTCAGTGATGCACTAGTACCTGCCCCTACAGCACATGTATCTACCTCCACATGCTAAACCTTGTCTTTTCCACTCAAGAAACAAGTAATTCATGTTGTCTCTTTTATTACTTATTCTGCAAGTGAAGATGAGATTCTGTTCCTTACAGAAATGAGTTTTGAGAGTATTAGAGCTCAACAGCTCAAGAATGTTTGCCTCTCAGTACTCCTTCTTTAAAAGCTGCCACTAAACCAAGCTAAATTCACAGAATCACAGAACGTTAGGGATTGGAAAGGACCTCAAAACATCATCTAGTCCAATCTCCCTGCCACAGCAGGATCACCTAGATCAAGTTGCACCGGAACACATCCATGTTTTTAAATGTCTCCAGAGAAGGAAACTCCATAACCCCCTGGACAGCCCATTACGGTGCTGTATTACTCTCATTGTGAAGAAGTTCCTTCACACATTTATGTGGAACCTCTTATGTTCCAGCTCACACCTACTGCCCCTTGTCCCATCATTCCACACAATCAGACTACCCTTACTCTTTCAAAACAAGCTAAAATGCAGAGACACTGCAAGCAACTATGTTTATGTTGATTTATTATGTACTATAAAATACTTAGAGTTTGGGACATTATTACCTATGGAGTTATAAAATACTTGATAGAAGAAACATTGCGATGAGACAAACAAGAAGGAAAAAAATTAAAAGAACCGTCAACAAAATATATAGTATTGATGAGAGCATGAGGTGCTTTGACATGTTCTGTGGATGACGTGTCCTGACAAATAGCATAAAGACCAGTAATGAGAATCATGTTTGTTCTGTGATTCAACTGCATATTGCAATTCTTATCTGGTGCTTGTATTGTGATTTAAGAGCTTTGCTATACCACTCTGCTAAATCAAAAGCCTGTGTAACATCCAATATCAACAAATAAATAAACTGACTATTAAATATTAAACTTTATTCATGTGGAATATGTAAAAGAACCCAGTCAGAGAGCACTGGACTCTGACAAGCATAATACACTAACTTTAATTAAAGTAACTTCCTTATCGTTCCATTCTCACTCTACCTGGTGTTACTAGGTGATGAATGCTTGATGTCCGCGTGACTGGTGTACTCCGGCACTCTGGAGTTGGGCTCTCATCTTTTCTGTTGCTTTCTGAAGGATCTGACTGGCTGCCCTTAGAGCTGGTCACAGGTTTATTAGAGCACAGAGACAATGACTGAGTTTGACTGCTGCTCTTTGGTGGGCCATTCTGTGAACCTGACAACACACCCATCTTCTGACTGCGCACTGTCAAGTTTTGAACCTGGGAAATGAGCAAAACATGAAAAAAAGCCAAATGGTATAAATATCTGTGACAAACATCCATGCAAAAATAGCAAAAAAAATTAATGCTACATAACACTACTCATTCCATGTGATCAAAACACAAGAGAAGTTAAAAATCTGCATATCAAAGTACCTTTTAAAACATAAAAATTAGAGAAGAACAGAAATCTTTAATTACTTCAGTGAAAGCAAACATGGGACCACCTTTCTTCTTTCTTGAACTAAAACTGTTCATTACAGTAACTTCAAGTAAAACTCACACTTTTTTCTCTTTTATTGTGTCTTCAAAGTGAATGTCACAAAGCATCTTAATCAAAGTTTTATTTTTATATGGACACGCATGAAAGCAGTGGTCTGCAGCCAGAGCCTTGAGCAGTCTGTACAGGGATATTCAAATGCCTTTTCATCATGACACCTCCAATGTCACATGAAATAAATGGTTTGTCTGAAATGTGTGATCATTTTCAATAATGTTATCACAGACTGATTTTGTACATAACAATCTCAGCTTTCTAATTCTACTTACTGAGCTAGAATTCTATTTTCAAGGATAACAACTACTCTTGTAGCACTAATCTACATCAGATGTCACATGACAATGACATTTTTATCACCATCAACTACTTTGATTACACAGTCCCTTCCTCACTGTTCAGTGTGTTACCAGAAGATACACTCAAATCCTGCTCTCATGACAAACAGCATTTGCTTCCTTATTGGCATGTATGAGGCATTTACTGCAATCCAATCAACCTTCAGCACACCTTAACAGATAAGGTAACTAATGTCCAGGTCATACACAAGAGGGGCATAATGAAAAGTATGAAAGCAGAAGAGAAGAAAAATAAGTAGGAGAGAGACGTATCAGTTCAGCCACCAGGCCACATTAGGTGTGCCACTGAGACTGTGCCGCATCAGAGCTTCTCTAATACTTTCACACAGAAGATGATAGTGTGGAGTCATTATACTGGACCTTCACAAACACCTTGGCTGAATGCATTATATGTGTATAACTACATGCTTTTTTTTCTTATTAACTGCCTACTTAGGTAAATGAAGTCATCTCTCTAGCCCTAGGTCACTGAACCTTCAAGGCTGCAGTGATCACAAGGGCACCAGAGTTAAACCTCGTCCATTGTATTGCTGACTACAGATGAAACCAGATCATTGCAGCATCACTGTTGCTACAGAAACTACGAGACAGCCAAGGTTAACAGCACCTAGCAATAGGGTGGACCAAACACTGAGCAGGAAGAGGAATTACTTGAGCTTGGCAGGTTCACCACAGCAGCTCATCTGATTGAATAATGTTCTGTGGTCTGGGGTGAGATTCCACTGTCTCTCTGCAATGTCATTTCAAGAAGTTGCAGAGCCAGGCAGACTGCTGTGAAGTAGACCAGTAAAACTCTGTGGTACAGAAGGACCAAGACTGCAAAAGCAATATGCTTTACTGAAATCTCTATCTTGAATGCAAAAGAAAATACACAAACACAGAAAGGGCTGCTAGCCTGTGCAGTAACATCTCTGCACTTTCAAACTTGATCTGCAGAATCTGGAGGGCAAAGAGGCAGCTGAGAAAAAGGCTAATGAGGTATGATAACTCCAAGACTGAAGGACTAGTCTGTCTGTTCAACCAAGGCTCAAGTGATAAACTTAACATCATGACCTTGCTCAATGAAATCCTGCAGGATGGATTGCAGGAAGCTCTGAGGTGGACACACTCACCGGAAAAAGAAAGGGAAGGCAAATTTCACTGATTTACCAGTGTCTCAAAACAGTGCGACCTTATTAAGGTCTTAAAATCTACTGGAATCTTCTGAAACAGTCAAAGATAGGGTCAGAGAACACAACTGTTACGATCTGCTTGGATTTCCAGGTTTCTAAACAAGGACTGTTTATCCAAGACTTTTAAAGAAACAACTAAGATAGAAGATCTCTAATCAGCATGTTACTTTGTTAGATATATATTACTTTTCACAGCAGAAGCCTGTGACTAATAATGTCTGTAGCAATCTCTACAGTGAGATGTATTTTTTCCAGATGATAAACAAACCTGTCAAGCAGTGAACAGGTGATACAAGATCAGCTGGTAACATGAAGTTACTCAGGGTAATACAAATGAGAGTTAATTACAAAAAAACTAAAATGTGATGCCCAGGATCTAAATTTTGCATATAACATCGTTGCCTCTAAATATGTGATGATGGCAAAGAGAAGACACTGAAGTTGTACATAGCCAGTACCATTAGTAGTTTGTGCGTAAGTGGACTTGCTTATAAAATGTTTCCTTATTATTCAGATTTGCCTCATTCTACTGGAGGTACCTTGAACAGATTTACACAAGCTCACCTGAGTAGCTGCAGACTGACAGGAAGATGAGGAAGATGATGAGACAACAGGAATGTCTGACTGGACAGCAGCCACAGTGGTCGCAGGAGTAAAAATAAGCTGTTAAGCAAGACAAAAACCAATCTGGTAATAGAACAAAACTTTGAAAATATGTAAAAGAAATGCAACATTTTAAAGAGAGATATATAACTTACAGGTAAATCTTAAGCTACTCAAATTATCATGGTAGTTTAAGTAAATCAAGCTACAAGATATTAATGTAAAAGAAACCAAAAGATCTCAGAGGTGAAAAATATATGTGTGTCATGTAAAAACACTAAGACAGGCATGAGGTTTGAACTACTGAGGCCACAAAGACAATCTTGCAACATCATTCTTATCAGAATTGAACAGAGTGATTTTCTCTCTTGGAACTGGGGAGAAAAATCATTCAATTAAGTGTGGAATTTGACATTGAGAGTCTGGTTGAAAATTTAGTGTAAGTGAATAGGAAAACTGTCTTGAGAATCCCTGTCACTGAGAGATATTGCTCCTACAAAACGCAGCAATGTCATCCTCATATTGCTTCAGCTATTAAGTTGTTAACATACATTGAAAGGCAGCAACATGAAATTAAATTGCAATTCCTGGTCTCCTCAATAGACTGGGTACATAGCCTGCAAGGTTTGATACAAAAAACTCCCCAGAGAAAATATTAAATTAAAAAATAAGTCTCTAAGATTTTTCAAAGTTGCTGATTAGAAAATGGAAATGCCATAGTGATAAGAAACAGCGAGGAGTTTCATGTGAATCAAAAGTGCATGAAAGCCAAGTGTCTAACCCACATTCTAGAGATAATAATGCAAAGAACAATCTTGGTTACATTAAGAAAATTTTTTCAATCAAAAGTCAGAACTTTGGACATTACTAGTATATTGGAAAACAATCTTCCACAAACACACTCCAGCGTGTCCTTCTACCTGCCAGGAAAGACAAGGGCTCTTCCCCTATTTTTCCACACATTTATGAATTACAGTTCAACATGGCTAAAAACACTTGATCAAATTATCATGAGATAACTAAGCTACCACAATCCTTTTACTTCTAATGGTCCCTTTTCACAAGTAACAAGTGATAGGACAGGAGGAAATGGCCTCAAGTTAGTTGCACATGGGGAAATTTAGTTTAGATATCAGGAAAAACTTCTTCATGGAAAGGGTCATTGGCCATTTGCAACAGGCTTCCCAGGGAGGGGGTGAAATTACCGTTCCTGAACATGTTTAAAAGTCATGAACACATGGAGTTTAGGGACGTGGTTTGAGATGGATTTGGTATAGTTGGGTTAACAGATGGATTTTATGATCTTGAAGGTCTTTACCATCATAAAGGTTCTACGACATCTACCGTTCTATGATGTCTACCAGAGTTTTAGAAGATAGGTATTCACAAGTTAGTGATAAAATTCTCAATACTATTTAAAACTAAAGAAAATTATTTATACATTCTTTTTCAAATAAAATAAAATAAAAACTGATAAGGTTATGATAAGGTTGTGATTTCAGTTGGTTTTTTTGGAGGGGTGACGCGACATGGATGGATCAAAACCAAATCTGTAGAATTCTAACGAAAACTTACCATTTGAGCTCGGAGGTACATCTGAGCCTGGCTTGCACTCAAGGTTGGAGAGGTGCTCCCCAGCAACATAGTCTGTTGGGTAATACTGCTGCTGGTGGTGTTGGAGGTCTGTGAGCGGCTTATTATCTGTGCAGGTGTAGGAGAGGTGGAGAGGTTAATCTAAGGAAACAAAAACATTGCTGCTGTCATGAAAATTCATTCATCCTAAGGTCTGAAGCCAGTAAGCCTTTAACAAAAATGAACTCTAAAGGTATCAAAAATATACTGCACGAATAATCACAAAATTAGATGCTGGCAAGACCATACAACTTCATTCTTAATCTGTGAACAACCTTTTGGAGGTAAATAATAAGCAGTTATGAGTACAATGATATTATGAAATCTTAAAAATATATCTCACAGAAATACACAATTATAGAATATGTAGCATGAGCTTGCAACATTTTAACCATTAAAATTCACATTTTTATTAAGTATATTTAAATATTTATATTATCTGACTGGACTGATATTTTCTGTCACACAACCCGGTCAGGAAACTTGTAATACCGTATGCAGACTTCAACTCCTTGATCTACACAGGCACATTTGAAAATGAGACAAACTTGCTCCCATTTCATATTGAACGTTCCCCAACAACTGCTCCTTAGCATCTTTTCAAACAAAAGCTGGTGTGGCTTTGGTTTGGCTTTTTTGTTTTGTTCTAAGCAGTCTAACAGCATTAAGTGCCCAGCTCCCCTTCATCACTTCTTCAAAAGATTTCCTTGAGAAATCCCAGCCCAATTATTCTGTTATTTTAACATCAGACATCTTTAAAGATGTTCCCACACCGAAAATTAATGAATTATTTTACTTCTATGAACTGTAAGCCAAAGCAATGCTATGAGAGGTTAAAAAAAAATGTACAGTTACATCACTGAAGCTATGCACTGCAGTCATGGGACAGCCTGAGGGCATGATTCATAAGCAGAAGGTCTGTAGGACTGACAAGATCCTACTCAAGACAACTTAAGACCATGCAAAAGAGACTGAGCAAATTTAATGTCTGAAGATGCTGCTTAAAGAAATACAGTGTGAACTGAATACAGAGCTGCTAGGAACTGAAACCTGAGCACATGCCTAGAATATGGATAAAATAATTGAAAGTGCATAAAAGATGCATGATAAAAGATGACAATCAATACAAGAATGAGTGCTATTAACATTTAATTAGTTTCATATATATCTGTGTCCACTGACTTGGGACTCTTTAGATTTGGTGTTCTTTAATCGCTGATAACACAGTTATGAACTTAACCTACAACAGTGCCCTAAATAAATAAACTAATGTGATAGATCCAGTAAATTATGCAAGACATGAAAGCTCAAGAAGTGACCCCTGCACTGGTCTGAAGAGTCACTGATGCTTGTGGCATTAGAGAGCAGCTGCCCTTCAGAGGACCAAGAGTGGGGCTGGCACTGGAGAAGCCTCCAACACTGGCCAGCAACAAGAGAGTCATCATACTTCTATTTACTGTTTCTGTCACACTAATTTTAACCATACAATTTGCAATACTAAAATCTTTCCTGGTTTCCCAAGCAGTGATACAATAACCAAGAGGGGTCGAGAAAGGATGGAGGACTTGCTTCAGTTACGTACCGAGGTCTGCGACATGCTTGACTGCTGACTGACACTCCCAGTGGGGGAAGTACACTGCCTCGCACCTGACAGGCTTGCCTAAACAGCAAGAATACGTATCAAATATTGAAATCAAGAAGGGTTTAAGTGATGTTCATTCTATTACATAAATCATCAGAAACATCCTTCTCTAGCATTAACAGTAAAAAGGCTTGAAATTGGTTTTCAAAGTGCACGCCACACTATAAAATGTTATCTGCAAGCTGCTAAACGCCTGGCATTCCTACACTATTCCAGGCACTCTGAAACTCCAGATCAAGACTTGGAAAAAGAACTATCAGAGGTAAAGCCTGTCATACTGTCAATGATGGAGCCAACTATCAGCTTGTTACCTACAGTGCTCAGAACTTAATGTGACATCATGAAAAACTGTCACTATTAAAACTCACATTATAGTTCTTATTATGATTAGAATCCTTTAAAAATAAAACAAAATTTATAAATGCTATAAGAACCCTTTCATATTCTACAATGATAACTTATATATAAAATCTAGTGTCTATAACTACACTATTCCATCCTTTCAGATGAGTCCAGGAACAGTGATAGAGATTTCAAAGATTGCATTTCAAAAATTTCATCACCTTCTCTAACCTGATTTTCTTCGCTCTGTCTCAGTAACTGCACATGCACACGCAAAAGGTAACAACTCATTACCACAAACTAATGTAAAGCTATTAGAAGAAAAAAACCAGGAGCATAGAAGAGTCATTCCCAGCTCTGACAGAAAAAGCTACATCCCTGAAGCCTTTTAATTGTGTTTTATCATTTCCCTGTGTAAAATCATTAACAACCACCTATCTCTGAATCAGAGGTCAAAGGAAATCTTTCCACTGCTTGAATTTTCAAAATGGGTCTCCTGCAGTGCATCACTAGTGTTAAAAAAAGCTGGGCTTCAGAAATGGTGTCATTTACTTCTTACACTGAGTAAAATGTTGTTTACTTTCCCCACTCAGAGTTAAAATTTAATTTTGCCATCACTTCTAATGCAGCCAGCTCTGTGGTAAAACACACTTCAGATGTTCATTATTTTTATTTGATTTCACTAAGACATGCTATTATGCACTGCTTTCCCCATCAACTTTTAGATAGAATCATGAGATGAAGACTGAAGTAGTCTATTTTTAGTATTTATTTACTGCTGTTTGACGGTTTACATGATGCATTATAATGTATGCAATAAAGCATGAAATGGTTCCCTGCCAGAACACGTGTAACCCTGGACAAAATCCCTCCAATAGCTGGAAGGTACAATTTAAAATAGTAAAGCCATTAAAAGAAAACAGTGAATTACTGTGAGGCATTTAAGCTCAGGCACTTAAGCTGTTACGTTTGACCAGGCTCTAGAACTGTAGCCCTGCCTCTACAAAGTAACACACCAGTTTGTTCCAGCAATCTCTGCTCTCACCTGTGGTACTGTTGCCAGACTCTGAAACTGGGTACTGCTTAAGTGCTGCTGCTGCAAAGCAGCAGTCTGCAACATGAGATGCTGCTGCTGGGCTGCATACATCTGCTGGAGGTACTGAGCAGCTGAGCTAGGAGGACGATGCAAGGCCTGCTGAATAACCTGTGATGAATCAGTAGGTGATTAATTACAATTACAAAGCACACACCGTGCTAACATAATGCTGATGTTTACTTTTACAAAGAAGTTAACAGCAAGTAAATTATTTTCATGACACTGATGTAACACTAAACTTGCTCCATCACTGTCCTTCATCCACCAGTCACCATAAATATATATTTACGTTTTCAAGGCAAGCCTGACAATGCAGCATCATTCATAACATAAAATCTAAGCCTCCGAGGTTCTTGTGTACAAGTCCTACACAATGTTCTGCTTTTTGAAAGATCAGGATAGTGTGTGAAAGGCTCAGTTATCAAACTCAACAGAACAGACTGTACAGAATTCTAGGAGACCTACTTTAAAGAGCCCTGAGAGGAACTGGATCCAAAGTAGCAGTTACTTAGACACACTGCGGATGCCTGTAGCCAACACCGGTCAAATAGCTTTATTTTGTCTTATTTTGTAAAGGCTGATCTTAATAATCAATCCATACCCTTACAGAATGGTGAAAAACCCTAACTTTCTAGCACAGCATTTCCCCCTCCCTTATTTGGAAGGCAGGCCTGTACCCTGGACTATTCCTATGTGGTCTGATACCCTTTGGCAAACATCTTCTGCAAATAGAGTCAGAGTGCAAGAAAGAAGACAGCAATCTTGTGTGAAGTATGATGCAATGCCTGTATTTGAGAGCACTGCAGCCTCTCCCATAGCCCACTACCTGAACAGCATGTCTGTCAGAGCCACTGTAGACAGAAATCTGAGGCAGCTGTGTCCGCGAAGTAGAGGTGGTAGTGACAGTAGCTGTAGATGTGGAACATGCTGTTGTGTTTGGTTCATTCTCCATAGTTGTGCAGTGTTCATCCAGTCTGTTAGAATTGAAATAAAAGTGGTTCACAAACAGAAAGCCAGTGCACACCAACATTAAAGATGAAATAAATCTAAGCTCCACCAAGAATGAATAATGGACAGATGTAAAAAAAGGTATGTTTGTAGTATTTGCCCCTACTTGACAGAATTTCTTTAAAGATGTGGTTATCAAAGATCCATTGAGAGTAGCAACAGGTAACTGAATTAGGAATACATGCAGGATTTCCAACAAGCTACACAGCAATATTTCTGCATCCCTCTTCCCTTTTTTCACAGAAAGTGCTGGCTGACCATTCTGCACACAGAGCAAAACACTTTCTTGGCAAAAATCGATGGTGGCATCCTCTAAGTGGAAAGGGAGGAAGGACATACAGAAAAATGCTTCTATTTTTCATGGCAATACCTCATAAAATATATGAAGATCCAAGCAAGTAACTATCTAGTAAAACATCTCTGATGATTCCTCCTCAGCCTTGTGACTTTCCTCTGTTGCAGGGTACAATTTCACTGCTGAAATGTCATCTTTAAGACTTAAAAGAATCATGTACCTCAATATAAGAGGGGTGTTTAGTTTCTTTTTAGTATTATGATTAACAGGAAATAGCATAGTTACTGTTTATTGCTTTTAAAAGGATGTCAAACAAAAACAGGTGAGGAGAAGCAGCATTTCCTTTTTACTGTAAATAAAGGCTCAGAAAAAATAGCCATAGAGAGAGCTGTACCCTACAAGGGAAAAAGCAGTATTGCCAAGTGTTTAACGAACTGCTTATTGGATGCTACCTCAAACAGGAACAGGAGTTTGCACTGGTGCAGCTGAAAGCAGAACACAGCTGCTACCATCACCTCTCTTCCCAAGTGGAGAACTGCACACAATGCCACAGCTCCCAAGTACTTGGGAAAACTAAACTTTGATATATGGTCACCTAAGGACTTCAAACCTCTATTTGAGTAAGTTTAGTCATTAAATTCATGTTGATAAAGCATGCTTTAAAAGCAGAGATTCTTACTAATAGAATTTAATGAAAAAATACTGCTTTGTTGTTAAAAATCCAGTTCTGGTATACATTATTGATGCCATTTGTCTACCTCAAGCACAGGTTAACATACACAGTTAACCACTTCAACTACAATAAAACCAGCATTGCTCCTGAAACCACTTTATATTAATTTCACATACTGCTAATGAAAAGTACCTTGAAAAAACATCTTGTCTCCTCCAGAAGACATTAAAAGCACATCAAAATACTTACACCTACAACTTGTCTAGCTGGTTGTAGCAGAGAGTTATGCAAACAGTTAAATTAGCTTATGAAAACAACACTGGATGTTTAACCTCCTTCATTCCCAGACATGTTTCAGATGCATTAGTGAGATATTTGCAACATACCCCACTCTACTAACTGTTCTATCTGAAGTTCATCCTGCGAGAGCCTTTAGCTGAAAATTTCAAAAATCATTTTCTCACTGGCCAAGTTACTTGTCACCCTGCTATACCAACAGCCCCCAGCACAGCACTAACACACAGAAACAATGTCTTTGGCTGAAGAACTAGTGAAATCACTCGTTAAAAACCTCTCTATCCACTGAGTGGAATGTTTTGTGAGCAAATGAAACACATTAAAACTGGTTGCTTTCAGTAAGGAAACCAAGAATCCATTACAATTTAGCACAAGGATAGAAATGACAGAAAGCCTAAAAACTATTAGAGACTTAAAATCAGGCTGCCTTTAGAGCATCACTTTCATTCACAACACATACAGTTACAAAGAAAAAACACACCTCAGATACAATTGAAAATAACCTTCTAAAATGTTCAGAGTGCTCAACAAAATGAAAAAAGCAAAGCTACCAAGTTAAAGCAAAACTAACTTAATTAAGTATATGATGAAGACCTTACAATTATGCTGTTAGCAACTTTAACTCCAAAGAACCTCTGTAACAAAGTTTTAGGAGATGCTCTGAACAACCATTACACATTCAAACAAGCCCAAAGTACAAAGCAAAACAGAAAACAATACTGAAAATTAGTATTTATTCAAGCAGTATGTGACACTAGGGAATTTCTAGTTACACTGAGCATACTATAAAAATTCAGAAGTTTTATTCTATTTTGTATTTTTTTGTCAAATACCTAAAGTGCAACAGCTGCTATTCTAGATCAATAATGTACAACTACCTTTGCTGTGGATGTGAACATCACTACTGTTGCAGAAAGCTGGGCACATACACTGCTGACACCTGCAACCCTGACCGGTATTTGAAAACAGGATGTTACAGGTTTTTTAACATAAACGGTTTATTTGTATTCTTTCCATCCACGACCTCTCCTTACAACTCCATGGGTACAAACCACAGAAAATAAACAAAAAATTCCTCCAAGACTAATCTCTACGGGCATTTCTGCATCTGACTGAAGGCTCGGAAATAAAATCCTCACTTTATCTCACAGTATAGACCAACCCTGCCCAAACTCGGTTTTTTGTGGGTAAAAATAAAGTCATTTAACACTACAATTTGTGTCAGATAAAGCCCGAAATGGGATTCAGCGGACCCAGGCCAAGCAGCGCGCGGAAGCCCCGAGGCAACCTAAATGGAACTGCACGGCCTTTTCCCTGGCCGCCCCCGGCCGCAGGCCGGTCCCGGAGGTCTGATCCACCCCCTCAAACCCCATTCTAGGCCTCGCCCAGTCCCGTCCCGCCCCGCCGCCGCTAAAACCGGGGGCCACAGTCCGGCTCGGCCATGCCGCCGCTCCCATCGCGGACGAAGGGAGTGAGAAAAGGTGGGCGGAAGAGGAGGGAAGGCAGCCGCTCCCCGCGCAGCGCCGGGCCGCTGCCAGGGCGCGGGTCCCCGCCTACGCGCCGCGCCCCGCCCTGCCGCGGCCTGGCCAGGGCCTGCGGCTGCCGCTCCCCCCTCTTCTCCTCCTCCTCCTCCTCCTCCTCCGCGCGTCCCGCCGGCAGACTCGCCTAGCACCCGCTGCTCACTCCGTTTCCGCCATCTTCTCGCCTCCCTCCGGGAGGAGGTGCCGCGCAAGCGCAGATGGGAGCCCTGGGCGCGGGCACGTGACAGGCACTGCCGCCATCTTGGAGGTGCAGAGTGGCGTCGCGGGTTTGGAGCAGCTGGAGGGGTTACGAGTCACTGTGGGAACCTCTCAGACCGCGGTGAGGGAGTAGCTGGTGTCACGTTAAGAGGTAGGGAGGTTGTGCTGGGGAGTAGTAGCCTCGTGTCTCTGCATCTCTCGGCAGGTGCTGTGTCTTCAGCTGAGGTTGACACGACTAAGTTGTCCCGTGGGAGTGGAAGGGCTGTGCTGTGTGTTGTCAGAGCCTTTAGTGAATAATAGGTTTTACTTATCTCATGCTTTCACAGTGGTAGTGCTGTTTGTTGGTTACAGTCAGAGTAATAACTGCTCACAGTGCTTTTACACATGGCTGCAGTAGGACCTCAGCAGCCCCAACCAAGACACTCACTGGTGATAAACTTGTAACTTCTCTGAGGATTATGAGACAGAAGTAGGCTGTTAGCCCCATTAGCTTTCAGTTCCTTCCGCTGAAATGCTAGCTCTGAATGTGTTCTTGCTATAGGGAAGACCACCTCTCCCTCTAAACCCAAATTTAGCTCCTCCTCCATGAGGCTGGGGAGTTGGGGATTTCAGCTTGGAGAAAATACAGCTCTGGGGAAACTTTTTGGCAGCATCTCAGTACATAAAGGAATTATACAAGAAAGATGAGGAGGGACTCCTAAGCAGGGTCTGTTGCAACTGGACAAGGGTTGATGGTTTTGAACTAAAAGGGTTGATTTAAATTGGATATAAGGAAGAAATCTTTTACAATGAGGATAATGAAACACTGGTACAGGTTGACCAGGGACATAGTGGAGACTCTACCCCTGGAGATACTCAGGGTCAGGCTGAATGAGGCTCTGGGTGGACTGCTCTGGTTAAAGATCTCCCTGCTCACTGTGAGGCAAGAGGTTGGACTAGATGACCTTCAAAGGTCCCTCCCAACCCAATGCATTCAGTGATTCTATGAGAATAAATCCATCCTGAAGTTAGCAGCAGCTCCCTGTTACCTGGCACAGGTGAACAAATCTCAACCTCCATAAAGTCGGCACTATACCACATAGGCCTAATTCAGATCTTACGTGGGACCTCTTGACAAAGTCAGCACTTTGCTCTCTCCACGACTGACTTCTTGTGATGAAGAAATATCTTCTGTAGCTTAGAATTAGATGGTTAATGTATGTAATTATTGCATAATTGCCAGGTATATCAGTATTTTCAAGGTAGCTTCTATTCCCATTGACACAAAGAGCTCAGTGTGGTGTTAGGGAGAAAATTGCTATGTTGGACAGAAGTGCTGGTTCATGATGCGTGAAATACTTGATAGCCAGTTGTGTGAATGAAGAAGAGATCAGTTAAAAACTTGACAAAAGAGCATCAGGAACAAATAGTAAAATGTAACTCTGCATTTACATTGTTGTTACCAACTGATAACTAGGTGTAAAGGAGGAAA
Source organism: Phoeniculus purpureus (assembly GCA_028565055.1). Lineage (NCBI taxonomy): Eukaryota > Metazoa > Chordata > Aves > Bucerotiformes > Phoeniculidae > Phoeniculus > Phoeniculus purpureus. The sequence continues at coordinate 15,801,993 of JAOXOE010000702.1, read as the reverse complement.
AAAGAAAGCCAGATGTTTAGCAACTAGTTATTTGCAAAGAAAATAATCTTTTTTTTGACAGTCTTACCAAAAAATTACCTTACAAAGCGTTATAGCCAAGCTTAAACCATGGAAGGGTAAAGCAGCCTCTGACCACAACACTGCCTGTGACAATTTACCAGGTGTAGTGAGGATGCATGGTTTCTATTAAAGATAATATAATGATTCAGAGGAGAAAATAGGAATTTTTATAGGTTAAGAAAGTAAGTGTAGGGAAAAGTGAAGACTACAAAGATTCATGCAGAAACAAGGAAATACTGTAGGAAATAGAATGTTGGATCCTGGTGGCAGACAGAGGTAAGTTTAGGTACAGGAAGGTACTTCCTAGTGTACAAAAAGGATGTGAGAGACTGTGCAAGCTGAGTGGAGCAATTAACTTTATTGAGTTAATAAACCCAAACAACCACTGCAGGAGGGTCAGGTAGCATGGAAAAAGTGTGCGTTGTAACCTCACCTAAGGCAAACAGAAAATAGAGCCTTAAGTTATTTTATCACCAATACCTGAACATGAAAAGCAGAACACAACGCTCCAAATCACATCTGGATGTGATGCTGACTGGAGCATGGAGTAAGTGGTGAAAGAAATTGGTTTTTACTGGGAAAATGAACATCCCATATTTCTTGGGATTGCCAGAAGCACCCATCTGTGAAGAAAATATTGAGCAATGGAAATTGGTGTTATCAGAGAACCTACTGATGCATTGTTAAATAGGCAAAGTGGGAAGGAAATTCTACTTGCAGAGATAAGGTGGCTTATGATTAACTGTTATAATAAAATACTTTTTGTTGACTATCCTACTTCACCCTGCTTAAGTTAAAAAGAGATAATTGAGATCCAACCCCGTGGCATGGGCAGAGACCTCTCTCATCAGTCCAGGTTGCCTAGACCCCTATCCAACCTAGCCTTCAGGGATGGAGCAGCCATAACCTCCTTGAGCAACCTGTTCCAGTGTCTCAGAGTGAGGAATTTCCTCCTAAAATTTCATCTAAATCTCTCCTTTTAGCTTGAAACTCACTTGTCCTTTCACTGGAGTTCCTTGTTAAAAAGTCCCTTTCCAGCTTTTCTGTAGCCCCTTCAGGTTCTAGAAGGCTGCTGTGAGGTCCCCTTGGAGCCTTCTCTTTTTCAGGCTGAACAGCTGCAGTTCCCTCTGCCCATAGTGGAGGTGCTTCAGCCCTCATTCTTGCGGCCTTCTCTGAACTTGCTCCAACAGCTCCATGTCCTTCTTGTACTAGGGACTCCAGAACTGGACTCAGCTGTCCAGGCAGGGTATATATGATAATGCTTCATCAGAACTGAATGTCCTGGAATTCTTACACAAGATATTTTAATCAACAGTAGCTGTATGGAACACTGTGCTATCGCTTCGGAACAGCTCTAGCAGTTCCCATCTGCTGCTCTTTCCTGTTATGGGCACAACGCAGATTCTGCACCAAGCGCCCCTGCCCGCTTTCCTGGCTCTCCCAAACAAGGACAATTCTATTTGTACCTGGGGAGAAGGAGCCTGTTGGGTCCCGCCCCGTAGATGCGCTCTGAGCCCCAGGACGAGCCCACGTGGGGCGGGGGGGAACACACAAAACAACATGAACGTGGCTCCGGCCTGACCCGGGCCCGCGGCTGTTTGACCGGCCGCTGCAGAACCACCACCCAGCGCCTTTTTCTTGCCGAGGCACGGTCGTACTCCCGGCCGCTCTCACATACCCTTCCCAGTGCTCCCTCACAACGCCCCGCCCCGGGCTGGCACTGTGAGGAGGTGCCGGGCTCACTGCGCGCTCTCGAGGAGCGTCGGGGACGCGCAGCTGCCTACTCCCGTCGCCTCAGCCCGCGTCTCGCCCCTCGCTTCACCCGCCGGGCCGCGCCAGGCCTTGTCGTGGGGGCGGGGGGATGCCGACGCAGCGGGACAGTGGCGGCACCAGCACCATGTCGGCTCCGGGAGGCGGAGGGGGCTGCCTTGGCGGGGACGGCGCCCACCAGGTCCGGGTCAAGGCCTACTACAAGGGGTGAGTGTGGCTCCCCGGCGGGCCGAGGGGCGGGAGAGGCGGTCGACAGCGGCCGTGCCGGGGCGAAGCGGGCCTGCTTGGGATTTCGAAGTGGGGCCTCCCCGGCTTTGGGTCCCTCTGTGTGGCGTGTGGGGACATCCCAGGCTTGTCGGGTCTCCGCCCTCCCGCGGCTGCAGACAAGGATGGAGCTGAGGGACCTCGCCAGCCCCGCGCACCCCCATGCCCTGCTTCGCTACCCGTTGTCAGTAATAAGGGTATATCCCCTCATCACGCTTTGTTGGGGACACATGCCAAGAGTACAATTGAGTTAAGGATCGGAGTCTATGATCTTAAAGGTCTTTTTCAACCTAAATTATTCTGTGATTCATTCTTAGTATATTTAGAGTCCAGCTTTGGCCTTGGTCTCGGCCTGATACTCAGGTTAAGGGTTTTTAGATTAAAAACTAATCAGTTTTTAGGTTGTGTTCCAGGGACTGAGTGACTTCTGAGGGAGTTTGCAAATGGTAGCTAAGAGGCATCTGCTGACACTTTTGCTTCTGTTGTAAAAAAAAAAAAAGCTAGAATCTGAAAATCTGAATGTTACTGGTCTAACTCTGGGGCTTTCCAAGACGAAGGATGTGTTCTGCTCTGGGTTCACAACCCCCCTATTAAACAGTAACAGTTACGGGACCTGATGTTAAAAGTTTGAGTGCAAGGGTTGATGATGGTTCATTGGGCCATTAAGCTTAAGAGGGGGTGATCTAAGCAGAAAGAAATGTAGGTTTCATTTTTTGGATTAAGAGTGAACACATGCAGCTCTCAACAGCTCCTTTGCAATTATCTGTGTTAAGTAGAAGGAAAGAGTTACTACAATTAGAGCATTTACTATTTGGTATCTCTAGCTTTATAATTTTAAGGAAAGAAACTATGCCGAGCATTTGATACAATATTTGATTTCTGGTTTGTGACTGCTTTGGAGGTTTTCTTGACAGAAGTCTGTTAAAGTCCTGTAGAGACTGGCACAATTCTTGGCTTTAAAGGACAGTAAAACACTGTCAAAGTTACAGCAAGTGACATTCTAGGCTCTTTGTTTTGTAGTCCTTTTAATCCATTTTTTAAGGATGGGTAGATGTCCCTGACTATCAACTTGCAGAATTGTGGGTTCAGCCAGGCAGTGAACCAAAGTGGGATCTGTTCTGTGTTAAAACTATTTATTTTTCTTCTGTGGGGTGAGTTTTAATCTCGATCATTTACACACACAATCCCATGAATTCTTCCTTTAGCCCAGGGAAGCTGTGATGCAAGAGCACAGAGAACTCAGCTCATGGTTGTGGGAGTGAGGAAGAAAACTGCTCCATTGGACAGGAATGTTCACTCATGACACTTTAAATGTTAGATAATAACTTCATAGACACTGGAATGTTTCATCTGAGTCTCATCTATAACTTCTTACTTGTTAATGCAATTACCAATTTACTTTTAGTAATGATGTTGACTCATATAGGGTGTTGGTTAACCATTATAAATACCAACAGACTAGCAGATGAAAGCCTTAATCTTGATTTGTTTTGAGATCGAAACAAATTATTCTCTCCATCTTCTTACAACAGAAGGTCTCTTGTTTGCCTCTCAGACTGGCACTATCAACAAGTAGGTATTGAAGCAAAACGCTTCACCTGCACTTAAACTGAAATGACTTGGAGACTAAGGATCTAAATGCCGATATTGAAGGCAGTATTTTCCCCTTTTGTTGCTAACCATCTCAAGATTGGTTGGAGAGAGGATTAAATGAGAAATACTGTTAATCAGGAACTGTTAAATGGTCCCTTTAAGAAAGATTAAGTGGGTTGTAGAAATTGAGGTGAAAGTGTCTATAGGATGTTCTTTTCAGCTTCCACAAGGAGTTTCTGATTAACTAAAAAATCCAACAACTCAGAACACAAGTTTGTTCTTGAAATGCTTAGGAAACTGATAGTCAGTTGGGATAGTTGCCTGGGGCTTGAGACATGCCACTTACTGACTCCTAGCGAAGAGCCAAACCTGAATCCTCAAAACATCCCTTAGTCTGGGCCGGTGTCTGATTGCCTTTTTCAGCCATGACAAATACTTCAATGGGGTTCTCTTTGAAGGGTCTTTGTTTCACTCAGCTGTGCAGTGCTAATTCTTTATCTTAAATTCATGGAATACGTAAAACCAGGAAGGAAAAATTTCCTAAAATGAGCAGACATCATGAGAGTGAGAGGATGGGAATTCCCAGAGACTTTGGAATTAGGGCATTGAGTTTATCCAGGTATTTCCTTCTCTAGGGTAAAGCCACCCTTATCTTTCTCATAGGGCTTGTTGTTTAAAATGCTATTTGAAAGAGTTACCGTAATCTGTACACTGTATATCCTAGAGGTTCCTGAGTGAGTTCTAAGGAATTTATTACACCAAGTGTTTATATACATTTTTTTGGTTAATACAGTAACAAAGTGAGGCAGCTTCAAGTGTGCGGCATGAGCAGCATCTGTGATTAGAACCATTTCAGTTTTCTAATAAGATTTAAAGTTTACCTTTAATCTTAACTCCTTTGTTGTACATGTTTATTGTCAGTTCACTACAAGAAGCTTTTACACCATTAATACATACAGGAAGGTTGTGTTGTAGCAGTAGAGAACAGATAGGAATAACATGCAGCCAATGCTCCAAGAATGTTGAAGAACTGACGTTGATTTTTAAAAAAGAAAGAAAATCTTGAAGAACTGTTTTTCTGTCTGATTAGATTTCTTCTGGCTTACGTTCTTTCAGTGCCTACCATAGATTTTGCTCTGTTGTAGCTGTGTAATCTGTGATATGTTAGATTTCTAATGTAGTCAGAGGCTTAGGTTACCAATGCTTTGCCCACCTTCAGTTTGATTTGGTTAAATGAAGGATACTGTTGACAGTCCTTTCATGATATATGTTAAACTTGCTGCTTCTCTGAATTTTAATGTATATATGTGAGTGGGAAAAGTGGTAGAGAAAATTAAGTTGTAAAATCAAAATATACCTCCATAAATATTTTCAATTTAAATTCTTAAGAATTTTTGAGTAATATTTCTTTATATTATTCTTCAGCTGCAGCTTTTTCTGATAATTCTTCGGCTCAATATCTTTTGTTGTCTGTTGATGATCAAGTCCTGTGTAGGACAGTGTTCAGTTTAAGAAAGCTTTGGTCTAGGCCTATGAGTACATTTTCACCCCTTCTTGCTGTTTCAACATTGAGTTAATTTTCTGGTGGTGTATTTTGTACAGAAAAACAGATTGTGGGAGCAGACACATTGGGAGCTCCAAGAGCATTAGGGAAAGAGATTCTTTAAATTCTTCTGAATGGCAAGGCCTGCACCTTACCATGCTGAAACAGCAGAATTCTGTGTCTTGAAAGATGAAAAATTGTCTCTAGTGTGTTTTTAGATACTTATCACTTGCATTTTCTCAAGGTTACTATGGTTTGTCTTTGACTGATTGCTACATTTTGCAGGCGATCTATTTGGGCAGGCCTTTTAGTAGTGTGAATAAAATGATTCTTTATTAATATTTATCAAAGATACAAGTGACACCACTTTAACTGAAAGTAATTCAGGACACATATTCTCTTTTTTTATATCCGTGTTTCCTACTCATGGGTCCCTGACTAAGACCTAATACAATAGTACAAAATGAATTGAAAAAACCCTGATACCTCCAGATCTGAAGAGTGTACTTGAATCAGATTTTCTTCTAATTCCCTCTATGTGTGTTGTGAAGAGACAAATAATACATATAACCACACTTACTAAAAACAGTGCATAAGCTTGTCTTACAAGCATATAATGCAAAGATGTGATAGCAGAAGCTTGTCAATGGAGAATGTCAGTGTCATCCCTATCATTAAAATGGCAAAACAAAGCTTGTAGGAGGTCCTGTAATTCTTGAGTTCTGTGTTACACAAAACTGGCTTCACATCTCTAGGAAAATTGTGCTGGCTTTGCTATTAGCAAAGTTTCTCTGACAGATTAATCAGTGCTAGTTATAACAGAGATTATAAAGTCTTCCAGAAGTTATTTAATAGTTGATACACATCTTGTTGAATGTATTAAGACTAGTCATTTAGAAAATATTCTTAAATCCTAAAATAATCAAACTCTCCTGTTACTTGAAGTATGACTATTTTGCTACTTAAAGGCAGCAACTAGCGGGAGAAGGGGTTTTTCAGTTGATACCAGCCTTTACTTCATAAGTCAGGAATTCCTGATCTCTTCAACACATCTTGAAGTGGTGACTCTCTCTTTTCACTGTAGCATAGATAAATCTGTTTTAAATTAACTTGAATCATTAAATTCAAAACCCAGCTGAGCAGATTTAGCTGATTGTTTTCATTTTTAATCTTTAGTTTTTACTAGAACATCAGTGATAACTGTCTCTTGGGATTACAGATTATCACCAAACTTTCGGTTGTCTGACAGTAGCAGTCATGTGGTCACCACTCCCATTACCTTCTAGTTCACTCACAACAGAAACTTAACTGACTTCACATTGCCCTTCAGAACATAATTTTATGTTTAAGAAAATATGTCAAAGTGGATGTATCTGCACTACAATGTGAGTAAATGTAGGGATGGCAAACTTTAGCCCCAAATCAGCGGCGTTGCTCAGTAAGTAGTGCCTTATTTCTTCCCCTGACAAACAGGAAATACAGGTTAAGACTTTGCCTCCCAATACAGTCTCTTGGATTTCTCTTTGGGTGCCTCTGTGTCTGTAACAGCACTGTACTGTGAAATCTCCCTTGGTTTTCAGAGGCAAACATTTCACAGTTTGTGCATTTCAAATGAGGATGTGCAGAGTGGCTTTAGTATCTGAGCGAACATTTTGCCTTGTGGAGTGTGTGCAGCTGGGTGTTTCAAACAAAGCCCCTTTGCCCCAAAGTACCATGTCTAAATACAGGGCTCTAGATACTGTTTTGTCTTGTGTGGAAAGAAGAGGAGCAATTCCTCAACCAAATAATTTAGCAGCTTTTTGAATGGTTTATCCAGATTATTGAAGAGTTGTCATTTCACTATCCTAATTGCTTACTGGAGTCTTTTCCCTAACTTGACTATGTCTGATCATGTTCATCAGTTTAAAATTATCAAACTGTTCTTTTAGAGTGCTTAGAAATTGCTAATTTATTTTCTTCATGCTGCTGAACTTAAAGACACTTGCCTGAGGCTCCTTTATCACGTGTCCTCTGCCACTCCTGAAAGTGATTCAGGTTCAGTGATCACAGTATGTTAAGTCACCTACTCCATACCACTCTGCCCATGCACAAGATGATTTAAAGACCTTTTTTAACTTCCTGCATATATACACGTCAGCTTGGTAGGTGTGTTGATGTGAATTTTGGCCAATTGTAAACTTTGTCTGTCAAAATATTGCAGGCAGGTGGCACCAACTGAAACAAATCCCAGCTGGCAGAGGTTTGTGTGGGAAGATTAGTCTCATAGCTCAAATACTGGACTTACATGAGGCGTTTGAAGAACAGTGTTGTAAACAGCCTTTTCTTCTTCCTGTACCTTCCTCTGAGTGGTATCTCTGAAACTCTTTGTTTAAAGGACTGCAACTGAGTCACTCATTCCCCTTTATGGTCCAGCAAATACCAAGAGAGTGGGTCAGCGTTTTAAGTTAACATATTTGAATCACTAGGTTAACGCAATCTTAATTATAGCAGAAATACCCATTCTGCATAAAAGTAATTTTTCATTCTACACAATCAAAATGTTGTGAGAACGTGCACATCTTCCAACTAAATTTTGATTATGTAGAAGTTATGAAAAATTGATAATAAATTACATGGGTTTCTAGCAGATTAAGGGGGGGTTGGAATCTATGATCTTCAGAGATCACTTCCAACCTCTAACATTCTGTGATTCTGTGAAGGAGCATGATCCAAATATTGAAGTTCCCTTAAGAGACCTTTGATGCTTCACTGCAGAGACAGAGAAGGAGGATGAAGAGGCAAATACTTAAAATTTACTACTAATAACAAAAAAACTATTAAAGAGCAAACAAAAACAGCAATACATTAATAATGTCCTTCAATTTTTTGCAGCATTCTTTTGTTTTCACTTGTGTCTCATTTCTGTGTGTTTAATATCTGCTGCAACTCAATTTATAGTTGAGTATGTAGATCTTAATTTTTCTTAAGCAGATGCCTGATGTATTAAATGTCAGCTTGTTGGTCGTATGAGTCACTTAGAGCCTGATTGTGCTGTAGGAAGAGAATCTGTGCTAATGATTTAATATTTTTTAGTGGGCTGCAGCAGTGATAAGTTTTGTGTTAGTCATGTATGTAAAACATTGGAGGTGATGATCAAGTGATACCTATTGGAGTATAATTTTTCAAATTTATTTTTCTCAGGGACATCATGATAACTTATTTTGAACCTTCTATCTCATTTGAGGGACTGTGCAGTGAAGTTCGAGACATGTGTTCTTTTGACAACGAACAGCTTTTCACCATGAAGTGGATTGATGAAGAAGGTAAGTCGATGCTTGGCTGTTGATCTCAGAACAAATACTTGATCAATACATTCTTCGGCTGTCGTCCTTTCCCTTTCATCTTCTTTCCTTCTGCTTTTGTAAGATAGGCTTATAAAACAATGTACTTCATAAGTGTGTTTTTAGAAATAGTAAATCTTTTTAGAAATAGTAAATCTGACTAAAAATAAGGGCTATCCAGTGCCTGTGTAAATCTGTCTTTGTGGATGGTGGTTGTTTCAAAACAGCTTGGTCTGGAGAGCATGGTGTTTTTTTAACCAAATAAATAAATTAAAACTCAGTGATTATCAAAATATTAATTCAATGCTAGCATTTATTAGGAAGAGAACTATTCCCTTATACTGCTGAAGCAGCACGATTCCATTAAATCTTTGAGAGTTAAACTATCATTAAATGACAGAAATTAAGTTTTTATCTACCATATTGACATAATGCTGTAGTTGAGTTGCCTATGTGACCAAAACCTGTTCTGAGTGTTTCTGTGAGCTTTTACTTGAGCAACCTGAAGTCTATTAACACATAACCATTAGTAAAACTTCTACTGACTTTTAAAAGGTAGTTTACTTGTTCAAGTAGCTTTTCATCAAACTGTAGTAATAACAACCTCAGCTAAGAATCTTGTTATCTCTAGTGCTTACGTTATCCATGCTAAAGGTTACTGCAGATGAAAATAACTTCAGTTTGTTTTCCCTTTTCCTTAACAGATGCTGTACCTATACATCAGTCTATTTTTAAAAAGGTTCATTGTAGCTCCTGTTTTCTTTGTGGAATTGGCATATTCTACACATAGGTTTTGAGCTACACCAAAGAAATGTCTGAATAATGAAATAGCTGTTGGGTTATTTACAATGTTGAGGACTTGATGTGATACATAAAGGGCCATAATGTGCAGTGATTTGTTGGCAGTGATTAGTATTTGTATGCAGTGATTAGCATAAATGGTGTTTATAGAACCGTTTCCTCCCCTTCTCACAGCTTTCCCATTCAAAATGGGGTGAGTGCCAGCTTATTCTCAGCTTAAAGCTAAGCATGGACCAGAGCTGATTTTTGGAAGTGCTATATGGGCAGGTTGGTTGAAGATTATGTGGTCTTCAGAGTCTGAGCAGGTTTTCTTTCTTGTTTTGGTTTTTCTTCCTCTGTCAACTCCATGCTATTTACAGCAGACAGTAAAGGTATTTGTTATACTAATACCTGTGCTGCATGTAGCGTAAGTCAGGATCTGGTGTCTAGTCCATCTCTTCACTAGTTCCTGACTCAACTGATGATCACATGTGACTAAACTGGATTTACCTAGTCACTGAGTTTTTTAATTGTCATATACTAAAGGTCTTTTTGGTGTTTGCATGATGCAGAGCATTATGTGTAACTACTTCCCTTTCAGAGAGGTAATCACAAAGGCACATGTGATTTTAATTTAGTGGAAGCACTTAAAAAATGCTCCATTGCAACTAGAAAATAGAACTTGATTTGATTTTAGACAAATTTCTGTTTTGTCTTCATGCAGTCAGTTCGTTTTACCCGTGTCTTCTGAAATGTCCTGTAGGATGAACACTAACACTGTGTGTTTGTTCCATCTGTTGTTTTTTGCTGTACAACTCAAAAGTCAGTATTTTCCTATGACACTTACCTCAGTGGCTGCAGAACTCCTACTGCTCTGGACTTGTTGAAAGAGCATGTCTGTCTATAAACCTTCTGTTCTGTGTAAATTCTCAAGACCCTCCTTGTCTTCTGCCAAAGGGAAACACAAAACTGTTTGCACAGGTGTCAGAAACAAATGGAGAAAAACTGGTTTGTTGATTCTCATAGTGAATCTGAACAAATACAGGTGTTACTTCTCCTGCTGTGCTCTGCACTGTGTGTATGCAGCTTGATGCAGATTGTAAGGGGGAGTGTTTATGGTGAAGAACTACTACAGCAGGCTGCAGAGACTTGTTTAAAGGATGGTGACATGCTGAGAAGCATAAAGATGGTATGCTGCAGATGGACATTTACATTTTTTACTAGTATTTTAGAACTAGAAAAGAATACATACATTAAATGAATCAAACTAACTGAAAAAATGTCTGTAGGGTGAATTCTAAATATCCACCTGCTGGTAGTGTTGTGGATCTACTGAAAAGCCTTAGGAAAACCTGTGTTCATTTTGATAAATCCCATGTTCTCACACTGAGAAATCTTTTGTAGGTGAAGGGGGAAAAAATAAAAGAAGAAATAATTTTTTTTTTGGAGCAGTGATGACTTGGATCCAACATTGCTTTAGAAATGTTTCAGTTAAAGTATATTTTGAACAAAGTTTCATCTTCTAGGGAGATAATTTTTTTATGATGTTACTAATGTGCATCAGACGCTAAATAAAAGGTTTTGTGCGTGGCTATTCAGCCTTTATAATAATTTCCCAACACTAACAGACACAACTAATACATTTAAAATCCAGATGAAGTCTTTAGATGGAACATAAACAGTTACAGTACAGGCTACCTGTCTGAAGGAGTGTGAACCAAGGTCAGAAGGAAGGTCTTCCTGCTCTGAAGGACCAGAGTCCTGGCTGCAGCAGATCTCAATCGTGATCTCCTGTGTTCATCACCTACCTCGGTTTCTAGGTTTTAAACCAACCTAGATGCCATAATTACCCTGATGTAATTGTTATTTTATAATTCTGAAATACCTTTGTTACTCTTTTTAGAAATGTAAAGTTAGATCCTGGCTAGTCAGTCCTAAACTGTTACTTGTGAAACATAGAATCATTAAGGCAATTCCAGCGCAGTCTTGTCACTTCAAAATATGTGCCGAATGCTTGTGCGGTGATCTGCTCTATCTCAAATGGTTAACAAAGGTACAATTGTGCTACAAAAAAAACCAGACACAATCAGCCTGCACTTTTTTCCTGCCTAGGAACCTTTTCTGTAAGGGCTTTTATTTTCAATAGTCCTGTAAATAGAAAAGCAATAATAAAAGCCAGGAAAAAAAAGAAAGTTTTTTGTTTTTTCAGTGACTTGTTTGAGGGAAGACTAGAGGTCCAGGTGCTTTTGCACCTCCTGGTTAAAGTCTTGGTGATGTTGAAGAACCTGTGAAAATTTCCTGTGCTGAAACTGTGTGTAACAATATTTGTGGTAGAGCAGACCAGTGGTATCCTATGAGTATGATCTGTTTGCCTCTTGGGAATGTCTCATCTTTTTATTTTCCCTGAAAGCTTTCAATGTGACTGTATTTTCAGATGTGCTCTCTTACCAGTATTAAAAGTATTGCCACACTTGAGAGTATCGTGTTTTGCTACAATAATTGTCTTAGAATCAGCTGTGAGGGAACCCTTCAATGGCACAGAATTGGATTGAGCTTTGTATTGTCCTCTCTTCTTTCCACAGGAGATCCATGTACAGTTTCTTCTCAGTTGGAGTTAGAAGAAGCCTTTCGGTTATATGAACTGAACAAGGATTCAGAGCTTCTAATTCATGGTACAGGGGACTTTGCTATATTACTTCTCATGCTTGTACCTGTGAAGAAATAGAATTTTCACCTTGTGTTATCTGTGTCTTTTGCACTATTCCATTGATTACCTTTTTCTAGTTACCTTCTTTAAGAGACAACTTGGTTTATTCTGCCTTCTGCTCGTATTTCTTGTGTGTCAGTGTTATGTCCAGCAAAAGTGGTTTGTGGCAGCTTTTCAGCCCACCTACTCTTGCACAAAGTTTTGATAAAATGGCATTGTATGATGTCTTTCAGAAGGGTTGTACTTTAGCCAAAATACTTCCTTTCTGTCTGAAATAAAAGTTAACCAGAAGTTAATGCCTGTCTTTCAGTATTTCCTTGTGTACCAGAACGGCCCGGCATGCCTTGTCCAGGAGAAGACAGTAAGTAGGCATTTTTGTTATGTATAGAAAACTAGGAGTGCATATTTCCTCTTTTAGAAGTTTTTGATAATCTATGGTTTGACATCCTACACATAAGAATATTAATAATGGAAATCTCTACAAATTAAATATTTAAAACTAATAGAAAATCTTGATAAACTTAAATGTTGTCACTTCCGAGTCATGTTAATGAGCATTTCACATTCCTGTTCACATCCATGTCACTCTGCTTTTCTTGCTCTTGCCTTTTCTGGCGTGACAGGTTTTTCTATCCTATTGCTGTCCTATTGGTAATTGCCAGATTGTTGGCTGAGTAATGTGAACAAAGGCTTGTAACCATTAGTAACCAGTGGTAATGACTTGTCTCACCAATTAGATATCTGTGGTTATTTAATTTAAAATTGATGTTTAGGTACTACAAGGAGTCTTCTCTGATAAACTCCCAGTTGTATTAGCTAATATACTAGACATTAAAGAGGTTTTCCCTCTGTCTGTAAAAGAGCATGTGTATGTTACACACATATCTGTCAGCTCTGTATCCACTGCTGACAAATGTAAATGTGCCTGCTTAAAAATTAGTTTTGGCAGTGTGGGTAATGCTGCTTCTGTGAAGAAATGAGGTATTGGACTGAATCAGAAATAGATTTTGACTCAGTGTAGTTTTAGATACTCCTTTTTGTATATTCTAGTTTCCAGTTTTGGTGCCTGACATGCCTCTAGTGATAGAAACTAAAAATTAAAAAATCAAATACTGGCAGTCGTGAATGTAAAACCCTGGAGGGTTTGTAGAAGCAATTTTATAAATCAGGACATGCTCCTGAAATTCACCTTCTTTCCTTCTCTCCCCCCAGCATCTCCCCAAGCATAGGTAAGGTTTGCAGTGTTTGGGCAGTTTTCTTCTCTTGACTTGCTGTTTCTTTTAACTTTGGAAAAACAGAATTAACTTTGAGGCAATCAGGATATTCTACTTCAAATTTTCCCCAAAATTTAAAATCTGAAAAAGATACTTAGAACATTATTTTGCATTTCTGTAAAGTGCAGGAATGAAACTTTTCTCTACACAGAAACATCTGTGAGGTGATGTTGTAGTGTTGTGTTTGTATTTTTATGGATATAATCGTATGTTTTTCTTCTTAGAATCCATTTATCGCCGAGGCGCCCGCCGGTGGCGAAAGCTCTATTGTGCAAATGGTCACACTTTCCAAGCCAAACGGTTTAACAGGGTGAGACTTTTGTTGGGTACTTACAGCCAAGGTACAGGGATGTCTTGATTTTGTTATTACACTGTCACTGCCTTGAAAAATTATAAGGTAGTTTTGTTCTCATATTTGTTGTTTATCTGTGTTGATTTTAGTAACCCTATAGTTTCAGAAAACTTGTTACTAAATTATCAGGAACTTAAAATAGAGTTTAAACAGAAAAAAAAGGGTTTCAATTCACTTTATGTATAGCCTGAAACTGTGATATCAATTATACAAATGCTCCTGTGTTCCCTTAAAATCTCCCTCAAGGGCAAAGGTGAACAGTGGCATTAGAAGACTGTGAGCTGAAAGTATGTTTTCAGTTGTCTGAGTTTTGGGACTTGTGTGCAATGCACTGACTTTTCTTTTACGACTTAAACAAAAAGCTGAGATGTTTCTCCAAAGAGCCTGACAGGTAATTGACTGAGAATAACAAAGGATTTGTAGCATTTTTACAAAGCTATGGTCAGATATAATTAGTGATGGACCAAGAAGGCCCTGCTGTATTTAGAAAAAGCAGCGGCAAAAAAATCAAACTCCAAATAGTTGAATAAGCCAGGTTCCTTGACAGCTTCAGTAATCTTCCCTTCTTTTCTAACCTCAGTGTGTCATGTGCTTAATGCTTGAGAATTTCTCCACTAAATGTCATCTTGAACATCCTTTAACTTCTGCATTTTTTTGTACCCCACCCCTTTTTTAAAATCTTTTCCTGGTCAAAGGCTGACAGGGCACCTGCAGTTGAACAATCACTTTCTGCTTTTGTTTTCATAGGAGGCCTGTTTTCACAGATCTTTTGAGTTGTTTGGTAATCCTCCCATTTCCTGTAAATCTAGTGATTTAATGTGTTGAAGCTTTTGCTCTCCTGCCTTCCTCTGCAAGGACTCATTACACACACAGATGAATTAGCTTGGTCACAGCAGCCTACTGATTCAGCTGCTACACTTTGAGATGGAGTTGGTTCATGCCTTTCTGGTCTATGTGCAGCAGAAGAGACTGGTTGTCCCTGCACCTTTCTGTGTAGATGACACTTTCTGTACAGCAGTTGCTGATTGTTGTTCAGCTGTAATTTTTGTGCTCCTCTCTCTTGTATCTGCCTACTTGTTCTTAAAGTTTTCAGATGAAGACTCTTGGTATATTGGCAAGTTCAGCTGTGGTCTCTCTGATCTCCTGTCTTATGGTTTTGTTAATGAAAATGTGACTGAGTGGTTTTTATTTGGTTTTGCTCTTTAATTGGTTTTGTTGGTTTGTCATTCTAGAGAGCCCACTGTGCCATCTGCACTGACCGAATATGGGGCCTGGGTCGCCAGGGCTATAAATGCATCAACTGCAAACTGCTCGTTCACAAGAAATGTCACAAACTTGTCAGTATTGAATGTGGTCGTCATACACTACAGCAAGTAAGTAAAACTTCTCTGGAAAGGTGTCTCGAAGAAACAACAACAAATCAAACAATCCCCCACCCTGTTTCATATTAACAGTTTTCAAACTACAGTCTGCAAATAATCACATTCTTATGGTTACTGTGATACTTTGTCAGAAAGTTTGGGATTCACTCAGCAAAACAGTAGACTAGTGGCAAACCAGAAGTCTTAATTTTCACATCTGATGCTTATTCCTGTGTCAAATATAAACACAAATGATACTTCTCTCATCATTCCCCGTGGTGTTAAATAGTACTGTATGTATATAAACACACACTATTTACATTTTTTCTAGGTATCAGTTAGACTAGTAGGCTACTTCTCATCTTACAGAAAGGGAAAATGAAGTGGAAGTTCTGACTTTTCTCCCAAGAACTTCAAACATATTTAGTTCTTGTGTCCTCAGAAAAATTCATATTATTACATCTCCAGGTTTAATAGTAAAAGCAAACAGCGACAAGTCTGCATTTTGTGAATTCATTTGAGTAATATATGTACTGCTGAAGCTCTTTGAGCTTTCTCTCTCATTGCTCATCTGCTGTACTACTTCGTCACTTCAACAGCTTCTGGAAATGTCTCATAACTTCTGGAAAATAGGTAAAATAAGGACTTATGATGTATGAATTAGAGCAGTAAGCATGTTCACTAAACAAGTTAAAAAGTAGCTAGATCATATTCCTTGGGCGTCGTGTATTTCGTTATTCTCTCTAAAATAACATTTCTCACGCTTGGTCTGTTACAAAAATCCTCTATATATTTGCAGGAACCGGTAATGCCTATGGATCCTTCATCTGTGCATCCAGATAATGTAGAATCAGGTAAGATTTTTAGTTTTTTCTTTAAATTACTCTTAAGTTGTTAAAATACGGATTTTAAAATGAGAGTACAATTGCTTTTAAACACCTTCTTTGATTTTCTTCATAGAACAACCTTGTAATGTTAAGGGGGATATAAATATTCCTCAGTTTCCCAAATCTTAACAGTTTTAAAAACTTGGCTAAAAAGGGAGAGTTTAGGCTGTTGCTTGCTTTTTTCCAACAGTGAGCTTTACTTTAAGTGCCCTGATCAAACAAACAAAAACCTTAGCAGAACTAGCAGGGCTGATACTGGATCAGTAGCCAAACAAGTTAATTCTTGGAGCAATCAGAGTGATGGTTCTGACATCTGAATTTGGATGTAGATGGTAATCAGTTTGAAAACAGAACAGATCACTGCTGTGCATGAGATTCTGTGTGTGGAGTCAATGTTAATCTAAAGGAATCCTCAAGTATAATTGCAGTTTTGTATTAGCCATAACTGATTTATTAATGCAGGATTGCAAAATAATGATTCTGATGAATTAAAAAAGTAACAAACACGACAGTTTTAAATACTTACATTTAAATTAAGTATCTCTCTGAGCTCTTCTGCATGGAAACTTTAACATAGAAGAAAATACTGTTATTTTGTATTGGTCTAATAATTTCTCTTACACCTCTAGTAATTCCATACAATCCCTCAAGTCATGAGAGCTTGGATCATGTTGGTGAAGAAAAAGAGGTAATGTATCTTAACCTTGCTAACTGTGTCTCTCCATTTCAGGATTTTAGCAATTTAATTTGTCACGATCTGCAAACTAGTGTCTAGAGCACATGTGAGTTGCTTACTCAGGTCAATGCATGTTTGGCTTGCAAGCTGCTTTATTTTGAATCTTGAGTTGAGATGTGCTTTGATTTAGAAACTACTTCAAACTCCTCCGGTTTCATGCACTGCTTATTTCCCAAGTCTCTTTCTTCCTGTCCCCTCACATTCCTTTCCAGGACAGTGCAGTTTTAAGAAAAACAAGCGTTAATTAAGTCAGTTGTTTATATTAATTTTGCTGTTCTGTTTGCAATGCTAACTTCTGCAGCTGTTCAATTTTGGAGGCCTCCTTACTAATTTCAGAATATCTTTATCAAAAGGCAATGAGCATTAGAGAAAGTGGTAAAGCTTCCTCCAGCCTGGGTCTTCAGGATTTTGATTTGCTTCGAGTCATAGGAAGAGGCAGTTATGCTAAAGTACTGCTTGTTCGATTGAAGAAAACTGAACGCATTTACGCAATGAAAGTGGTGAAGAAAGAGCTTGTCAATGACGATGAGGTAGGTGATTTTTTTTTTTTTTTATCAGTAAGTGGAGCAACTCTTCCAAAAAGCTTCAGAGTCACTCACAAGATGAGTGCCAGGCTTCTGGGTCTGAAACACTAATTGAAAATTATACATGTGGTTCCTTTTCCATACTGTGCTGTAGAAAGCTCACAAGACAAACGACCAGTTTGAGGTCTTCATTGACAGGCTGGCAGCTCACAGCCACCCTCCTGTGCCAGTGGTTTCTGTCATGAGCCTCACTCCACTGTTGCAAGGGTCTCCTTCTGTGACACCTGCAGAATACAGGTGAATAAGCCTGACTTACTTCATTATTTTTGATCATATTCCATATCTCTATTAAGTTGTTTGTTGCACTGAAAAAGAAATGAGTCAGGTTTTCATATGCTCGGTTTGGGTTTTTTGTCAAAAAGGATGACTCACGGCGGAACTAATTGCTCTTTAAATCAGATCTCCATCCTAACAATTCATTTGTAGCTTAAACTGTGATTAGTGAAAACTGTCAGAAGTTGCGGTGTTAAACTGCGAAACATCTTTGTTGCTGAAAATTTCCTTTGTGTTTCTTTACACTATGCTGAAAAGACTTGAATGACTGGTTTACTGTACGAGTCCTTTGCATTTATTTCTTGGTCTACCATTAATTTACCCAGAATTTCTTGATGCTGATTTACATTTGTCTGCACCAGTTTATCTTCTACAAAAGATTTTTTTTGTTCCCAAGTGTAGTTGCACAATGAGGCTAATCACAGAACATTAGAGATTGGAAGGGACCTTGACAGATCATCTAGTCTAATTCCCCTGCAAGAGCAGGATCACCTAGACCAAGTCACACAGGAACATATCCAGGCGGGTTTTAAACGTCTCCAGAGAAGGAGACTCCATACCCACCCTGGGGAGCCTGTTCCACTGCTCTGTCATCCTTCATCCTCACTGGGAAGAAGTTCCTTCTCAGATTGACGTGGAACCTCCTGTGTTCCAGCTCACACCCATTGCCCCTTGTCATCACTAGATGACACTGAAGAGCTTGGCTCCATCCTCCTGACACCCACCCTAAACACAGACCTCTACCCAGACTTAGTATTTCTTGTGTTGTTACCTAGTTAATCCCAGTCTGGCATGGTGGTTTGTGCAGACCTCAGTAATCCCTCCAGTGATTTGTAGAGTTTCAGCATTTCTTCTGGAACAACCCCTTAACCATCAATCCCTTTTTGTAACTACTTCTTTTAAGCTTCTGAGCTTTCTGATCCTGCCATGCTCTGTAGTTTCCTCTCCAGGGTCAGTATTTTCTTAGTCATCATGCTCATTTCTTACAGCATCTTGAACTACCTTTTCTCATTTTGGAGCCAAGCTTGTTATTGACCTTCACTCACCTTAGAAGTAAATGTGCTTGGATATGCACAAGTAGCAGTTCCAGCAGAGTGTCTTGGAGTTGACTAATGCAGCTAACTTGGAGAAGAAATGGTCTTTAATGCACTCTAGAAATCTCTGTTCCTGCTGCTCTGCTGTGTTGCCCTTTGAACAGGTGTCAGAGTTGCTCAGGTACTAAAAAGCACCAGAGCTTGGAACTGCAGTGTGCACTGTTTCAATCTCGGTGATTGGATTCCAGTCATGACTTCCTTCTTTGTCGGCCTTTTCTTCGACCCTGACCCATAAACTTGCATTAACTTGTCTCTTATTATTATTAGTAGAGTACTGTGCATTTGAGCTCCTTAGTGCAGTGGGCTAAAGCTGGCCAGCAAAATAAATAACACAGCAAGAGCAATTTCTCTGTTCGTTTTGGTCATTAATCAGATTGTCTGGAAAGCCTGTTAGTTCACATTTGTGTCATTCAGGTGTTTTTATTTTTCCTGTTTTTAATGGTTGCTCTTCCTGTCTTCTGAAAACACTTTAGATGTTAAATGTAGACGTAGGATATATTGCAAGGCAAGCGATGCATATTTCTTCTCTTGAAATAGCCTCTGGGAGCTTTTAACCTTCCTCAGGCTATTTTATGTTCATATTATTCTGAAGATGTTTACTAATGGGATGTGTCTTATATTTAGTAAGTGGAGTAAGTTAATATTATAATGAAGCACTGATGTGTCAAATGGTTCTGCAGAAGTGAACACAGATTCTTTACAACTGGCTCATATTTCACAAAGGATATAAAGCTTGTAGGTTCAGATCAGGCACTCTGGTGACACTTAAGAACTGAAATACTGTACTGGTCTTAAAATTCCTGTTTGATTTATTTTATGCAAGAACAGTATTGAAGAGTCACAGAATCACAGAACATTAAGGATTGGAACTGACCTCAAAAGATCATGTAGTGCAATCCTCCTGCCAGGGCAAGCTGAAGAGACCTAGCTCCCTCAGCCTTTCCTCATCAGGGAGATGTTCCACTCCCTCATCTTTATGGCTCTATGCTGGACTCTCTCGAGCAGTTCTGTGTCCTTCTGGAACTGAGGGGCCCATTTTAAGTAAAGAGAGATGCCAAATCTTATGCCTAATCCACGTAGAGACACAGTGAAAGTACCATGTTAATCTAAACATACTCAAGATCTTTGTGTAAGCATAACGCTACTTTGTATGATTAATAGTTTGTAGAAGGATAATTATTGAACTTCTCAAAAGGCAGCATTTTAAATGTGAGCACCTTTCATTTAAATTAGTCTAGAAAAAAATTTACTAATGTTTTATTTCCCTTATTGAGTAGCAGGCAAAACTGGTCGTCTTCTCAAAGCCTGACGGTGTTCTTTCTTTGGAGTCAGACTCATTTAACTTCCTTCTGAAAGTCTTTGTCAGCTTGTGTTGAATTGAAAGAAGTACCTGAGCATTGTAGGCGTTTTGTTCAGTCTTTTCTTCATGTTTCCTGATTAACATCGTTAAGGAATGATGATGTCTGGCCACCTCAGTTTTCTATCGATTAATAGACCTGCCAGCTGTACTCTCATTTATATCAGCAACAGAATCCATTGATTTCAGTATTGCTTTTAGAAGCTGATTTTAAAATGCCTTTCTATAAGAGCTTACTCCCAAGGAGTCACTGCATTCCACACCAAAATATGAAGCAGGATTGTGTCTTGGTTTGTCAGCTGTATTTGTGTTGCCATTTAAAGGCTGACACAGGAGAAGGACTGCATTGCAGTGTTTAGCATGTTTTTAGTGTTCTGAGCTAAAACCTGCGGAGTATTGTGGATGCTTCACCCCTGGAAGTATTGAAGGCCACGTTGAATGGAGTCTGGGCAATCTGGTCAAGTGAAAGATATTCCTGCCCATGACAAGGGGTTGAGACTAAATGCTCTCTGAGTTCCCTTCCAACCTAAACTAATCTGTGATTCAATTACTCTACTAAAATAAAAGAACAACTTTAACTTCAGATGAAGTAGGATTCTGGTCTGAGTGGTGTCTAATCAGTTAAAGCAAATTAATATTGCCCTTGCTAGTCGATGGAAAGAAAAGCTGTTTATATGTTTGAGGTTTTTTTTAATGACTGCTGTGACTGAGTTCTACATTTGGCAAATGAGTAAGACACAAATACTGAAGAAACTTGACTCTTGCCGTGTGAGGAGATTTTTAGCAATGTAGGAATGTTTTCTTTCAAATTGTTCTCTGTTTGGAATATTCTAGGGAAAAGAGGCTGTACTGAGCCAAAGTGCTGACATTTCTTTGAGAGTTGTGTAATTAGAGTGTTTGGGGATTGTTTGGACACAGCTTTAGGATTATTCACTCTTATTTTCTTACCCAATTTGACTGTAACACGTTCCAGGCTGGAGGGTTGTAATTTCAATCCTGGTAGCACTGATTGGTTCTGGTAGGGCTACTAAGCAATGTGGAAAACCTGGTCAAGACTAATTCCTAATTCATTTTATGCAATGAATAAGACATCAGCGCAGGACAAGGGGCAATGGGTGTCAGCTGGAATATAGGAGATTCCACATAGATATGAGAAGGAACTTATTCAGACTGAGGGTGACAGAGCACTGGAAGGGGCTGCCCAGGGGAGTTGTGGAGTCTCCTTCTCTGGAGATGTTTAAAACCCAC
>JAOXOE010000702.1:15766763-15780690 GCA_028565055.1 Phoeniculus purpureus | reverse complement strand
AGGTGATCCTGCTGTTGCAGGCGGACTGGACTAGATGATCTTTTGAGGTCCCTTCCAATCCGTTATGATTCTATGATACTCATGAAAACCTATGAAAATCAATAAAGTTATACTAACTACTTCTCTTTCAAGCTACCAGTGACACCACAATGAACTATTTTAAAACATTACTCACTTCAATAGCTTTGCTGTAATCAAGGTGTCCTTGTGCAGATCCCGAAGGGGTGTCATCAACATGATAGATCCTGTAGAAAAAGAAAGTTGTAAGAACAAATTTATACAAAAAATTGTTTTTGTTTGCTACAGGTATCTTCACTCCTTGCAGAAGAAACACTTCCAACTGGAAGACAATAAAAGCTATGCCCATCCTTATGTTCAGTAGTATCTCCTTTGATAACCTTGCTTTGTATTGTTATAAAGATATGGTACCTACTTTCACTTCCACAGCCCCTGGTGGTCTATTCCTATATGACCTATAAACTTTCGTCCTGCAACAAAAATTCCTGCAAACCATCAACCACCCCAACTGTCTCTACTCAAATACGTACTTCCATACTTCCTCAAGTTCTTTTCCAGTTATCAAGAGCTTCACTTTCATATCCACAAAACGTATGTATTACTGTATTCACTACTTCATAACTTTTCCTCTTCTGCCTTAAGAAGTAGCTTTAGAAAAGATTTCTGAATGCTCCAATCCTAGTTTATGCTGAATTATAACTATTTACTTTTTCAGTATTTCTACCAGATTTATGATCTTGCCCAAAGCTAGGACATTCGAGCATTAGATGAATGTAAATTATTACATCATGTGCAAATAACAACTTATCATTATGGATGATATATCCTTATATATGTATCGTTATATGATGAATTTACAGAAAAATCCCATCATAAAACACACAAAAGAAAAATGTATAAAGTTGCAAGCTTGTGGAGGTGACAGAAGAGTTAATGCCAGTAATGAGCACCTGAGAAGCAAGTATTTTGGAGGCAATGTGATATTGACTTTGTCTTGTTTGGTTTGAAACAATAAAAGCTTGACAAGTAAACATCAAAGACACAGATACAAGTGTATTTAGAGAAGAACTAGCTGGATAGGCTATGTACTCGCCACCATGGACACACAAGAAGCAGTTAAACTTATGAGAGGGAATACAGCTGCTTAGAAACTGAAAGCATGGAGAAGAAAAAGAAAAGCGGGAGGAAAAAAGCATCAAGCTGCACAGCTCTAAGGGTAGCAGCAAGCCAATGAAGCCACTGAACAGCATCTAATCAAAAAATGTCTAGGAGATTTAGTTTACAAAACACACATTTGCTATTTAATCTTACAGACCTGCAAGTCAACAAATCTGAGTATTAAAATGAAGAGTTCATGTTTTAGGCATGGGAGAAGCCATCTATATCACTGATACCAACAGAAAGGAAGAAAAATTACAAAGCCCGAAGACAAACCTTTCCCTGCCTTCTTTTCTGGTCCGTGCTACCTGATTAATCTCCATTGCTGTGAGCTTCTTGGCCACACGATACTGCCAGACGTAAAATGCTTCCTTTGAAGCTGCTATCACATGCGTTTTGGTCATTGTGACAAACAACGGCCCTGTTATGAACCAAACGGTTGTAAAATTAGAGCAGCACGGACTAGATGCTAAGTTGTAAACCTTTTCCCGGATGGATGAAGCTGTATCTCCACAGCTTAAAAACAAAAACCAAACAGGCAACAAACAAAAGCCACCAAACCACACTTCACACAAACTAGCAGCATTTTTCATTATGCTAAGAAATGTCACTGGGGCCTTATGGCCCTGTTTGGAAGAACGGAGAAATTCTTTACAAGTTCTGACCTTTCTCCCTATTATTTCAGCAGATTTCCATGTGCTAACAGAGAAGACATTAAATAGATAGAGACAAATTTTCAGTTTAAGGACCAGATCAGGAATGTCTCAAAATCTCTAACAAGATTTATAACATACCTCTGTATCTGACTAATTTGTAATTATTCAAATATAAATAACAGAAAGACTATTCAAAAGTTGACAATCAAAAAGAAATATTTTTACTAGCACCATCTAGAAACAATTAATTGAGTTAGACAATTGTGTCTATCTTAGTTAATAGCTGGGACACACTTTCTCTTCAGCAGTAAACTAGGGCAGCAAACTGTGCACTTAGTCTTATTTTACGGCATCCAAAGATCAACGTGTAGGAAGACAGAGCATTTTCTTTACTTTAGCCCTAAGCCCATTTAGAATGTGTGGAAACAACGAGTATCTCAATCCTGCTGTCAGTGTTCAGCGAACAAAGAAAAAAGTAATATTATACGTGCACTAAAACCATTCCATTTTTCAATACCCTGCCTCGCCTGTATTATGGCTCTTTTTTTTTCTTTTACAATACTTTGTTTCATCTTTCTGAAAACTTGTGAATGCACATAAAAAGACATAGAAAAATGTAGAAACTTACGAAGTAAATCCCCCTGATGTCTTAAAATTCTACAAGTAAATTATTATGCTACCAGACAAAACAGGCAAATTCAAAAGAATTTTTGTAGCCCAGTCTGTTAGTGAAACTCTGAGTCATCAGGATAACATGCTGTGAGCAACAAAATCTGATCCTTTTACAGTGAATCTCATTTTTTCTGTGCTTTAGCACAGAAGAGAACTCTGGAGGGAGCTATAAGCCTGTCATAAAGAAAAGCGGAGCTATGAGAGACAGATGGGGGAAGATTGAACAGATTTTACTTCTTTGAAACCAACAGAATTGTTTAAGGCACCTGATGGATGGAGAATACTTTTTAGTACAAATGTAAATACTGGATAAGAATGCTCAGTGATGATGCTTAATGTGTCAGCAGTACAGCTGATCACATTAGATGCAAGTCAGTGTATTTCATGTACTTAGAGCACATTCATTTCAATAATCAGACACAACTGAAGGATACAAGAATCCCTGGACCTGAATAAGATTTCCTCTTGCTCACATAGAGCTTCAGTACTAAGCCTCATATCCAGACTTAGTCAACAGTGAAACACTTCACTCCAAGACAGTGCTAAACCAAGCCCACATGTGAAGGCCACCACCAGGTGACTCCCCATCTAACCACAGACCCTTAATTTGGGAAAAAAGGATGTTCACATAAGCTCTGTTGTGATCCAGAATCAAGATGGTAATGCATCTATGCTTTATCCAGAGAATACAATCAACTAGGCATTTTATGAGCACGCTTATGGCTTAAACTGATAACGGCTGTCAAATAAAACCCCACATACCAAGTGCTGACACATTTCCCTGCCACTTCTTCTATCAGCTCTAGCAGTAGCTTGACCACAGAGTAAGCTGGATCAGTTCATTCATCTAACTGACCTTAGAATTAAATAAATAAAAGATTAGTTTAAGATGGATTAAAGAGAAAATTGCAAATGCTGGAGAGGGCAAGAATGAGCAGCCAGCATGGAGGGCAGGGCCTTCCTTTTGCAACAGCAGGCCAAATGATGACTGGATTTAAGCCAAATGAGCAATTACAGGGAAAGGGATACACAGCACAATCATCAGGATCAGAGCCATTCCAAAACACATCAGGAATAGAAGTATCTACATATGGGAACCAATACTTTTACCTAACTGCATGTATACCTTAAACAATTGCATTAAAGTAGAACGGACGTGATTTTTTTTCTAGAATTCCTACTGCATAGTCATTAAACAAGCAAACATAAATAAAATACTAGAAAAAACTCTGTGGAAAAAGAAACTACAATTCAAGTCTAGGCTGGACATTTAGAAACATTTTCTTAGAGAGAAGGTGGTCAAACATTGGAAGAGGCTTCCTAAAGAGGTGGCTGATGCCCCACATCCATCAGTGTTTAAGAGGCATTTAGACAACGTCCTAAATCACATTGCCTTAACTTGGTCAGCCCTGGAGCTGTCATGCCGACCAGATTCTATGATCGCTGCATGCCCCTTCCAACCAAAAGCGTTCTGTTATAGTCCTCCTCCTAATCTCAGAGCCTTAATCACAGGGCTACACTTCGCTCCTTCTTGGCTGTGTAACAACATAGATTCAACACAAGGGAAGGATGCCCCAGCCACTCAAAAGTCTGAGCTGTTGTTGGCATAGAGATAGAAGGAATGGGATTTGTCCTTTCTGAGAAAGACAAGATGGTTTTTTCCATCCCTTCAAGCTGATGAAAATCTAGAATCCCTTTCTAGGCAGCTGGTTTAAATACTTGGTTTCCTTCAGTGTAGGGAATTATTATAGAGTGGCCTTGATTTTAGCAGCAAGTGCTGCTCACTTGGGCATCAGCACCCTTCAAAGAATTTATCTGCTTAATCGTCAAAGCATGAAAGAAAACACCTTAAGTCAGAAGGGGGCAGGAGGTATGTACACTCCTGTGCTCAGCATTTCCACTGACAAATAGCTTTCCATGCTAAACGTGGTCTTAGGGGGTTCAGCTCTTTCACTTATTTTGCAGAGAACTAACTTCCATATTACTGTCTTCATTTTCAGACCCTGAAAATATGATTGGAGAATATTTTAACAGGTGCCTTACTTTTCTGTGATCACATACTGGAAAGGGTTAAACACACCATCCCCTAAAAACACCACCAACAGATGAAACACTTGCCCTTTATATTCTCTCTGGTCCTTCTTTCTGTTCTCATCTCATTCCTCTTCCCTGTTCCTCCCTGAAGGAGGGAGACAATTTCTTACATATCCAGGAATCTCAAATAACCTTTGTGATGTCTGTACTTCATACACACACATTCTCAATCTCACTTCAAGAGTTAGAAAACACCTGCTTTCATGTCTAATCTTTTAAGACAGTACATAAAAAACAAATGTGATGCACGACTATATTAATTCACTGCAAGAAAAACCCAAGACACTTTTGAGTATTTGAAACAGGATGTACAAACACAAGAGAGACAAGTAATCCCACCGAAATTTGGTGGAAAGGAAGCAATCTGACAGACACAAAACTAAACTCTTGTTTCCATACAGCCTTTTAAAGGCTGTTCTGGAGAAACTGGGACAAACAGTATGATCAATAATATCTATCTAACTTTAGAGCCTGACACACATATTTCTCAAAGTGTTAGGTCGCAAATAGAAGAAAAAGTTGGGCAGCAGCAAGGACAACTGAACTAGATTTGAGACAACTCATGAACACCACAGTTTAGAAATAATAAAAATGCTGATTCACATGCAGTTCAGTCATCCTTGTTCAGGTGCCCAGGAGGGAGGCATGACACCTAGACATGACCACTCTACCTTTAGTCCATGCACACAGTGATCAGACTATTCTGTTCATCTCACTGGGCACTAACAGATATGTGGAACAGCATTCAACACTTCACCATGTCAGTGCTCCAAGGCACATGTAAGAAGATGATATAATCCAGCCTGAGTGACATTTTCTTACAGATACCATCTGTTGGTTTCCATGAAAAAGATATTACATAACATATTTAACCTACTGTTTAGTTATTCATGGAAGGACTTTGACAGAAAGCCTGTGAGCTTGTGAAACACACACAGAAGAAAGTGTGTTGGTTAAATTTTGTAGGATGGAATGCAATAATGCTAGACAATGGAGAAAACACTAATTTATGGGCTAGCAAATACTAGCTATTGTGAAGGACTCTAAAAACAAGGTACAGGAAGCACAGGAAGAAAAATGCCCCTGGACAAAACAAAGAACATGGGGAAAACCTTTAAGGTGTAACCATCCATCAACATCTAAAACAAAAAAAAAAAAGAAAAGGTGAAGTGACAGCCTTTTACCAGATAATGACTGATTAGTTTTTTTTTTTTGCCTCGTTAGCAGAGGCAAGCATCAGAAAACTAATGCCATAATTAAAAATTCAACAGAATAAAGGGAATAAGCAGGGGGTTTATGAGCCCTTCTTGAACTATTGGCTTAGAGCCCAACAACGTAGATTTGCATCTCCTGGGTGTGAATCAAACATTGCATGCAGTCTCAATTACTTTGTCACAGGAAATTAATAGCACTTTGTTGAAACAGTTTTATAAAATGTTACAAATTGACAATTGGTACAAACTGTGCCTTAGCACACGTTCTCAGATGCATTATTCAAAAGCTCCATCAGCTACTTAGCATGCCTACAGTAGCAATCCCTTTTTCTCCACTATCAATTTCTTACAAGGTCAAAGCCCAAGAACCCTGCACAGAAGCAAAGTCTCAAGGAAGAGTAAAAGGTTTATGCTGAGCATCGTGCTGGGTGATTGCTATTCCAACAAGGGACAGTCTGGTTAAAAACAAAGACACTGTTCAATTTGCAGGAATTAGAGCAAATCAAAAAATATAGATAGTGTAGACTCATGGCAGTCAAAAGCACTCATTTAAGAATGGGGAAGAACATACAGAAATTGAATGGTCTGTTGAGGAACATCCTACTGTATAAGAAGGCATCTTTTGTAAGCATTTACGAAAATCAAATGCAGTAACACTCTGAGTGGGTTTTACTCAGAAAGATGACCCTTATGAGCGTGAAAAAAGAAAGAGGGTTCAAAACAAAAACCATCTAATCAAATTATTTTGGACAGAACTCAATGCAATGATTTATCAATTTGGTGATAACTCTGGTAGAAGAAGAAAAAGTTATTTCACAGCGTCATAATATAATTTTCATGAGTCACTAACACTTCACCAACTATCTTGAGTAAGAGATATGCTCATTTTACTTTTTTACTGCTTGTATCTTAAACTATTAATGATTACTCTCACCCGTCAACTGATTTAGAGCCAATTCTTTTTTTAATTTATAAAAAGGCCAAAAAATTATGATTTTGTAGGAAATTATGCACTAACTGGAAACTTAAAAGAACTCAGAGAAAGATCTTCTACCTTTAAGATTTTACAAGGTCCTTTCTCACTACTGACCTCAGCACGGTCAGCCAGCTGCTTAAGTTCAGCACCCTGTCAAACTGGAACAATTATACTTTCTACTGCCAGGAATTTCCAGCTGTGATAACAAGCATGATACACTGTCAAGCAAGGCCTTGACTGTGTACAAATGTCTACGCCTCACACAAACTGACCTTCTGTTAGAAATATTTCAAGTTGTTCTATAAAGCCATATCTTCAAAGTTTACAGAAGAGGAAAGCAACTGTGATAACACCGGAGCAATGTGTTCCAAAAATGTAGCATTTATAAGTGCTTGCTCTTCACTTTCACCTTCAAGTGCTTCTTTAAGTTTGGTGGGTTAACTTTAAAGGAGTCTTACAGGATGCAGATATTAAATGAGGCAGGTTGCCCAGGGAGGTTGTGGATGTTCCCTCCCTGGAAGTATTCAAGGCCAGGTTCAATGGGCAACCTGGTCTAGTGGGAAGCATCTCTGTCCATGGCAGGGTGATTGAAACCAGATGTTCTCCTGAGGTCCCTTCCCACTTATACCATTCTGTGTTTCTGTGATAAAATAAGGAAAAAAAGCTTGAATCTTTGTCTGTGTTTACTACATAGCAATGAAAGAGTTGCTTGTTGGGTTTAAAAGACTGAGACTACAGGAATTTTTCAGGACTCAAAAAGTGCAAATATTCCTAACATCAAGTATTTGCCCATCTATGAGGTTGATGGCCGTAACACTAAGTGTTCCATTGTCACACATGAACTCACACTAGGAAAGCCCATTGTAAATCTATGCACTGAACCGAGCCTCTGACACTGGAAGGAACACAAGCTGACTACAGAAAGCTCAGCTGAGCTAAATGAAAATAAGCTTGTACCAGACTGTTTAATATCTTCAGCACAATTCAAATACAGTTGGAAGAACAACAGCACTTTTAAATTAAATAGCTGTTTTCTTTTTAACTATTTTCAGCCACCAGAGAATACTCTTTGCTTGTGTAAAGACAGCAGTAGGAGACTAATCGTAATGGGGGAGTCAAAGAAACTGATGTTTATAATGTGAATGAAATTAACAAAATCACAAATAGATTTAGAAAGCTCAGATAAACATTATAAAAATGCAGAGAGTTTCAGTGCAGAGTTAGACATGTACATGCAAAGCTAATTTCAACCATTTGAGTGGGATTCATCTCCTCTAATTTTAGACATTTCTGACAGATGAGCTGGTTGCCGTGGGACTCCTTGTAGCAAGTGGAGAGCAACAAGAACCTTTTCAAGAATGACTCACTGAACTTATTTTAGATGTCAACTCTAGAAATGAGACAAACCAATGCATATAAGTCCCTGAATCTTCCTCCCACCGCCAAGCCCACCTGTTGAGCAAGTCAGGGAGACTAGTAGACACATACAGTGCAGACATCTGATCAGGAGAGTGAACAAGACTCAAACTGTCAGAGGGACACAACAGACACCCTGCCTATACCATTATCACCCACCGCATTACCTTACTTGAGTGTTTAGTCTGGGGAGCTCTTCCTTCTCCATCCACTGCAAAATTTTTGGTATTGAATTTCCTGGGCACTTTGTTCCTTAAGATTCAGATATGCCAACACTATTGTAAAAGGCAGCAAGAGGGTATCAAACTGACAGGAATTATGAGATTTAAAAGATCATAGAGTCATAGAATCATTAGGGATCAGAAGGGACCTCGAAAGATCATCCAGACCAATCCTCCTCCCACAGCAGGATTACCTAGACCAAGCCACACAGGAACATATCCAGGCGGGTTTTAAACGTCTCCAGAGAAGGAGACTCCACAACCTCCCTGGGCAGCCTGTTCCGGCGCTCTGTCACCCTCACACTGAAGAAGTTTCTTCTCATATTTATGTGGAACCTCCTGTATTCCAGCTTACACCCATTGCCCCTTGTCCTATCACTAGATGACATTGAGAAGAGCCTGGCTCCATCCTCCTGGCACTCACCCTTCACGTATGCTGAAGGATACTCAAATATGCTAAATTGCCTTACTCCGCATTAGAGAATGATACAGTATTTACTTTCTTGCAAGTAAAACAAGGATGACAGAACACCTAAATAGCTTTTTGCTAACTTACCTAATACTTTACTTAAGAAGTATAACAATCCTTTTCTGAATATTGCTTTTCTTAAATAAATAGGATATTGATTGGGTTCAGACGGAGAAACATGTCTTTGAACAAGCTTCAAATCATCCCTTCCTTGTTGGACTGCACTCTTGCTTCCAGACAGAGAGCAGGTAAATGTTATATGACAATAAGGCTTGTGTGGATTCTCTGAGGATGACTGACTGAGCAAGAACTCAGAAAATAGTACCTGAATTTTAAAAAGAAAAACAGATTAAGAGATTAAAAT
Source organism: Phoeniculus purpureus (assembly GCA_028565055.1). Classification (NCBI taxonomy): domain Eukaryota; kingdom Metazoa; phylum Chordata; class Aves; order Bucerotiformes; family Phoeniculidae; genus Phoeniculus; species Phoeniculus purpureus. The sequence goes on along the minus strand of JAOXOE010000702.1, from coordinate 15,771,432 downwards.
GTTTGTTTTCCTGGGTGTTTATGTAAAGGAGAAGATATTTCAGTCAAAAATTAAATGACTATTCTATATAGTAATAATTTTCAGTATGTATAAAGTATAGTTATTTTATATTTAAACAACATCCTTGCTATTGAAAAGGTGACAAGATAGTGGGCAGACATGAGAAGGAATAGAGTCTGTAATTTACTGTTAACCACAAAGGAAATTAAAGGGATCAGAAGGGAAAATAAGACATTGTTGTGCATAAAAACTGAAGTGAATCTTCTTGTAAATCATAGTGATATATACAATAATGACAAGCAGCAGTTGCAATGGATTAGGAATGTGAGATAGATTACTTACTTTTCTCTACTAGTAAAGGAATTACGGAGATTAATGCTGTGTACTTAATTTTTAACTTTGAGAATTCATTCCAGGGGAGGGAAAATAGTGAAACTAGCCATTTTACTAGAGGCATGGAAGGAGTTGAACTGACATTGTCTGATAACAGACCTGGAACATTCTTCAAACTTTTCAGCCATACACTTCTTTTTAACAAACTCTTGTCTGTTTCAGGTTATTCTTTGTTATAGAATATGTAAATGGAGGCGATCTAATGTTTCACATGCAGAGACAGAGAAAGCTGCCAGAGGAGCATGCCAGGTATGTCTAATGCCAGATTACTTGCATCAAACCAGTTGGATTTCTGACACAGTACAGTAGTACAGAGATTGTGCCGACGACCTAGCAAATCCTCTCCAGATGTTTAGGATTTAAGAAATGTGAAACTGCATCCTCCCTTTAATTCTGCAAGGTATTGAAAGTAGTTCCTCCTTGAAACTGCTTCAAGAACTGTGATAGGTATTGTTTGTGGTAGCATTACCCTAGGTGACTTTGGTCTGATTCTGATTTTTTTTTTTTCCTGGGCAAACACACTTTTGGTATTTTTTTTTTTTTTTTAACTGCTCAATATATCAGCGTGCTTCTCATACAATAACCACTACCAGCTGTCTACGCAAATGCTGAGTTCTTGGTGCATATGCTTCATCTGAGATGCTCACATGAAAGGGATGATTTCAGTAGACATTAGTATTAATTTTAAAAATCATTTTTTCAGTGACAGCAGATGCAAATATTTGTATGATTATAAACAGCTTATCCACTTCTCTAATGAATACATGAGATTACAGTTAGTAAAGTATCATACTGCTGTGTAATTTTGGTTTGGTTTTTCAATTATTTGAGTAATCAGTATCTCTTTCTACACTAGGTTTTACTCTGCTGAAATCAGTCTAGCACTGAACTATTTACATGAACGAGGGATAATCTACAGAGATTTAAAGCTGGATAATGTGCTACTAGATTCTGAAGGGCATATTAAACTCACAGATTATGGCATGTGCAAGGTAAGCTTTAGTTCTTTGCTAACCAGTAAAATCAGCAATTAAGGAATTGTCACAAAGAAAACTATGGAGACTTAAAAATGTGAACTTTCCAAGGTACTCATTTAAATGCAGTGCAGATAGGTTGTCTGTCATTTCTATAAATGGAGAAAAGAGAAATACCCAAGTGCACAGTCTACATATATATATGCATATAGGCACACTGTTTTTATGAAGTTGCTGCAGTTTATCAACTGACTGGGAGGCTTTGGCTGAGATAGCTTGATTACAAAAAGAGCAAGAGGTTCAAATATATTGGTCACACTTGCTCCTGTTTGGATTCTGTGACACTTCACACATTCTCTAGAACTTTGTCACTACAAAGATGCTGAAGCTCAGGTTTAACTTTGACATGGAATTGCCATTACACTGATCTATTGGAATGACTTCAAAAGTTACAATTTTGGCTAAGCAACTGAAAAGTGAAATAATGCGGGTTGGAAAGTGCCTCTCGAGGTCTAATCAAACCTCCTCCTCAAAGCACCTTGAAGATCAGTCTAGGTTACTCAAAGATTTATTAATTTTGGTCTTGAAGCCTTCAAGGATGAAGACTTCACAGCTGCTTTGGGTAGCCTCCCCCGTTTCTGCATGCTGCATGTTAGTTGTCCCACCACACCTCACTTGTTCCCACCTGTCTGTCATGGGAGATCTGGTGGAGCTTACTAGCTAAAATATTAAAGGATGTTGTCATAGGTAGGCATGTGCCATCCTCTCATGACTTTACTTGTTTTAGAAGAAACATCTAGTGTTTTGTATCATTTGCTTGCAGATTTAAATACTGTTTTACTAAAACGAAAGCAGCTTATTCAGGATGCTTAAATTGATCCAAACTGGAATTCTTGGCAGATGGGGGACTGAGAGATCTTTGGCTAACTACATTTTCTTCCCATCTTTTCTAAAAGGAGGGTCTGAGACCTGGTGACACAACCAGCACATTCTGTGGGACCCCAAACTATATTGCACCTGAAATTCTTCGAGGAGAGGATTATGGTAAATGGAATTTTTACTACTACAGTGTAATTTTCACCTGGTTTCTTCTTACTCTCATTGTTTAGCAGTAGAAAGTATAAATCTGTTAGACACGCGATCAGTCTCATTCAGCATCCTGTAAGTAAAAGTGATTAAACCCTTCAAAGGAAGGGCAGAAAACAATCCACCAAGCAAATGAGATACCCTGCCTTTCACAGAATCACAGAACATTAGGGATTGGAAGGGACCTCGAAAGATCATCTAGTCCAATCCCCCTGCAAGAGCAGGATCACCTAGATCAAGTCACACAGGAACATGTCCAGGTGGGTTTTAAATGTCTCCAGGGAAGGAGAGTTCACAGCCTCCCTGGGCAGCCTGTTCCAGTGCTCTGTCACCCTCATATTTCTTCTCAATATTCAAGTTTCTTCTCATATTTATGTGGAACCTCCTATATTCCAGCTTAGACCCACTGCCCCTTGTCCTATCATTGGTTGACACTGAGAAGAGCCTGGCTCCATCCTTGTGACACCCACCTTTTACATATTTGTAAACATTAGTGAGGTCAACCCTCAGTCTCCCTTTTTCCAAGCTAAGGAGACCCTCAGCCTTTCCTTCATCATCTCTGTGGCTCTGCGCTGGACTCTCTCCAGCAGTTCTTTGTCCTTCTTGATCTGAGGAGCCTGGAACAGGACACAATATTCCAGATGCAGTCTCACAGGACCAGAGTAGAGGGGGAGGAGAACCTCTTGATCTACTAACAACCCCTTGTGATCCACCCCAGGATGCCATCAGCCGCCTTGGCCACAGGGGCACATTGCTGGCTCATGGTCATCCTGCTGTCCACCAGGATCCCCAGGTCCCTTTCTCCTACTGGTACCCGGAGTTGTTCTTGCCCATATGCCAGACTCTACACTTGCCCTTGTTGTATTTCATTGAATTTCTCCCAGCTTAGCTCTTCAGCCTGTCTAGGTCCTGCTGAATGGCAGCACAGTCTGCTGGGGTATCAGCCACTTCTCCCAGCTTTGTCTGATAGACTTGCTGACAGTGTACCCTAATCCCTCATCCAAGTCATTAATGAATAGATTGAATAGTACTGGTCCCAGTACCGACCCTTGGGGGACTCCTCTAGGTACAGGTGTCCAACTAGACTCTGTCCCATTGACCACTGCTTTCTGACTTCTATCCTGAAGCCAATTCGTGATCCACCTCACTACCTGATCGTCCAGACCACACCTCCTCAGTTTGGCTGTGAGGATGCTGTGGTGGACTGGGTCAGATGCTTTAAAAAAGTCAAGATAGACCACATCCACGGCTTTACCATCATCTATCTACCTGGTTATGACCTCATATCAGATTGGTCAAGCATTATTTCCCTTTGGTGAAGCCATGCTGACTGTCCCTAATGACCCTTTTGTCCTTGATGTACCTACAGACAGCACCAAGGACAAGTTGTTCCATCACATTTCCAAGGATGGAGGTGAGACTCACTGCTGTATAGCTTTACCCTTTTTGAAGATTGGAGTGATATTTGCTGTCCTCCAGGCCTCAGGCACCTCTTCTGATCCCCATGACTTACAAGAGTAGGTGGAGTGGCCTACCAGTCACTTCTATCATCTGCCTTAGCATGCGCGGGTGCATCCCATCTAGACCCATGGATTTATGTACATCCAGGTTGGTTAATTGATCTCTAACCCAGTCCTTGTCAACCAGAGCAAACTCCTCCTTTGCCCTGACTTCGTCTGGGGCCTCAGCAGTCTAGGGCTTGATATCAAGACAGCCTCCAGTAGTACAGACAGAAGCAAAGAAGGCATACAGTTATTCTGCCTTCTCTATCCTGTCACCAAGGCACCTGCCTCATTCAGCAGGAGGCCTACATTGCCTCTAGTTTTACCTGCAATGTATTTGAAGGAGCCTTTTCTGTTGTCTTTTACCTTTCTTGCAAGGTTTAATTCCAAAGAGGCCTTGGCTTTTCTAGTTGCATCGCTACATCCTCTGACTAGAGCCTTGTAATCCTAGTGAGACCACATCTGGAGTATTGTGTCCAGTTTTGGGCCCTTCAGTTCAAGGACATGGAGCTGCTGGAGAGAGTCCAGCACAGAGCCACAAAGATGATAAAGTAGAACACCTCCCTTGTGAGGAAGGGCTGAGGGAGATGGGTCTCTTTACTTCGGAGGAGACTGAGGGGGTGACCTCATTAATGTGTATAAATATGTGAGGGGTGGGTGTCAGGAGGATGGAGCCAGGCTCTTCTCAGTGTCATCTAGTGATAGGACAAGGGG
>JAOXOE010000702.1:15754847-15766663 GCA_028565055.1 Phoeniculus purpureus | reverse complement strand
GTGGAGTCTCCTTCTCTGGAGACGTTTAAAACCCACCTGGATATGTTCCTGTGCAACTTGGTCTAGGTGATCCTGCTCTTGCAGGGGGATTGGACTGGATGATCTTTCGAGGTCACTTCCAATCCCTGATGTTCTGTGATTCCATATTTTAAATTCTTTTAATCAGTGTTGAAGAATGGCTTGAGTCTCCCAAAGTTACTATTGTTTATAACTATTTTATAAAACATTAGCTGTACGGTTGCTATCTGGAATTGTATTTGGTTTTGGAGCAGTATATTTGTCAGCAGTGATAGTATTAGACTGAAATTCATTGCAAAGGGCCAAGATAGTAGATGTCCACAAATAAAGTTTTGTATGCAATTGCTTGTTTGTGAAGTCCACAAGATTACTGACTACAATAATTAAATATTCCTTCTTCTTAAAACATGGCTATCTTTAGCTCCAAAGTATTGTCATTTTTGCTCCAGAATGTCTGTAGTGGTGATTTCTCCTTTGATTTCTAGGCTTCAGTGTAGACTGGTGGGCTCTTGGTGTCCTTATGTTTGAAATGATGGCAGGCCGGTCACCGTTTGATATTGTTGGGAGTTCTGACAATCCTGATCAGAACACAGAAGATTATCTTTTCCAAGGTACCTGCACTTTTGTGGTTTGTTTCTACTTACCTTTGACTTTAATGATGCAACAGCTGACATCAACCTTGTTTTCTTGCAGTAATTTTGGAAAAACAGATCCGAATCCCTCGATCCCTTTCTGTTAAAGCAGCAGGAGTTCTGAAGAGTTTTCTTAATAAGGTAAGAGTAGAGGAGACTAGACCAGACTTGTCAAGAGCCATGTTGGGTTTTTGTAGAACCTGTTCACTAACTGATGTGTATCAAACATACTTTATCTACTATAAAAGTGGAATTTCAGTGGGACTGTGGGACATTATAGGTACTTGTCTTAAAACCTGAAACTCAAGTTTCAACTACAGAAACACTCCAAGTGATTTATTTAATCTGGAGAATTGGAAAAAATTGCTAGCTTTGTTTGCTTGGTAAATGAAGGATTATATGGTTATTTGTATACAATTCTGTTAGATCCAGATATTCATGCCTATTTCAGACAGTAAATTGAAACAGTTTCCAAAATAAATAACACTTAACAATTTTCCAGTATCCCTTGTAAATCTGGTATCTCATTTCTCACAGAATATGTAACATTTGTATTTTACTCATGAAGGCCATGGTGCCCACGTAGGATTATTTTCTTCATTGCACAGGACCCAAAGGAACGTTTAGGCTGCCACCCTCAAACAGGATTTGCAGATATCCAAGGACATCCGTTCTTCCGCAATGTTGATTGGGATCTGGTATGTCAATGCCCACTGGCTGGGCTTATTTTCACTCTATACAGTGTTGGCTTGACAGCTTCTCTTGAGCTTGATACATAATGTAAAAACTTCAAAACTGTAAGCTCTTACCATGTACCATAACAGTACTACAAATCTTTTCACACTAACACACAGTAATTGTGGGAAATAAGGAATGATTGCAGAAAATATACAAAAGAATCTTAGTAGTAACTTCCAGCTTTGCCTAAAAATAACTCAATAGGTTGTAACTCATCCTTGCTGTCACTATGTGCATTTAATTTTAGATGGAGCAGAAACAAGTGGTGCCTCCATTTAAACCAAACATATCGGGTGAATTTGGTCTGGACAACTTTGATTCCCAGTTCACGAATGAACCTGTGCAGCTCACTCCAGATGATGAGTAAGTAATGCAGAAATTAAGAAGTTCTGATAAGTTAGTGAAGCCTTGAAAATGTGTTTGATTTTGGTAGTGGATTTGTGGTTCCTTATTCCTGTGGGACCCTGATTTGGGATGAGGAGGGAAGGGCCTTTCTGGTTAGACTGAACCACTGCTATTTGCATGTCAGGAATTTTTCTAGGAGTAATGTTTGTGTAGAACATAAATAAAAATGGTGAATACTGTGTGTTACTTCTGAGCCTTAAATAAGTCTAAGATCCAATATCCTTCTTGATCCTTTTGTGAATGTGTGATGTACAAATGGATGATGAATGAGAAGTATCTGTCATATCCCAATGTTTTAAGGTTTTTGCAAAACTGGCTGTTCTGGGGCAGTTTGAAACCTGCAAGTCTTGCATAGTGCTTTGTGGGGAGAACATGTGCATGGGAGTTGCTTCTCAGTGGGTTTGTCACTACTATAGGGGCTAAAAACCCCTAAACAGTGGTAACTGTAAAGATGGAGAAGGGAAATGTTCTCCATTTCAAACCATTGTACAGGTTCAAATTTTAAGACAAACTATCAGTAAATATTGTACCAGATTAATTTTGACAAACTAATGACTGGTTTTTAATCTTAACAGTGATATTGTGAAGAAGATTGACCAGTCTGAATTTGAAGGCTTTGAATATATAAATCCTCTTTTGATGTCAGCTGAGGAATGTGTTTGAATTCTCCACTTCTGGACTGTGCCAATTGTTGTTCTGTTTGTTTCTGCATGGATATAAACATATCTTCATTTGGATGCACTTGTGTAAAATCAGTAACGGGCCATCTTACCCTTACCACCTGGTGTGAATTGCTCACTAATTTTATTTTTGTATTGTAATCCAGAACAGTTGTTATGCTTGAACCTTCAGCTGCCAGATTTAAAAATGTTTAAACTTTCCAACATTCTTGCCAAACTTGAATTTTAATGTAGAAGTTGGGCTGTTGGGCTCCTGGTTGAACAAAGGGGTCTGTCTGTATAATCTGCCAATTACAGCATTTTGATAAAGGAAAGTTCTAGGAATACAAATTGCATTAGGGGATGTCCTAAAATAGCATTAAAGGACTTAATTTTTTCCAGCAAGACAAGTAAGACCTCATTACTTCTGTAGTTCTAAATCTCTCCTCTCTGAACATAGGATTTCATTGTTCTCCTTAGATTTAGAAGTTAGAGCTGTTAATTGAAATGACAGCAATGAGAACAGATTTTTAAAGTGACTAGGTCAAGAATGGCTGCTTTGATAAGGGTATGTCGATCCTGTCCAAAGGGAGATGATCAGCTAATCATTCTACGGCAGACTTTGCTCTGAAACAACACACTAGGAATTGTTAGCTGATATGTAGAGTGCCTTTCTGAGCCTGCCCCTTCGACGAGGGCTGTACAGGGTGTAAAGTGTCAGTTTAAATAAATGGGAAGTTGAAATCTATAGCTTGTAATTTAGCAGTAACAGGCAGCTAATATGGAACCTCACAATATTATTTATTGCTTTTACACTTGCTGTCTTAACTCTGTCATAACTGCACACGTTACAGCTATGGCCTTGATAAGGGCGTTTGTTTCCTGTTGGTTTTAACCTTACTGCCATACTGTTGGAAAAGTATTTGACTTTGCCAGTAGAAAAAGCACATCTAGGAAAAAATAGGTGCTGTCTGCAATGACTCCATTAACTTCTCCACTTTTAGGTGGTGATTAGGAATCATAATCATTAAATGTTGGTAGTGGACTCAAGGTTAATAGTAAATCAGCTGGAATAAATTGAAAGAACAGTTTAAACCAGAACTTCTGGGGGTGTGATTCTTACATTTCATGTTAGTGAACAGTGTAATAGAGCATGGATAGGTCTTATTTTTAATGTTTAACAAATAGTTGTTGCTGAAGAAATGCCAAATGTACCTTTTTTATTATTTTTGGGAAAAGGGATTAAGAGACATTGATGAAAAGGATCTGTATTACACAAGTCAGAGCTGTAAGGAGTGTTTCTGAAAGCAGATCTAAATGTCTGTAAGCACAAGTTAGCAAACCTTACCTGAAGCTTTTAATCAGACTTCAGCTTGGTCAGTGTCTCTTCTTTACAAGCCTTGTACGGCAATGCTGTAAATTCATAGCACAAACTTCCCAGTGTATGTTGTTTTTTTCGCTTCCATGTTAACTTCAAGGAGAGAAGCTGTGCACAAACACACAGAGGTGTCATGTCATGGTGTTTAGTTGAAACCTTTATATACAAGGTGAATAGGAAACTCTTTAAATTTTTGGGCTGACTTTTCAGTTCTGGGAAATGTTGGAGGGGACCTCTGTTTCAGGGAAGCACTGAAACTCCACACTTAAAAATCAAGTTCCCTTAAACTCAAATTGTGTATTTTCAAATGTAAAATATCGGCGTAAACCTGCTTTGAAAGAGCAGCTGGTAATGTCAGCACGTCTAGTTTGTTTCAAGTGAGCTGCTTATACGCAGTTTTTAAACGGTGATTAATTGTTTAGCCTCTGGTTTGTACATCCACATGACTAGTTTAGATGTAAGGATTTAACTGACATTAAACTTGGAAGTTATTTAAAGCAAACAAGGAAAGTCTTGTCTCTACAGTGACTTAATTTCCTGTGGGGTAGTAATTAAAGTGGCTCTGTGTAAAGAAGGGCAAATCTGCAGTTCACCACAGAGGAGCAATGGAGTAAAACACTTCTGTGCTTAAAGCAAAAGTTAAGGTTTTTTTAAATAGAAAAGCATCACAGAAAAGATACTTTTTCTATCTACGTATCTTAACCATTATGACTGTAAATCCATTTTTATATGTTATTTTTGTCCAAAGTGCCATAATATTAACAGGTTGGGCTTTTTTCATTGTTAAGTGTTATAGCAACTGTCATAAATATTTAGAAGGGACATTGTGTGTAACCAGTCCAGTGCAGTTGGCTTTGTCTTCTGGAGGAAGTGTCTGCAGCAGGAGCATGATATGTTGATGTGGAGTTGCCTCCTTTTTGTATATGAGTTGTCTTCTTATGGGTGCTCTGCTAGTTAATGCTCGTCACTGCTGTTTTCCTGTGTAATCATTCCCTTTATTTGTGCACACTTTGTACTTTAAATAAAAAAAATACATTAGGCCTCTGTGCGGTGTCTCACCTCTAAAACAAGTCCTGTGAAATGTCGAGTTTTGCTTGGGATGATCATCCGGCGCTTAAATATTCAGCTCACTCAGAACCACTGTTCTAATCTTACTTTCTTCTAGAAGACAGTGCTGGGATAGACCATGGCAACCTAAAATGTCTTCCTCAGCTTGTGTTCCCCTGGCATGTGTTAGAATAGAGGTCCTAATCCATAGTGCTTCACCAGCCCTACGTGTGGAGAAACAGCATCTTTGTAGGTTTCAACTTTGCTTACAGCACCAGTGGTGAAACAGATGTCACTGGTGAGGCTTCAGTCATCTCTGCAGTTACAGAAAATGTCAAATAAAGTGTAAAACATGGTTCCAGCTTCCTTGACCAAGGAATTTCAGCTAGAACTGAAAATGTCCTCTCAACTGCCAGAGCTGGGGATATGGAGTTCAGAGCAACATTCTCATCTGCTGTACCTATTTCTGCCTGATTTCTTTCTTTGTTTCTTCAGCTCCTCCTGCTTGTTCTCTTGGATTTCTCCCATGGACGGCAAGGGCACTTACCTCATAGCCTGCTACAGCCACAGTGTTTTCATATGTCTGTATTTTGGTATCTATTTTAAAAGAAGTTTCCTCTTGCACTCTGGCTTGTTTGTAAAAGCTTGTAGCAGCAGTGCTCAGCAAACGCTGCAGATGGCTGCATCGCTTTCCTGCCTAACCTCCCCCCACGCACACTTCTTGTTTCTGTTCAGTTTGGTGGCCAACTGCTCTCGGCTCAGTCTGAGCAATTGTTTGTGTTAAGAAACTCTATAAAAGAAATTAATAGCTTGTGTGGTCTATATTTATGCTTGGTGAGTGCTAAGCATGCAGCCTCGCTTCATGATGAACGGTACAAGCAACTAAAGCAACGAGCTATCTGAATTGCCTTATAGGCAAATGATGTTTCCTGGAAAGAGGGAGGTGGAGGTTGGAGCCCCTTTCAGAAAAAACAAATGTTATCTTGCCTTGCATTTTCTTGAAGGCTTACATTAGGGCTTATTTTAAGACTATTTTCCTTCTTATGATAAAGGCATATACATTTGAAATGCATGGTTTTACCATTTAATCACCCGACAAAGGCAGAGAAGCCTCAGCCTCCTGGATCTGTTTGGCTTTTGCAGAAGGTTGCCTTTTTCAGGCATAAATAGAACCTGTAATCTGCTGAATAAAGCATCTGGGCTTACACCCCCTCTGACGTTGGCTGGTGAACCTGAATTTTGATCACTATTTTGGATGTATGGAATCACAGAATATCTTGTTGGAAGAAGCCTTTAAAATAATATCAAGTCCAGCCTTTTACCCAGTGCTGTAGTTTATCAATTAACCATCTCCCTAAACAGTGGATCCACACATCATTTAAATCTCTCCAGGGATGGGTACTCCACCACTGCCCTGGGCAGCCAGTTCCAATGTTTGAGAACCCTTTCAGTGAAAAAATTCTTCCTAATATCCAGCCTAATCCTCCTCTGGTACAGCTTGCAGCCATTTCTTCTGGTTCTATTGCTTCTCACCAGGGGAAGAGGCTCCCTCTCTGCACTCCAGTTGCAGACAGTGATAAAGTCTTCTGAGCCTTCTTTTCTCTGTGCTAAACAACCCCAGTTCCCTCAGCTGCTTCTCACAGGACTTGTGCTCCAAACCCTTCATGGGCCTTGTTGCCCTTCTTCCTCAAGCATATCTGGTTTTGAGATGCCCAAAACTGAACCCAGTATTTGAGATGTGACCTCACTAGTGTCCAGGAGGGCAACAGTCAACTCCCTGCTCCTGCTGCCACATTTTTGACTTGGCTACCAGTATGAGCTATGTCATCGCTCAAGTTCTTCAGTAGCTGTTGCGTTGTACAGAGCTGTTGCCAAAGATGTCCTGTAAGATGTGGTATGTGCTAAAATCTGTTGACTTCTTGTGCTTTACCCCATTATGCACCTTACAGTATCTCACACTGTCTTGTCTGTGTTAATCTGTTTCCCAGGAGTCGTCTTAAGTATTAGCATTAAGAATTGCCTCTGAAGTTACCTTTTTTTTTCTTTAAAATGCGCAAAATTCTCTCTTCAGAGAAGAAAACAAGGGTTTTTCCTCTGTTCAGCGCTGTACTGTGCTGTTTAGCATCTTCAGAGGTGCTCTTTGGAAATACTTTTTAAAATGCTTCTTTCTGTAAAAACCCCCCTTCATCCATAAATATGCAACTGGAATCCTACTGTGACAAAGTTCTTTATGTGCTGAACGGTTTGAGGAACAACTTTGCATATATGTTCACCAGTTCAACAGGAAGATCATTGTATTTTGGTTTAGTATGGTATTTGTCACTGTATATGCAGTAGTCTAAAGGATTTATTTTTATTTGCGCTGAGAAATGGGGATTAGTTTGTCTCGCATGCTCCTCTTCCTCCAGTGCAATATATCGACCCCAGCAACTGTCAAAGGTGGCCTGCAAAGAACTCAGAGGGGCTTGTATGTGTGTAGGATAGAACTTAAACACCCCCTTTTTTCTTTTTTCTTCATGATATTTTTGTAGGTCTTGTTTTCGTTTGTGTCCTGCCTAGTATTATACTAAAAATACATTAAAATTAGATACTTTCTAGGCTTCCTGTGTATTTTTATACATCCTTCAATTTTTAATTTAAGTGAAAATGCAAATAAATAATGACTATAAAAGACTCAAAGTAAACATTTTTTTAAATGGTAACTTTTTTTCCTCAGAGCTCATTTAGAAAAGAGAAAAATCTCTGTACAGGCTGCCTTGGTGTTAAACCTGAGGTGTTGGAACCAAGCTGTGAAGGTGATGTCTGTGAATTGCAGAATTAATTGTGAAGCTCCAAAGAACTTCAGCACATCTTGTACATTAATAGTAAAAGAAAGATTCCTCCTATGATCCATTAGTGCAATTTATTGCATCTTACATCATCTATAATGCAGGTTTTAGTTGCAGTGGAACTGCTTTTCATGCTTTACAGCAGAAGTTAACATCTTTTTTTAGACAATCCTCTACCTACAAACTTTGCCTTACGTTGCCTGAATATTGTAGCTCTATAGCAACACCATCATCGCAGCACAATAGTTACCAGAATCTGCAGCCCAAAATGGAAAACGTGCAGCAGAACTCGAAAAACTCCAATTAAACACCGCCACCGAATTGCTGAGCTTCCACGACATCAGCAGGTCTAATAAAAGATAGAGTGTCTGCCCCCATAGGCTGCTTTTCCTGACATCCACAGGTCAGGCCAGCTCTGCCGTTAGTAAATTGTGCATTTTCCTTGTTTAAATTTCTAATTTTAAACAAATTCTAAATTAATTTCTAAGTTTAATTAATTTAAATTCTAAATTTAATTTCTAAATTTAAACCAGAAACATGATATGGTGCGTTTCAATGACTAATCTTGGAAGAGATTTTTTTTTTAATCAGATCTCAAACTCATGGAGAATGGAGGATAACAGGAATATCCAGAGCATGCGGACAACTGAAGCACAGATCTGTATCTCTCAGAACCTGCTCTGTAAGCTGGTAGATTCAGAAATCTTGACATGTTGTGGCTTTTAAGCAAACTTTGTATCTGCTTAATGAACAGGTACAGAGTGTTTGTGTTCTTCACAAACATATTTCATTTTCCAGAAAGTTATCTGATGTCGTACCCTAAAACACTTCAATGCAGAAGAATGAAGACCTAAGCAGTTGAGATCAGACACAAAGGCACTTTTGCATGTTCTCCATCACCTTCCTCAGATCCCTGCCCTGCAGAGGAGTCCATGGTTTCATTTAAGACCGGTGATGGGACTCCAGCAACTGCTTTGCCTCCCTTTGTTTGCTTACTGTAAATGGAGAAAAATACCAACATTTATAAGATCCTGCTGCAGACTCATTACACAAATAAATCCTCTTTTCTGTTCAAGGCTGGAAATGCCACAGAAGCATTAGATGTAGCAGCCAGTGAGATGATGCTTGCACAGTCCTATTTAATGGTGTTGCTGCAGGCTACAGAACAGCATTTAGGAAAAGCACCAGGGTAGGACCCCACATGGCTGCGCAAAGCTGGAATTAATTTAAATGTGTTTATATCACTTCCCTGCTCTGAATAGTACAGACATCATGCTGATCTATAAAGCTGTCTATTAATCATAGAATCAAAGATTCATTCTGGGCAGAGGAGACCTTTAAGATCATCAACTTCAACCATTAAACCAGCATTGTTAGGTCACCACTAACCCATGTCCCTCAGCACCACATCTCCACGTTCTTTAAATCCCTCGAGGTCATCACTAAACCATCTCCCAAAACAGAGGGTCCACACATCATTTAACTCCTTCCAGGAATGAGGACTCCACCACTGCCCTGGGCAGCCTGGGCCAGTCCTTGACAACCCATTCTCACCAGTGAAGAAATTTTTCCTGATAGCAAACCTAAGCCTCTCCTGTTGCAACTTGAGGCCATTTCCTCTTTTTCTGTTGCTTGTTACTTTGATGGAAGACCAACCCCCACCCCACTACAACCTCCTTAAAGGTTTTTTGTGAATACTGAGGCTGAATGACTGGTAGTTATTAACCACTGCATGTTCCTGAATTGCTGATGAACCACAAGTAGGTTTGTGATCCTATACCTACAAAAGTTTGTTAAATACACAAATCCTATTTGTCGTGAGTCTCAAATGCCTGGAAGTAGAGAGGGGTCGGTCCTGACCATCCGTCAGTTAAAGGAACTCAAGTAATGTGTAGAGTCTGATGGTTTTGTACCTACAGATTTCAGCTGTGCTTCTGCTCATGTGGAGCTGTTAGACAGCTGAGGTCTGGCAAGAGGAAGAAGCAAGGTAAATGTGTATAAGGAGAAATAGCCTCCCCATAACAGTGGTCGTTATTGCCATAGATGCTCCTTGAGGAAAGGCTGTGCCAATCTTTAGTGACTTACAACAAAAATAAGGAAATACAGTAGCAGAGTGTTAAAGTCAGGAGGACTGCATTTCTCTGATACTCGTGTTCTTCCCCAACATTAGATCGTGGCTCAAGCTTCTGGGAAGCTTTTGTCTCTGCTTTGGTCTATGTGGAACTGAGGGAATTTATCCTTTCCCTGTCTTTGTTTTCTCTAGCCTGGAAGAGAGAGGTTGTAATTTTCTATCAGCATTCTATGAAATGCCTATTCCAAGTAGCAGCCAAATAGAGCACACGGCACTTTGAGTAATTTGGAGGTTTACATCCCTTGACGAAATTATTGCTTCTTTTTGGTACCTCATCGTTTGTAGGAAAGCCTGAGGGTGCCGCAATATGGCAACAGTAAAACAATGATCCTTGTTGTGACAACACCTTATGCTGAATATAAAAATGGAGGTCGTGCTCTATTTCAGTTTTATGATCCCTTTTTATGTATGTGAATTCTTTAATAATAGATAGGTCAAGTGCTTTTCTTTAGGTTTTAAAAAATAAACATAACCATGATTGTCTTTGTCACTGGGGAGTTGTCTTTAAAAACCCTGGCACTGCTATTTATACAGTTAATCTAAACCCTATTCTACTACTTAAACTGTCAAAAAAAAATTATTTTTTTGCAATATAGAGCACCACAGGGTCTGGAGACTGCACAGCTGCTGCGCGTGCACAGAGCCGGGTAGCTCCTGCCCGTACATGTGCCCATCTAAGGTTAACAAGTGCAAAACTACAAAAATTAGCATCAATAACCCCAGATCACTCCTTGCTCAGCCATTGTCAGGAGGAAATGCTGTAGATACAGTTGTAGATATGGCAGCTGATATGGTATTTGAAAACAGAGTTAAGCAGTGGCTGATGAAGTGGCTTTGTGGGGATTCTGAAGGGCCCCACCATCAGTAGCCCAGCCAGCCCAGAGGAAGTCTGAGTGTATTGAAAGTGCAAAGTCACAGATTTGAGTGTCTTGAGGCCCTCTGTTGATAAGCTGTTCCATAGTGAGGCAGGTTTTGTCTGCTCTCTGCTCATCCTTCTGATGTGGTGTTAGAAGACACGGAAGGATCCTACTTGTCATGAGCAGTGCTGGTTGTGTTAAGCAGTGCCACGTGGTTGTACAACTGCCCCATTTTCATGTGCTGTGCTTTCATACTCATGTTGTGGAAAAAGACATAACTGTATGGGATGAAAGGCAACAGCAAATTGGATTGTGTCTTAATCTCAGTGGAAGCGCTATCTGTACAAAGGAGGTGTGACCGAAAAGCTTTAGGCTCCTTGTAGACAGAAAGAACTCATCATGCTCAAACTAGCTGTCCTTGAGGAGTAACTTTCCCTTACAGCAACAAGCCTGGCATGGGAGAAGCCCCACATGTAAATAACTCTGCAGAGCTGGTCATAACACTGCTCTGCGATCATCTCCTCGCTCATGGTGTTGCACAGTGAGCCTGTGACTGGAAGGTCTGTGAAACCGCTTTGGAGAGAGACACTGTAACACTCACCCACCTCCTCACTTCTCTTGGTCCCCAACTAACTGGGTGTCAGAGCCCACCTTGCATGGGGAGCCTTGCTGGAAGATTATTCCTGAGGGCCAGTCCCTGAGGGAAGGAGGATCGTGAGTGACCCGAAGGACAGTCACTGACAGATCCTTGCTGTGGGAGGGTCGTTGAGGGACCCTCACCAGTGGACTCTCTGGAAGATGCTCACTGAGGGACAGTCACTGAAGGAGGGCTGTTGAAGGAGGGTCGTGACGGACCCTCGCTAAGGGGCACTCAACCTGGGCTGAGGAACTGTCACTTCAAGGACCCTCGCTGGGGGTCTGTACCTGAGGAGCGCACGCTCGCCCTTGTCCCCTTCCCCTTTCTGACATGGGGCAGCTCTCGCCCCGCCAACAGCGGCCCGGGGCCGGTCCCGGTGAGGGCGGCGCCGGGGGGGGCCGAGCACAAATGACACAAATAAAACTTTTTTAAAAAAATGTTATTGTTCCTGTGGGTTTTATCCACCTCCTCCCTTTCCCTGTGGCT
>JAOXOE010000702.1:15729149-15754747 GCA_028565055.1 Phoeniculus purpureus | reverse complement strand
GGGAGCCCCGCGGGGAGCACCCGAAGAAGCCAGGTAGGGTGCGTGATGGGGTGGCGATCCCTACCCGGAGCGGTGCCGCGGGGCTGAGGTGAGTCACGGCGAGGGTGGGGGCGAACGGGCGGAATGCGGCGTCCTGGGCCCTTCCGCGAAGGGGCTCTGTGGGGCCGGTCCCCGGCTGGATGGGCTGGAGAGGGTGTTGGTGGGGGGCCGTCCTCCCTCCCAAGGCTGTGCACAGTGTGCGAGGGCTGCCCCTTCTTTCCCCACCCCCGCCTCCCCGGGGCCGCCCGGGAGCTGCGATCCGCCGCTGCCAGCTTCCCCATCTGCTAGGGCTTGTCGTGAGGCTTTACCGGAGAAGCACCCTGCGCGTTCCTGTTTCGTAATTAATTGGGAAACCTATCAAAGACACCAGACTCGCATTTCGGGGTTGCTTGTGACCGGCTTCCTCATCTTTTCACAGGTTGTCTGGAAAGACGGGCAAAGCTCCCCACATTCACACCAGATGTGAATCCAGCCCATGGCCTGGCCCTTACCTCTGTTACCAGTAAACCCAACACATACCACTGACATCTGTGCAAAAGGTGACTCTCTAAGGACTCTGGATCAGCCCGTAATTTGGGGATTTGTGAACTGCCATAGTCACACTTCTGGTGGTGGAGGTGGTGGAATCAGAAAGTTGGCAGCATAGTAAAGAAAGTCCTGAAGATTGTGTTTGATCTCCCAAGGTTCGAGAGCACCAAATCAAAATTTCATGCCACTTAGACTACACTTTGGGTCAGCTGCAGCAACATCAGCATTCTTCAGACTGAGACCGTTTTTCTACTGTAATATTTAAAGAGAGACTTCTTTGAAAAGACAGTATATTTTTTAAAAAGAAAAATATACCAAGGATGGACACTCTTGCATCAACGCATCATTTTGTACTGAATTGCTGTATCCTGTAAAATGGTAGAATATGAAGAAAAGCTTTTTGTATACACATTGTGATGCAGGTTTTTTAATATTAGAAATTAGAGCAGATAGCTGTAAAAGAAAAATTTGTGTAACCTCTTCATTATTAATTTTATGGCATTACCTGCAGCATGAGTTACAGTTTTTACTGTAGGCTGAAGAAGTAACGTGTTACTCAAAGGAGAGCAAAACGTGATGTTCCTGAAGTAATTGAGACCACTCAAAGTTGCTTTTTGTATGAACAAGCAGGAAAATGCACATTTAAGACTGACTTAATTGAAGTTCTGGTGTTCAGCAATGGAAGGTCCACAAATAAACTTCCCTCTCAGTCTAGTTTCAGACCAAAAAAGGAGTGGGATCCAAGAGGATGGGAGTCCCCCATTAAAAAAAGCGATGACAGAGATGCATGTAAATAGTAAAGTACAAGTTGTAATAAATACATTGTCAACAATAAAGAAGGAAAACTTGGATGACTATGACGAAACTCCTGTGGAGGCTGATGGGGAAACTGACAAACCAAACAGCACTTCGCTACGTGAGCCTTTGAATTTAAATCCTGGTCTGAAGCACACGTTGGCACAGTTCCACCTGAGCAGCCAGAGTTCACTGGGTGGACCTGCAGCATTTTCAGCTCGTTATTCCCAGGAAAGTATGTCACCCACTGTATTCTTACCTCTTCCATCACCACAGATACTTTCTGGTCCGCTGCTCATTCCTCCTGACAGCTCCACAGAGCTCACACAGACTCTACTGGAGGGGGAATCGATCTCTTGTTTTAAAGTCGGAGGAGAAAAAAGACTTTGCCTGCCTCAAGTGTTGAATTCGGTCCTCCGAGACTTCTCACTGCAACAGATCAATACTGTCTGTGATGAACTGTATATCTACTGCTCGAGGTGCACTTCTGACCAGCTCCATATTCTGAAGGTGTTGGGAATTCTTCCGTTTAACGCTCCGTCCTGCGGGCTAATTACACTGACTGATGCTCAGAGACTATGCAATGCTTTACTGCGTCCTCGCACTTTCCCACAAAAGGGTGGCTTTCTCCCTGGTAAGAACACCTTGGCCCAACTGAAGGAGACTGGCAGTGCTTTTGAGGTAGAACATGAATGCCTGGGCAAGTGCCAGGGGTTGTTTGCACCTCAATTCTACCTTGCGCCGGATGACCCATGTATCCAGTGCCTGGAGTGCTACGGGATGTTCTCCCCGCAGACGTTTGTGATGCATTCACACAGATCCCCAGACAAGAGGACATGCCACTGGGGGTTTGAGTCATCCAAGTGGCACTGCTACCTGCATATTAACCAAAAATACTTGGGGACATCGGAGGAGCAGGAGCTGAAGCATATCTTGGAGGAAATGAAAGAGAAATTTAGTGAGAAAAATCAGAAAAGAACTCGATCCAAAGTAAGTTCTTCTGTTCTTGTGCAACTCTCAAATCCCGTCATGCTTGCACGTAAATACTTGTTTTGGAAGCATGTTGCTTGCTTTTTGTAAGTGGGAATTGCTTGTCAAATCAAGCCTAAGTTAAATTTGGGCGAGTGTTTCACCATGGAAATGCATCTTTCATTAAAAGGTGTGGTAATTTCTTTCCTCTTTGGGCTGTATGTAACTTCATTCAAGCGGGTTTGGCTTTGTTGGTTCTTGTTCTCTCCTAAGATATGCAGTCTCTGGAAAATTCAGAGCCAGTGTGGAAATTTTCATTCTCCCGTTTGACCTTCGAGGGTGCTGTATGCAGTGTGTATTGCAGCAGCAGCTGAGCAAAGCAGAAAAGAGCTTGAAAAATTGCAAATTAATTCTTCATTTGTTACTTATATTCCAGCACGTGCAGTGTGTAGCGACTTGTCCTGCTGACCACCCATTTCATGACTTTGGGTGTAGGGTAATGGTGCATTGATAAGTTGTTGTTTAGAAGCCCAAAGTCAGCTTTTCAGAAGCAGCTTTCTGTGTAAACCCTTCTATGGAGAAATATACCAAGAGATGGGGGTTTTCAGCAGCCCAAGTAGCGAGCTGCAGGCCGGTATCTTGATGGTGGTGGCTAGTAATAGATGATGTATTTTTTCCTAAAATATTGCTATGGTTCAAAAATACAGATTTATTTCTCCCCTAGAGAGCTGCTTCATTAAACAGTAAGGCAAGTGTTGGATAAATACTTAACATCATTCATAGAATGTAAAGTTTGGGGGCTTGATATAAACTTAAGCCATTTCTTAATATTCCCTACCCCATGACTATGGTTTATTTTCAGTGCGTTCACATTTGTGTGTCTGATGGCTACTAGTTCGATTAAGCATCCACTTTGCTTGCTGGATGTTTTGTGGTGCCTTTCAAACTATGAAAGAGCAAACCCAGGTCGTTGAGCCCCAAAAGGTGTGCTCAGAGCTGACACCTTTAAAGCATAAACTTGTGAAAAGTTTGCAGAAGGCTGCTCTCTGAGGTATTTTTCCAGTTGTGTCAGCCTGCAGTAAGGGGTTTTAGCAGAAGGTTTCCATGGCAGTCTGCAGCATGCTTCCACGTGCTGAATTAGTTGGAGCTGCAGGTGAGTTCACAGCAAGGAGATTTGCTTGTTGTTGGATAAAGGACAGCCTTTATTCTTGCAGAGGCAGCACAGATAATAAACTGTAGCGTGGTCAGTACATCAGTGGAAATAAGCCTTCCATATTCGTACCTATAATACCACTTCCCTTTGCACAGCAGCAGATTTCAGACCACAGGTTCTTTCAGTTTTGTGTGTACCAGTAGGATAAAACAAAACCAGCTGAAATTAACAGTAGCAGTAATTTGGACTGGCCTGCTTTCTGGAGTCTTCTGTTGCAGACCTGTGTAGTTCTGTCTTCTGCAGCAGTGTGTGAGAGAGAAACTGGAAACTTGAACCAAGATAAGCTGGTGGGAGAGTGTTTTCTTATTTGTCTCACAGATACTCATTTGGAAAGTACAAACAATTAATGAGGGAGTGTGGAGCACAGCCTGTTTCCTTGTCCTGGGAAAGCTTGTGCAGCTTCAGTTGCCTTTTATTTACCTTATTTCTGTGGTGTAGGAGAGGTATTGGGTATGAGTGTAGCATTCCCTCTTCTTGCACTCTGGGATAATCTGTAGGATGTTCCATTTGCTGTTCCATCACCTTCTGTATCAGTTCTCAGAAGTGCCAACAATTCTGTGAGGTTATCTTGGGTGGCCCAGGAAGAGCAGTGGCCTGTTTTTAAGTCTTTGTCCATCCTAGGTCCTGTGCCATCCTAGATCCTGGAGCATCCTAGATCCTGTGCCAGCCTCTCCTGAGCATTTCACACTGAGTTTATCCGCCTCACAGTGCAAATACATATTTGCTTTTCGTATTTTAAGAGCAGATGATGCACTCATAGTGTTAATTCTGTTCTGCTCTTTGTGCTGATAAGCTGTAAGCTGTGCATTTGATTGTCACGGAGTTTCTCATTTTCTGTGGTGTCCTGGACTGCAGTGTAACATCCACCTGCTCTTCATGAACCAGCTGTCACAAAGTCTCTGCTGAGCTCTGCGCTCTCAGGCCCTTATTTCCTTTGACTTTGCTACAGTTTGATAGTTGCCCTGCACTAAAACTTTGTCTCTCTTCTCAGACCAGTTCTTTGAGCTCCCCACCATGTGTGAGGAAAAGCTTGCAGTGTGAAGAGTTAATGGCTCTTCAGAGTATTTTTATAAACCCCAGCTCTGCTAAACTACTCTCTTAATGATTAGGCTGAAACTACTATTTATCTGTATTTTTTTTTCCTTAAAGAAAGCCTTAGCACAACAAGCTCTAGAGGCAAAATGAGATATTTTTCCTGTAGCAATTTCAAACGCTTAGTTAGAAGCCATTCAATTCAACTTGGATATATTGTGTTTACAGAATTATTTAAGAGCATCTAAACAAAATGTGTTGTTAGGCAATGGAACACATGGTCTGTATTGAAGTAGATGCTTTATTTCTGCCATAACCTGGATGATGAGGAAGGAATTGTGTTAGAAAAAGACTTGATGCTTATTTATGATAACCTTTCATTTTATTTGCCCAGTAAAATAGCTGATAGCAAGTTATGTTATTCATGTGCAGAGTGTGCATTGATAGGTAGACAGTGCAGTTGGCTTCTGGATGAAATTGTAAAGATCTGGCCTAATAAATTGAAAATACAAATTACCTGATACAGAATTTAATTTGTAAATATATAAACATGTTAAAAGTGAGTCCTAAAACATGGACATTGTGTGATTCAGAAGTTAAAGCTGGATTGCTGTATACTAGATGTAAGTAGAGCAATATATGTACATGATTACTGGAATGATGTGAGTAAGTGGGAAAAAATGTAAAGTGTCAGGTTGAGGCTGTTTTTATACAAATTGTTTGTTGTTTTTCAAATCTTTTATTATTTAAAGACTGGATTATAAGTTTATTATTGTGGAGCTGAGCTTCCCTGTACTCTCACTCCTTCCTGTCTATGTTGGAACTGGCTCAAGGTACTGCAGGGGTGGAGTTAAATTCCAGTTTCATTGCTAGAGCTGGAATGAGTGGGCTGGAAGTTTTGACCAGGATATTGTAGATAGGATTTGGTTTCTCTCATGGCCAAATAGCAGTTGATTCTGCAGGCCTTGGAACAAGTCATGTGTGTGTCACTAGCCTTTAGGTACTCTCTTGGCTGCCAGAAATGAAGTTTTGTGTTACTTTATTTCAGGATGTGTAAATATAAACTTTTCTGATACCTTGTACACAAGGGATTGTGTTAGGATGCCAGATAAAGCTTTTAAGACAAGCAGTAGGATTTTTTGGTTATATTAATTTATAGGGTTTGTTTTGTTTTGTTTTTTGTTTTGTTTTTTGTAATTGAGCAATTTTCCAGAAATACTGCCTGTGGTTGGAATGATGTTGACTTTCCCCATAGCAGCTGGTATGGAGCTGTGCTTTGGATTTGTGGCTTCAGCAGTGTCGCCAACACACCAGAGCAGACCAAGGATGGGCAAAAGACTGTCAGGGGCCAAAGAGATACTCAGTGCTTTATAATGTAATGTCCAGCCATACCAACTGCGGTAAAGTTGAAGAAAGTGTTTTGGCATCCAAGGTGGAGGTTTGCGGAGTGGCTGGGCATCAGTGTGAATGTTAGTGCTGAACTTGGTAGATTAGAGTAGGTTTATTGGTTGGACTTGATCTCAAGGGTCTTTCCAACCTGAGTGATTCTATGATTCAGCATACCGTGGGAGGTGGTGATTGATATGCTTTGCCTCACTTGTGGGTTTTTTTTCTCTTTCTCTCACCTATTAAACTGTCTCACCCAAAAACCTGCCTCCCAAGGCTATTTGTTAGTAAGATGAAATTAAGAACCAATTCCTTAGCTGCGAGTCTTGTTTAATATATGACAGGACACCTTTCACTTGAAATTAGTAGCAACTTTGCAGGGGTGCACAAAGTAACTTTAACTAAAGAGTAATTCCAAAGCCAGTTATAGCACAAGAATTTCTGTCCAAATACAAGATGCACAGGTTTTTTTAAGATGGCACATTCTGATGCACTTGAACTAATTTTGTTTGTTACTGTAAAGGGAATGGAGTCTTCATGTTCCTGCAGCAGCTTTGCCTATTTCTGTCATAAAAATTGTTGACAGCTGAAGAAAGTTCTGTCACTGAAACACCAGTAATGGTTCCATTTTATTCATAGGTTTTATTTTGTAATAAAGCATCTGGCAGGTGCTTACTATGATGTAGGTACTTTACTACAAAACGTTCCTACAACCTTCTGAGAATCCTAGTTTCTGCTTTCTGTTTCTCCTGAGAATTTTTAGCATGCCTCTGGCAGAGTTCTGGAAACTCAACAGAGCTTTTATAGAGGTTTGTAAAGATATTTTCTTTTAATTTCATTGCTACTTTGCCTGCAATATGAAATAGAAGAAACTCCTGTAGCTTACATCACCCTGCAATCTCTGCCAAAGACACACTGTTTTCCAGTACCCCAATTGCTCTGGTGTGTCTGTGATAATGGTATAAATACCATTCTACCGAGGAGGGTTTATGGAATTCTGAATAGCATGTACTCATCTGACAGATTACCAATTAATTTTCTTTTCTTTAGGCAGATTCACAGCAGAACCTAGAAATACCACAATGGTATCCAGTTATAAAGCAAGAAGCAGAAACTGATCCTCAACCACCTTCCTTTTTCCATCCCAGGTAACTGAATTTCCTCTGTAGAACTATAAGCTCTGTAATGTACAAGACTATTTAAAGATAATTCAAGCTGAAAAAAATTACTCGCAACCTGAACTGTTAGGAAAACCCTAAGGGATCTCACAAGAATAGTTGAACCCAAACTTTTAATGCATTTCTTAGTGTAAATACTGAAGAACTGCTTATTTGAGTGGTTTTGGTAAGGGACTCAAGCTGTGATCTGTGAGTGTTCTTCAGTAGGAATACAATTTAAATATGACTAAAACTCTCTTTTCAGAGGAGAAATGACAGAAGGTAATTTTTAATCCTTTGTATTACAGTACAGTGGATGCATGTGGAAAGCCTTGTAGGGTCTATTTACTGTGAACGCAACATATTTTCCTCTCAGAAAAAGACTTGTAAAAGGTGTTTGAAGGTTTTATTTCTCACTGAAACAACGGCTGTGGCTGAATTGTGTATTAGTGTCTTGGTTTTAGAAACTGAGTGCATTTCCTCAGCGTAGCTCACAGTCAGTTATCTGCATCAATGAAGGAAATTATATTTCTAACCCTTGTCCCCACATGATGATGCATTTTCCACTGTTTGTGGGGTGAGATCAGGGTCTTTTGGCTAGCAGCATGCATCAGAGCAACACACATCAAACTAATGCCCAGGCAAACACAGGAGTGGTGGAATTCGTGTGATGGATGAGTTTGGATAGATACTTTGCTGCTCCTGTCAGTGCCTTCCTTCAGAACCGGGAGAAAGGAGAGCATTGAACACAGCAGCGTTAACTCCAGCATTGTGACGCTGATTATCTCAGCACTGACCTTACCACATCTGGCACTCTTTTCCCTCTGTGCTAGACAAAAGCTCAGTGGCAGTGTCAGGGTGATACAGAAGGATGTTCCCAGAAGTCCAGGAACTGTGAAAATCATAGCAACACGGAGTGCTTTGCATTGGAAAGGACCTTCAAAAGTAATTTTGTCCAGCCTTTCTGCAGTGAGCAGTGTCATATTCAACTACATCAGGTTGCTCAGAAGTCCAAATCAACCTGACCTGGAATGTTTCCAAAGACGGGGCTTCTCCCACCTATCTGGGCAATGTAGGCCAGTGTCTCACCACCCTCATAGAACAAAATGTCTTCCTTATATCTAGTTTAAAAATCCACACAGATTGCTCAGTATGTGTGGGAAAGAAGGTCCAGCATTGGTGTCAGACATGTCCCAGCACTGTCAGTACACTGTCTTGCTATTTAAAGAGTGAGATGCGCATTCCTGCTGTACTGATTGCTGACACCATCCTCTGTTGCTAATATAAGGATTATGAAAATGCTAGATAATATGGATTCTGATGGCATTCTAATTTCACTCTTAGCATTTAAATGAAGGCTTCATATGAAGTCTTTACTGTGTGTTTATTGTTTCAGAAATCCTGTTGCTTGATTCTAGCCTTGAAACCTTATCTAGATAAGCTACTCAGCAAAGATTAAGTGGATCATTAGGAATTCCTTCTGCATTGGCAAAATTTACAAGACTTGCTTCTTTTTTGTTAAAGCTTTTACAATTTGAAATCGCATTGGATGAAACTTACTGCTTTCTGCCAGGTATCATTTATTGTTCCTTACCTTCTGTTCTTAATTTGATTGTTCTGTTGTTTCAGTTACTACCTTTATATGTGTGATAAAGTGGTTGCCCCAAATGTGTCTCTTGCATCACAATGTAAGGATGTTGCAAAAACAACAGTCAGAGCTTCAGAAGCTGTTAAATCCTCACCTGGGCAGTCAGAGAAGAAGCTCAGTAATGGAAAGCACAAAAAAGTTGCCTCTTATCCAGAGGTTTCTCTTGAAGAACAGGAAAAGATTGACTTGAAAAGTGGTGTGGAGCAGCATAAACATTTGGGTGAGTAATGTGAACTTCATTTGAAGTCGCTTCTATTTTTATACCATATGTTAGAAAGCTTAACACCAAGGTTGTGATGTCACTTCAGCTATCCAAAAATTATTTGACTTTTTTAGAATCTTCAGTTTTCTTTGCTTTTTTTATCACTCTGAAGGTTTCATCTTCTGTGATTATTATGCCATGTTCTCCTTTTTGCTGTAGATCCACCTGTGACAACTCGTTCTGCAAGAGGAGGAAAATCTGAACAGGTTTCTTCCAAAATCACTAGACACTCCATCTGTTCTGAAGCAGGTCATGATGTGCAAACCTTGTCCCCCACGCTCATGAAAGACATCAGTTGTGAAGATGACAAGGGAAGGATCATGGAAGAAGTAATGAAAACCTACATCAAACAGCAAGAAAAACTAAATACTATTTTGCGGAGGAAACAGCAGCTTCAAATGGTACAGTGCTGGTCTAAGTGCATTTCACTTGGGCATCAGATAACTAATGTTTTCTTGTTGAGTCTAGAATTGATAGAGTAGATTACATTCATTTAGAAACACCAAAACACATAATTTTTTCCTCCAGCTATATTCCAAACACCAAATATTTAATACCCCTTATGCTCATTAGGTTTGAGTCTCCTTATAATGGGTGTCTTTTCAGTTTGCAATTGCTTTGTTCTCCCAGCTCCTTTTATCCAAATGAAAGCTACTTGCACTTCAGAATGTTTTCCAAACGTTTAAGTATCTTGGCAAATACAGTTTAAGTCCTCTAAAAATTTTTAAGAGGATTTTAAAAATGCAGAGATCAGTAATCTAGGAAGGGTCTTATTACTGTCCTGTGTGAAAAAGACTGCCAACCTCCTACTTGTATTTGATAAGCTTTTGTTTTTAGGGATATCTTTAATTGGACTTTTTTAGTAATGGCTAACACTACAGAGTGTTCTGCACTTGTGATTTTACCTCATTTCTGTTTTCCCAGTTAAGGTCAATATTATCTTTTCTTCTTACATTCATAGACCAGACCTAATATTTTGTTTTAGTTTGGTTCACTTTAGCTTCTTTAATGTTATGCTCAGAATCTGTGAGTTCAGGTAGGCCCTAGAACTTCAACTTTACAATTGTACTGCTGTAGGAGGTAAAGCTTGTGGGTAAGTTTATAATAAAAAAAACCAAAAGGCACTTCAGAAAAAAGATAATTGAACACATTTATTTTGTTTTCTTACATCTTCAAAGTATATTTTAGTAAATTAGTTTTTCTGCTTTCTGAGGTTCACTGGTGAAACTTGTGAATCTGTTTCTGGAAGCTCTGTGTACTTGGAAGCAGAATTTCTTGAACACTAAATGCTTGCAATAGAATTCCAGGCTGTCATTGATAAGGTGATAAAACCATTATCAGCATATCATTACTAGTAGATGAATGTGCTGTCTTTGGCCTCAGTGTTTCCAGACAGGACACTTAAGTTCAGTTTTTTATTTCTCTAGTCTTATAATCAAGGTGTATGTGATTCTGATTTTTCTTGACAGGAAGTGGAAATGTTAAACAATTCTAAAGCTATGAAAGAACTAACTGAAGAGCAGCAGAGTTTACAAAAAGAGCTCGAATGTTTGCAAACTGAGCATGCTCAGAGAATGGAAGAATTTTATTTTGAGCAGAGAGACTTGGAGAAGAAACTGGACCAAGTGATGAAGCAGAAGTGTAGCTGTGACTCCAATTTAGAAAAAGACAAAGAAGCTGAATACGCAGCACAGGTGAGAAGGGAAAGTTTGTTTCAAACCAAACTGTATTGAGTGTATCAGGAAATTGTGGAGCTATTGCTCTTAAGGTTTCATCTTCTCTGTGTGCTCTCAAACTATAGGCAAATACCAGAATAGGTCACCTGGACAGCAATTGATTTTTTTTCTTTCCTTATTGCCTCTTGAGTTCAAATGTCAAAACCTGGGGAGGTTGCTGGTTTTTGTCTTTTAATGTTTACTATTGCTTCTTTATGTTGGCGAGTACTCATGTCATTCCAATGGAAGTAGTACAGTTAATGGCAAAGGGAGCCTTGGAATGCTTTTTTTCATATTGGTTGAGGTTATGATTAAACGTATCAGTAGTGTGCTTTGTACTGTGACACAGAAAACTAGTCTTCACAGGTTTTTTTCAAGTAAAAAACTTTTAAAAAAGTAAATAGAATCTAAAACTTAAGCTCAGTAAAGCTTTGTGGTCATTTGATCATAGCTGCGTATATTTCCTGTCTCGTACTAAGAAACAGGCAGTACTTGTGAGACAGGTTTTGTTGTTTTTGGGGAGTAGGGCAGAAACTAGCATCATAAATCCTTCTCATGAATTTAATTTCATGACATCCCACTCCACAGATTCCTAGCCTTGGCTGCCAGAAATAATCCTCTCTGACTAAGGCCTGATTTGCTAAACATCTGGTACAAGCCCTTTTACTGCAAGTAATGACATGTTGTAATTTATTAAGATAATCATGTATGGCATGTTTTATATGGCTTGGTAGCTTACTTTCTTTAAAGGGTAAAACCCAGAGATTGTTTCCCAAAGAGATCAGTTGATTGCTTCTTTTGAAGTCAGACTTTTAAAACTGAATGCATCCTTGCATGAAGGTTTTCTGTGTTACTGCCTGCTCACAACATAAAATTTGAACCCTTTTCGCCATTTATCACATCTTACAGTAGATTTTGGACACTAGGTTCCAAACAGTTGTCAGAAGAACCTGAGCTATACAGAGGTCCTGGCAACAAGTGACTTTCCCAGGCTGTCTATACAGCATTTTAAAACAAGCTTTAAACCAATGTCTGCTTGAAGCAGTTGTCCAGGCTGCTCTTTCTCTCTGAGAACTGTGGGACTGGGAGGAACCGTCTTTGTAAAATAAATAATGTGGGATTTGCAACTTGCTTAAAGGTCTGTTGCTCCTAGGCCTTTTTGGAGATGCACTGTCGTCTCCTTTTTGACTTGCTTATTGAATTGTCTAGTTTAATTGTTGCTTTACCCCGCCAGTCATGATAGGGCAGTATAACTAGTACTGAAACCTCTCCTCAGAGCTGGAAATCAAAACTCAGATGTGTTTATGTAATATGTACCTGTGTAATTCTTAACAAAAGTAGAAGATGTTCTGGGGAATTGAAATACTTTTATTTGGTGTGTAGGGTGGTCAGTGGCATCTTGAAGTGAATAGTTGATGTTTGAGATTTCCTTGTGTCTCTATTACAGCTGGCAGAATTGCGACAGAGGTTGGATCATGCAGAAGCAGACAGGCAAGAGCTGCAAGATGAACTGAGACAAGAACGAGAGGCGAGGGAAAAGTTAGAGATGATGATAAAGGAATTGAAGCTGCAGATCTTGAAATCTTCAAAAAATGGGAAAGGAAAATAGAAGCAAGAAAAGGAAGTCTGACTGCATCCTTCAAACAGGGCATTTTGGTTTTTACTGAATTGCACGTGGTTTCTGTGCGATGAGAAAAATTATTCTCTACAGATTTTTATTACCCAGACAAGTCCAGATGAGGATGTACATATATATATATATATATAAACAAGTAGAGTTAGATAGGAAGACATTTTTAGATTTTCCTAACCAATGAAGATCTGCATTTATTTGTACTGGTGTTTTTCCTCAATCAGTGAAAAAGCCTCTTGATTTTGAGTGACCAGTTTCTGTCGATTTCTAATGCAGTCTTGAGGACTCTCTACGTTTAACATCATCTGTTAAAATGTATGTGGTGATCTTTATTTTGCTATCAATTGCACACCCAGTTATAAAAGTACATGGGAAAAAAAAATCTGAATTTTTCAATGTCAAAAATAGTTTGGATTTCAGTGAGAATTACTTGTTCTTGAACTGGAGAAAGTAAAGGCAGCTTTTCATCTGTTAGGTAAATATTCAGAATCGCCACATTGATAGATGATTGATCATCATGAGTAATTTGCCAGTGTGAGTTTTTCCCATAATTTCGTTGTGTGAAGTCAAGCTGATCTTTTTGGTATTTTCTGTTTAACAGCTCAGTATCAATCTAAAGATTTTCAGAGCCAGCATTTGCTTGCCATGCTGGAAGAAGAAAATAGTAGGATGGGGTTTTTTGTAAATTAAAAAATTTACAATTACAATGGAATCTTTGGAAATGAAAAAGTCACGTATTTTCTTTTTTTTTCTTCTCTGTAGTAGATATGAGAGAAACATTGAGGAAACAGCTTAAAGGTGGGGCTTTTCCTTCTAGAAACTGAGAAAGCTTGACTTAACTGTTTTTCAGTTACTAAAGCTCTCAAGAAAAATAATATTTATTACAAAATATGTATTAGTGTCTTTAGTACCCTAAGCCTCCACATTTTGAGCTTCTTGCGAGCTTGTGGATTTTTCTTTCATTATGTAGAACAGGCCTTAACTGATGTTGCGATAATAGCTTAAAAGAGAATTCAGAGATATGGCACTTTGAAAATAATTTTGATAGTCTTTGTATTTGAATGGCATGGTAATGTTACCATGAATTAAGAAATACAGCATGTTTGTTAAGCTATAATGTTTGAAAAATGTGTAGTTGTACAGAATTAACTGTTTTATGTGTATATAATGTTTGAGTGCTTCAGGAGTCTGGTTCCTAGTGGATTAAACGCATGACTACAAAGGTAGATGAAGAAATAAGTTTTTTGCACTTCTTTCCAAAAGAGTTTGGTACAGCTGACAGATGGGAGCTGATTCTGTTAGTGATTAATATTTTAGTAGTTCTAGTGTTTCACTAGATGATTTTACCTTCTAGATAATTTAGCTTCTGGTTTTGAGGTACGTAGGTTTATTATTCTCTTAATAATTCAGTTAATTTTGTGTGAAGCCACTAGTAAAATCCTACATGGATTATTCTTTTTTTCCCTGAACTAGTGAAACTGAAAATATTTGCATTCTTTTGTTGTTTGTTTTAGTGGTATAAGACAACAGTGTATCACAGAGAAAGATAAACTTGCACTTATCTTTCAACTGAGTGAGAAATGAGGTGGTAAATTCAATTTCATGGAATCATAGGATGATTCTTTCATAGCTGCTTACAATTTTGTTTATAAATTCTGTGTCATAAGTACACTGATGATTAAAGCAGTGTAGATGAAAAAAATATCACACAATTTTCTTTGACAGTGTTGATCAGCAAAGAACACTCAGGTTACATTTTTTCCCTTCTTCAATTCCATCTCCACATTTTTTGCGTGAAAAAGAAAACGAAGAGGAAAAGCCTGTGTGTGCAGCATGTTTTGAAAGGAGACTTGCTGGCTTGAAGTGATTCTGGTTACGTAAAAACACAATGGATGTTTTACTGTAACAACCACATGGCTGTAGGGAGCAGTGGGCAAGAATGTTGAGGATAGTGTCGTTATTAGGGAATGGACTTTGAACTAGACCAGTGTGACTGACAGGACCTACGTTGGGTTGCTTACATGGGCTCATAAGAAAACACTGTCCAGAAAACTGAGAAGTTTAATTTGGCCATTTTTAAGGGATCAAAAGATGCTGTTTCTAATTGCTTTTCAGTGTCAGTGCTTTGAACCAGACTTGTTCGATTGTCAGGGTAGATAAGGCCATACAAACACGCTCAATACAGCCACAGTAACTGATTTACCACAGTATTTATAGCTTAGCAATTGAATGTATGGAATCCTCATGGATTAAAATGCCGGTGGCCATAGTTTGTCCTGATATTTTCACTGTTGCAAGAGCGTGTGTGGCTCTATGAAGTTTTAGCAATTCTAGCAGCAGATGAGGCTTCCTAATAGTTTTTAAAACATCTGTCTGAAAAAGCTAATAGAACATTTATTAAAATGACTTTTAAAGTAGCTTTGTAAATATTTCATTTAGTTAACCTGAAGTTAGAGTCCATTTTTAAATTATTGTAATCCTCTTAAAATTCATAAATATTACTTTAAGGCTCTTCGCATACCATAAATAGTTTTCATATGTGTAGATTTAATTTTATACCGATTTTCAGTAATAATGTACACATAAATGTGCCATAGATTTTGTGTGTTCATGGTCTCTGAAAGATAGTTTTGTAGTAAATTGTAAATAATGCTGTATAAGTTCCGGAACAAATACATGTTGAGCTTTTTCCACTACCTTCTGCTAGTTAGTTCAAGTGGTTTATTTTACAGCCTAATGGCCCTTGCTTAAGTGCACGCTTAATAGTAGAAACAAACTCTGTGACGGGGTCCTTTCTTTTAGTCACAGCATGTTCACTTTGTGTACAATTCTTTGTTTTGCCTCCAGTTACTACAGGCAGTAATTTTCCCAGACACTTGTGACATAAAGCTTTTAGGAAAAAAATCCTGAAATTGTCCATAATGTTTAAGGTTGCATTATGAAGCACCTAGATCAAGATTCAAGTTGCCACTTTTTGGAACAAAGTAGGATTTGAGGTGAATATTTAGCTTGATCCTAATTTTAAAAGACAGCTTTCACTTACACATACTTTGTGTACTCTAATCACAAAAATGGAAGATCCTAGAGAGTGAAACTCTTGTAGTTCTGACACTCCTAAAGCCCCTTTGTTTGCAGTGTAGCCACGCATCCCTTAGACGAAAGAGATTTTTACCTGAATCTCCAAACTTGACTGTTAAGTCTGTGTTTTAGTTTTTGTAAAGTTTATCGGTTAGTTTGAGTATTTTGAGAAATGTAGTTATGTTTCACATCCTTTAAGCTAATTTTATTCCATATTTAATATATTGATAGCTTAGGTGTAAACTCATCTGTATATAGTAAAGGCATAATGCAATTAGTGAAGTAGGAAAAGTTGAGTGGGAGCGTAAAGCTACTGGTGGCCTGAAGAAGTAAGTCTTGGCCTGTATTTTAGAAGTCACAATGTTATACTCCTACATTCTCGTTTTGTATCGGGGAGGGGATAGCTAGAATGTGTTATGAAATTTTTGGAAACCTTTCCTAGCATTAGTCACAAAGTTGGCCTTGAAATGCTGTCACGGTCAGCTTCTTAGAATTCACTTGTTTGTAGAGTATATATTTTGATTGTCAGTAAAGATAACGACTTTGTATTTTTTCTGCACTTAATTTGTGTAATTAATCCACACAACAGAGTTTTCTATAACATGGTGAAGTCAACAAGAGGTGTAGTGACACCTGCCTGTTAACCTGTGCTTGTAACATTTCAGTGATCTCCGTTGTTGATAGTAAGCAGCAGAAAGCTGCAAATTTCAATTTTCTTTTTGCTCGTCACCTTTGTATAATGAGGATTCATCAGCTTTCCTTACAGAAAGCTTGTAGAATTTTCTCCCTATTGCATATTTATTTCTGTTTCAGAAAGACATCAATTTCCTAGCTGCCCCTCTGACAGCAGGTTCTGCTTACCGACCATTTTGTAGCGTGTCTCCATTAACGAGAAAATTGTTTCTTTCAGGGTTAGTGGTTTATTTGGAAAACGTTCTGTAACAGTTCTAAGCACTTCATCAAGCACAGCAAACAAATGGTATGAAATTTGCTGTTTTAAAATTGGTCACATGTACCGATATCAATTCATTTTATTTTTTTTCTTCAAATATAAATACCTCACTTGAAGGAAAGCACAGCTGTACTGTATTGAAACAAATTCTGGAAACAAATAAAACAGTTGGTCTAAAATATTTTGTTGCAGTTATATTGCTTTCTGTGATTGACAAAACCTCTTTGTGTTTTCATCCTCACTCCTGGAAGTATTTGTTGATGTTGACATGCCAGTGTAATTATCTCCAGTTACAGAAAGTAGCTGCAAAACAACGGAGTCTGCGGTAGCTCAAGGCCCACGGGTTGAATGATTATTCTGAAACTGTAGTAAAAAGCCTGTGAAAAACAAATCAGTGCATTCAACAATTTTTAATACTTTGCCAATGATGTACAGTCTTTATTGTTAGAGTTGCTGTGGTTGCATTACATGACACACAAAACTGTCCTCTACCTCACGTGAGATTTAACAGATATTTTATATGGTTTTAGTAAACAAGATACATCTATCTGGTCACTTAGTTTACAAATTTTGAATTATATTTATTGAAACATGACATACTGTGCTCTTAGCTTATACCTCAATTGTATTTTGTGCTGTTACCCATTTTCATGCCTTGTAAATACCTGTATAGATTGTGGATTCAGAAACAAATAAAGAACTGTAATGTCAAAGCACTTGTCCTTGTAATACTTTTAAAATACTGACTTCTAAATCTGGCCTTTTGGAAGCTGCTTAACAATGGTGCAGAGCCTTCCTTGCTTTGATCACAGTAAATTAAAGCCTGATTACACTGAGACGTGTTAGTACAGCTCCCACTGCTTGCAGCAGGTCTCCAGTTTGTAAAGTGGCATTTTTGGCAAAATCTACGTCATCCCTCACCATGAGTCAACTTTCAAAGCCTTTATGGCTGTGAAGCCATCAACACTAAGATTTTTACAAATCTCTACATAAATTTGGTATTTACACATGTAAATATCACCACTTGTGCATTGGGCATGTTCTGTGGTGCACAGCTTTCACGGCCTCTTGGCTACTCAAGCAATGTGAGGTTTTTGTGCCTTGATAACCTTGTTAATGAACAAAATAAAAGTCACAGCTCCTTGTATACAATGCTGAGATTTATCAAAAGTTAAGTCAGAGAGGAGAATTCTGTGTTATTTGCTGGTGGGAAATATTCCGTATAGTGACTCTCAGGGGTTCTTAGTTTTTGTAATTCACATGATCACATTACCCATCATTTTTGTCTACCTTCAGGGAGATTAAATAGCAGAAAATTCAGAACAGAAGAGAGAGAAAGGACATAATGAGCTGTTCCTGTGACCTGTGTTTGTTTAGATTGAGCTTTCCCCACTAAAACAATAGGCTATAGTCTTGGTCACTAAAAAAAAATCTAGATTGTAGTAAAAAAATGCTACTTTAATATTTCAAAGGTATTCTAAGAGATTTTATTCCTGTTAAAGCTTTGGAGTTTTTTAACAGATAAGCAAGTGCAATCACATACATGTGCTAGGTATTTTTCCTTCCTTTCCAGTCAGAGCAGAAATACTTCATCCTTGTTTTAAGGTGCTGCTCTTGCAGAGAGGAAATCCTAATTACGTTTCAGATTATTGCAAACCCTTAACGCTACCATGTACTTGCCCGTATTTCACAGCTGAAGAGAGAAATGAAATGAGTAATGTCTTGATGAGTTCAGCCCTCAGTATGGAAGGAAATTAACAACTGCTTTTACCCATTAACACTATTTATTTCTGCATCCCATATTACATTTTACAATTCTGCATTCCCAAGTGAGGGAGAAGCTTTTGGGCTGAAAATGTTACAGAGAAAAAGCTCCAAGTGAGTAATTTTTTAAAGAAAAGTTACAGAGTGTTTGTAGCTTTAATTGTGACCCATGTTATTTATCAGAGAAAACGATGCTGATAAGGAAAACCTGCTTGAGCTACAGGGTGAGAAAATGGGTTTTTAAGGCGTTCAGGTGGTTGCTGAAATACACGTGTGTGTCGCACTTGCTTTAAAGCTGTCAGATTTTAAGAATATTGCCTTAAGTGCATCAGTTTGTTTAGTGTGTTGCTGGGAAGTCATTCTTTGCTTCTTACTGGTCTTGTGAATCCCTTGTAGCATACTACCTTCTGTCCACTTCTGTATTGGTAGTGTTACAACACTGACACCATAGTAAATGTTTCCTGTCTCTGTAGACATTAATGAAGTAATTCAAACTGTGCCCTCTGGGCACAAGATTGAGAACTCTTGAACAGTTCTAGTTACTGAAGTGTAAAATTCACTTCTTGCCTGTTGAGCTGCTGCACACGCTTTGACAAGTACAAAGAAGACAGGGCAGTGTGACAAGCTTTTGTGATTTAGGAAGCCATGAGCTGTAGGACATAATTACAGGAAGTTGTGTCCATGGCACGTGGATTTATACCCCACAGCGGTTTTTTTGTGCATTAGGATGCACCTGCACTATCACCGTGTAAAATGCTTCTAATCTCAGGTTTGGGACTGCAACTTTTTCTGGTTTTTCAAAGGAAAATTGAAGATGTTGAAGTGTATTAGAAATCTTAGATGCACAATCTATCCAACACTATTGTGTGGTCCAAGAAGTGGAACAGAACACCACTCATGTCACTTAAGAGATGACAAGCTTGTCTCCTGAATGATGAATAAGCAGGAACATTGTTTGGGAGAAGGTTAAATCCATCTAAAACTGAACACTAGACAACATGAAAATGGTGGTTGGCTACAAGTGACCACTTGCTCCACCTGGCAGTGAGTGCAGTGGAAAAATAAGCTGGATAGAAAGGTGGAATCACGTCAGCAAAGTCAACAGTATCACGGCTTCACAAAAACACCACAAATTAGGTACAGAAAAACCTAAGGAGTAACAAAAACAAATGTGAAAACTACTATTAAATCCCAATTTATTGTAAAAGCTCTTCTTCAAATACAATTTTCAGCTTTTTATGTAGCAACTCCAGTGCTGAGATGAAGCTTTGACAAAGCAAAACTGTGTCCTCATGTCCTTGAAATTGAATCTAAGGAAAATGCGACAGACGAGGCTTAGGATGGTCTTGTTTGTGTTTTTCATGCCTTTATTTTCAAAAGAATTGGAAAAAATACCATTGCCTGAAGAGCAGGTTGTCTTTCATTCCCAGCACCTTAAACCTACAGTGTAGCTTCCAGTATTTATTTCTCACAAACAGCTGGGGGAATCAATCCGGTTCAGAGCTGTGGATTTCTGCAGCGGACTTCCAGGGTTGTGCATTTTGTGGCCCGGTGCAATGCTGACGGCTCTCCAGCAGTGGTCTCCCCAGCCTCGTTTTATCTGCCTGGATCCAACGAGGCGGCAGGAGCACTGCAGGGCACACAGTGAGGAGATTTTTCTAGCGATGTGATGGACCGGATAGCATGTGTGTTTGTGCAAATACAAAGTAAATGTATGAATATATCCTGCGTGCCTGCTTCTTGTGATGCAGAACAGGCTGTAACGCCTCTCTTGACATGCTCAAGTGGGTTGTTCCTTGTTCTAGCAAGTGGACTAAAACAACAGTAATGAGCTTGAATAAGAAGCTGCTCATGTTTATCATAACATTCAAAAGTGGAAATAAGCTGCTGTTAAACAGATATTTAAGACACTGTGAGTATTCCTTGGTAATTCTGCAAATCCAGGGACAAGCAGACTGACGGATCCAGTGGTGGATCTCTATTTGTTGCAATTACTGAGAACAGCAGGAAAGACACAACACTGATTTCGTTCTCTCACTGAAGCCATGCTGATGGTTTTGATGAGACTTTCAATGCCACCTCCTAACCCTGTCCACCACGTTTTTTGCCCTGTCTTCCCATGAAGGGGAACCAGTGTGATCATTTATCTTCATCTGGGTAGCACTATCTTAATTTTTCTTCCCTGATGCTGAGTTTTGAACAGTTGGGCTGTTTGCGGCTGAATCAAACAGGCTTGTTTGTTTTTCAAGCACGAGTGAGTGTAATTCTCTGTCTTCTCCTCTCCCCACCCTCCTTCCCCTCTGACTTTCTGGATGAACTAGCAGAAGTTGGGGCTATCCTCTTGCTCCTCCCATGCTTTATGGGGCTGGAGGCAGCTCTAACCCCTCCCAGAGAGGGAAGCTGGGCAGAGACAGCCCAGTGCCTGCAGCAGTGCCTGAGCAGAGACCTCATCCTACCGAACCTCATCCGTTCCCAGCAGCCAGGAGCTTTGTCAAACTCCTGCAGGCACTCTCCTGTCCAGCTTGCCCCACCAAAGGATCAACATGGTGGCCACCTGCCTGCACCTGGCTGGATTTGTCTGCAGTTTTATAGGGTGGATTGGGGTGGTTGTGGCAACGGCCACCAATGACTGGGTGGTGACTTGCGGCTACACCATTACCACCTGCAGGAAAATGGATGAGCTGGGATCCAAGGGGCTGTGGGCAGACTGTGTCATGGCAACAGGCCTCTACCACTGCAAGCCCCTCGTGGACATCCTCATTCTGCCAGGTATGTGTGCCCCATCCTTCCCACCCAGAGGTGTAGCCTTTTGCTCTGAGCAGTGCAGCTCGTGCTGAGGAGGCATTGATGGTGAAGCTCATTCTACTGTATCAGCACAGGAGATGGTCCATGCAAAGAAATGTGAATGATAGCTCTTAACATGACTCTCATTAAATTATAGCTGGTTTTAATCTTACCCAGGCATCATGCACTATGTGTGGCTATTGAAGTGCAGTTAATATTTAATCTCTCTTTGTAAATGCTGCTCCTTTCACATCTCATATCTAGCTTGCACTGCAAAGCTTGTATAGATGCGATGAGGTGTCACAGAGTACTTTGAGGTACAATACAGTATTTCAAGTTGTGCTTTAGGGGATGATGAACTATTACAAGTGTTAAGGTTCTACTCTTTAAAATGATTTTGAGTATAATGAATCGTTCTGCATCTATTATTAACGCTGCTATGGCTTTTGATCCTTTGAAAGATCGTTAGTCTTGATGGTCTTGTGCTTCTCACACTTCTAAGGTAGTTTTTAATGGGCAAACAGATGTAGCAAACAGATTTAACTTGCCTTGGTATTTTCGATTATGTAGTATATTTCATCTCATTTACTGCAATGCAAAAGTTAAGTGAGGTGTCTAATCAGTATGAATACATCTTTTGAGCTAATTAAACCTGTCAAAGCCTTGTGTGGGCTTGTCCTTGTAAGTTAGTTAATGATCTTAACCTGTTTCAATCACTGCTAACTCTGTAGCACCTACTTGTTCTGCTGTTTCAGGTTGCACCTCCTCAAGTACATCAGAGAAGCCAAAGCTGACAGGGTAGAAATAACCATTCCTTGTTGTTTTCTTTCACATTTCATGATGTATTTGTTTAAACTGCTGTAAAAATAATTTCACAAGAGTTCAGAAAGGTTTTCCTGAGTTTCTCTCTGTTACAGGACCGAGTCTGTGTCACATAGCGCTTAGCACTCTTGAATCTCTCAGACTAGCTCCTATTGTCCTTTTCTCTCTGGGGCTACTTTTATTTCAGTAGATTTTTCCCTCCTTATGTCTACCATTTTTCAGTGTTATCCAGCACTGAAGACAGAGAAAAGACTGGCCCTGAAGAAAAGTTACGGAACGAAACGCAATGAATAGGCAGACGGGTTTACAAGCGGCAGAAAAAAAGTAAAAACCACAAAACAAGAAGCTTCTGCTCGTAACCTGTTTGCTACCCAGAGCTTGCCATGAGAGGGAAATTTATCCCGGTGTGCCTGATGACTGCAATGCATTCGGAGTCTTTCATCGCTTGAGTCAAGTCTTTAAAACGAATGTGTTTGTAATCTTGTTTGGTCGAGATTGATTGCACAGAAAACATACTGGGCACTGCCATCTCCTGTATTTAGGGTCTCATTTTCCCCCTTAACTCCTCAGGCAACTCTTTTTGTGACATCTCCTCAAAACAACAAAAAAATAAATCAAACAAATATTCCATATAGGCAGACTCTGCACTTACAGGAACCGCAAAGTCACCCGTATGTCTTACCCAACGTCAGTGGGACTTGCTGGAGGCCCCTGTTTGCTGGTGTTTGAGGCGTCATGAAACTCCATGTCTGACTGTGGTAGCTTAGTTTTATTAACAAGAGAGGAAAGAGCCAGTGTATTCACTCTGCCAAGACTGTCCCGAGAGCCCGTGGAGGCTCACCAGGAACTGGAGCAAGTTCTCCCTTGTTCTTTTCCTTTTGTGTTCAAGTAATAACTGGTTGTTATTTATTTATATAGTTTTTCAAAATAGTGTATAAAAATTCTATATATGGAAATTAAATTCTACATACATAATATTAAAAAAATCTCTTTTTGGTAGATTTTTTTATGTTCACCCTCACAGAGTGGAAGAAGTGTCACAGCCCTGCCCAGCACATTGATGGTCCCCATCCCATGTTGTTCCTCACTGCCTTGTGTTAGTCTGCTGCTGCAGGGATGTAAAAGATGAAAACCCAGGGCATTTCCAGAGGACTAATGTGGCCCTTGGTTTGGCAACTCTAACAGCTCTGCAGGGTGCAGCTATTTCTTCTCCTTAAGTAAAAGCTGTGTTCATTCAGCTCAAGTTGCAGGTCTCCTCTGAAACCCCATTCCTGGTCTCGGTTCCTGAGGTGCAGCATCAGGACATGGCTGGGATTGCTGAGTATCCCTCCTCCTCCTCCCAGGTCGACAGTGCTCAGTTCTTCAGGGCGGCTGGCAATACTATCTCCTGGACCTGCATGTTTCAGCAGTGGTCTTTAACTAAGCCCTTCTCTGGATAGCTGGGGAGCCCCTCTGCTCACAGCAAGCTGCTGTTTAAGACTTTAAATTCTTTTTAATCAAAGCTCTCTTCATGAAAATGTATAGGGAAAACTTGTTGCTAGCTGTTTCTCCTACTTTCCTTTCCTGTATTTCAGAGCTCCATGATTTCTCAGTGTCTTGCTGGGAAGGGCTCATGTTTTCCAGGCAGAGCTATTTGTTCGTTGGAAAATTTTGAACCTGCACATCCTGCGTTCATGCACTACCCACTGTGCTCTGGGCTCTCTGTCTCGTGGCTGGTGAAGATGTAGTGTTTACACACAGGAGTGAACCCCTCTCCTGTACTCCAAGGGTTGGTTGCTAATCAAACTCCACCTGTGCCGAATAATCAAAACCCTCTTGCCTTGCCTTGCCTTGCCTTGCCAACAGGGTACGTCCAAGCGTGTCGAGCACTGATGATTGCTGCCTCAGTCCTGGGTCTTCCTGCTATCTTCTTGCTGATAACAGTCTTGCCCTGCATCCGGATGGGTCATGAGCCTGGAGCAGCAAAGTACCGGCGTTCCCAGCTAGGAGGGATCCTCATCATCCTCCTGGGTAAGTGACGACTCTGTGTGAAGAGACAGAGGTCTTCCTCCAGTTCCAGATGGTGCTGTGCAAGCTGCCTGAGCATGTTCACCTGGAGGTACATTTGTCCAGGCTGGGCTGACCCTTGAGGTTCTTCCACATGAACAGGAGGCAGGGGGACAAAGCCATGAGGCAGGGAGTGAAGCAGGGCAAAGAGAGAGGGCTGTGAAACCCTACTGTGCTTTGTCTGATGGAGTCTTCAGGCACAGCCACTGCCTGTGTCTGTGGGAGGGTGACGGTCACTGCACACAGGCAGCTGCTTGCAGGTACTGGTTTTGCTGGTTGACTGTGGAAGCGATGCTATTTTTGGAAAAGGGTCTGAACTCCCAAGCTGCTTACAGGGCATAGATACCCTCAGAATTTTCCCTGGGCATTGCAGATGCAGTGGGGTCAAAGTATGTGGGAAGGGAAGCCTGGGCCTGAGGGGGTGCTGGACCCGTGAGGGCAGCAGGGGAGGGTGGAACAAGGAGGTGGCATGGATCTGGGGAGAAGGCTGGCATGCCTCCCAACCCCCTCTGTCCTCCAAGTTCTCCTGGGAATTTCTTCCCGTTCTCAGTGCCTGTGGAGGAGATTGTTTTGAGCAGCTCAGACTGTGGAGCTCATTGTCCTCAGAGCAACACCTGCGTGTTCTTGAAGCCTCGTCATCTCAGCAACAGGCTGCGGTGCCTTGTTTTTACCCGTCTGTGTGGCAGAGGAGGAGGGGTGAGGGAAAGTGGCCTCTTTGTGTGGCTCTGCTGGTCGCTGGCGGGCAGCGCTGACATCATGCCCGTCTTCTTTCTTCCATTTCTTCTTACTTTTTTTCAAGTGACCACTGTGTGCTCGGAAGGGCTGTCCTTGGGATGCTCCTTCCTTGCAAGTGGTTGCTTCTCCAGTGCCTTAGTGAGAAGCAGTTAATGCAAGTCTGTACATCTGAAATCTAAGGGACTGAGACCAAGAAGCTCTTTCAATGCTTATGGGGTTTAAGGGCAGGTTGCCAGAGCTGGAAGTCCTAAAAATCATCTTTATAGGGTCTGCTTTTGACATCCTCAGCAGCAGCAGCCACATTAGAGAGTTTCTTGGAATGTGGCCTTCACCCCTGTTTCAAATCCTTGAGTTGTGTGTTTTGGTTTGGAAAAGTGAAAGAAAAAGCGTTGGGTACTTTGCTCCCTGTCAAAGAAATTCTGGTGCCAGAGGAGTCTGCTCTGCTGGATTTCCCCTGCCCAGGAAGGGGGAGGCTCAGCAAAGCTACCCTTCATGGCAAACGTGCTGTAGGTCAGCCCTGTTTGCATGGCTACAGACATGGTGAGAATATTGCTCTTAATTCTGCTTTTCCCGAGGTCAAGAGCGTTACAGGACCAGCACATGGAGCAAATAAAACAGTGACAGTGTTGGGTAACGCTGTAGTACCATAAGGGAAGCCCCATATCTTGCAGCACTGTACCAGGATGTGGGGTCTAGTGTGCCACTGTCCTATCCTGGTCTTGCTATGGTGTGACACCAGGGAGGACTTGAGATGCTCCATAAGGCTCTTCTCCACCTCAGAACATGGTTTTTCCAATAAGTAGATCCCATGTGGCAAAGAAATGTGTATTTACAGGGACACTGCTGACAAATGCTCTTTTGGCTGGATTTGGACTGAGAATCATAGAATCATAGAATCATCAGGGATTGGAAGGGACCCCGAAAAATCATCTAGTCCAATCCCTCTGCCACAGCAGGATCACCTCACTGGAGAAGTTATAGGATCAGAATCACTCTGGGTTGGAAGGGACCACCTGATCATCCAGTTCCAACCCCCCCAC
>JAOXOE010000702.1:15695719-15729049 GCA_028565055.1 Phoeniculus purpureus | reverse complement strand
TTGTAATAAGGGCTCCAGAACTGGACGCAGTACTCCAGGTGGGGTCTCACCAGAGCCGAGTAGAGGGGGAGAATCACTTCCCTTGACCTGCTGGCCACACTTCTTACTGATTGTTTCCCCATGAAGTATCTGCAGTGGTTTGCTTGTGCCAGTGATGTCCTGAATGAGCTGGGCTGGGAAGAGCAGCCTGGTGGCAATATTTTAGTCACAATAATGTTCTAGTCATGATTACACTAGTGCTCATCTTGTCAGTTCACAAAGGAATAAATAAGCTTCTTTGGCTCTTAGTTTATTATTTTTTTTAACTAAACCAACATATTTAATTTTACACCCCCTCAGATCTTCCCAGGCTAATCAGCAAGGTGGTGTCTTTGGAAGAAGAATAATGTACAGACCTTGGGACGTTGATGTTATTGAAACTGACTGATGACCTGTTATTTTCATAATGAGCCAAAGCATTTAGTAAGCATGAACCAGGCCCAAGAAGTCGTAGTACTGACTTAAAATTAATTATAGTCTAGAATCAGTATGCTTTGGTCAGTTCTGATTTACCTTCTGGACACTGAATTTTCATTCGTGGTCTTCCCTGACTGCACGGGCTCCAGCCTTTTCCTCTAAGTGGAGACCAGCTCCCGGACCTCTGCTGAAAAGAAACCAACCCCTAACAGGGCAGAAACAGAGAGTGGAGATGTGATGAGGGGAGCTGGCCCCATGGCAAACTTCACCTGTCCCTCAGGAAAAGGACAGCAGTTTGTCACTGAAATATAGTAAAAAGGAAAACGGGTTGGAGCACAGCGTGGAGCCAGAAAAGAAATTTAAAACAAATAAAATAGAAGAGTTGAAAACTTGCCAGGAAAACAACAGGCTCAGATATTCCATTGATTTTTCTGTCCGCTGATAATAGCGAGCTGCGGAGTGCAACCTGCGTGCACGCCCTCCTATCCTGCTGCTGATGTATTTATGTCTTTGCTTGATCCTATCTGTCTGGGAGAATTGATTTGTTGCTGAAAACAACCATCAGCAGAGGTTTGCTCTGAGCCGGTGTGAAAACATTTTGTGTGCTGGTGTTGATGGAAAAACCACGGCCCATCCTGTGCTGTTGATACTAATTTGGGGGAGCCCATGCTGGTAACTGAGAGGGCATTTCCCCAGTGGAGGTGAGGGGCTCGAGACACTGCAAAACACGGGTGAAAAATGTGTTGGGTGTTGGGAATTACCACTGCAAATTCACCATACTCATGACTGTTTTCTGGACACTGCCTGAGTTTACTTGTAAAACCATAGGTGCCAAGATTACAGGTTGCCTGGAACATAACACAAAACAGAAATCATGGGTACCTAAACCAAATGCTTTGAAAGAGAAAGCTGTATGACTTTGAGTCAGCAACTCAGAGTAGTTAAATTTAGCTGTGAGAGAAAACTATTCTTTGTTCTGGTGAAAGCTTTTAACTTCACTGTTGGGGAATCTGGCAGGCACTCGCTGTCCCTTGTGATAGCGTAATTCTGCTCCGTCTCCCCCACCTCCCTAAGCATCTTCTGTGCCTCTTGTCCCTGGTTACTTCCATCTGATTCAATTATGCCTGTAATGCAGAATAATGCAGCATTAAATTCTGCCTGTAAGGAGGTTCAGCTCAGAGGATTGAGCTCCTGCAAGTCCACAGAAGGGCTGGGAGCCTGCAATGTGTCTCCATGGAGTTATGGAGGAAGGACACCCACACTGAAGATTACTGAGATGAGTTTTGTGAATCTGCCTGCTCTAGCTGCAACAAGCAGGCAAATTCTCCAGTACCCCAAAGCAGGTCTGTTTTTCCAGCTAGCAGAGTGGATCTAATAGAAAATACTCCTTCTGTCTGCAGACTTTCTCTCCTTTTTCTGTATTGACTGCTGCAGCAATATTGACTAGTGCAGCTCTGCTGTGTGAAGATGTTCATATCTGAGGAGAGCCAGAGGATCTTCTGGCATCATCACGGAAGAGAAGGGGTCATAATTTCCCTATTAAAAGACTTCTTCCTTGTAGGCAGCTATTTTATTCCTTGAAACTTGCCTTTAAATGCCATTTCCAGTCCCTTCGGGATTCTTGGTAAATAAACTTTT
This sequence comes from Phoeniculus purpureus, assembly GCA_028565055.1. NCBI lineage: Eukaryota > Metazoa > Chordata > Aves > Bucerotiformes > Phoeniculidae > Phoeniculus > Phoeniculus purpureus. The sequence goes on along the minus strand of JAOXOE010000702.1, from coordinate 15,726,955 downwards.
TTCCCCAGCCTTTCTCTGGGATAGAGCTAGACCAAACTTTGAACCCACCAAGAAACACTGCAATTTTAGACCATCCTTTTTACATCTTCTCAGAGGATTCTCTGTCATTCTATGATTTACAACCCTATCTATACAGAGTGATGAAACCCAGCTCTGTTTCAGGGTGTTCCTCTTGCTGAGCAACGGGGTCACTGACGACTGACGGCAGCTGGTATCCTCCAGACACAAAGAGGTCAAACTAACCCATGCAAAGTCCTCAGCTTGTGCTTCAGAGACTTCTAGTATTGTCAGCATTAACATAAGGTGGTTTTACATGTAGTTGTGGCACGGACACAAGAGCTGCCTTTGTGTCCGCATCCCTGAGAGCTCTTCTCACCCCACTGCAAGTGTTTTCCTTGGTCGTGGGGGAGGGTCTGGGCAGATAAGGCTCGTACAGTCTATGGACATAAATATATATATATATATTTACTGCTGACAGGAGAAGAAAAGATGATTGTGTCTTTTCGGACAACAAAGCAGCTCTTATTCTGGGGCCCCCTAGAATGCTTTGTGTATTCCCAGCTGATCCATTTTTGTTGTAAAGCAGTAGAGGCCATTGAGCTGTTTGCAGGACTGATCCCCAAGCAGGAGAAATGTTCTCCCCTCCCTGCCTTCTCCAAAAGTTCCTTCCAAAGCTGCGGGGTCCTTGCTTTGAGGAGGCCCAGAATTATTACTGGCTTTCTTAACATCCTTCGAATGTTCTTCTCTTTTCCATAAGAAAATATTTTCTCTCACAATATCTGCAGCTATTGAGGATGGGTTTTCTGCTGCACGGGCCAGGAGCTACGGTTTGTTCTCTGCTTTAACTAAACAGTTTTATTTTTAATCTCACCCCCTCTTTTCTTTCCTTTGCAACTTTAACTTCTTGACACTGCCTGCAGTTACCTTTTAACACGGTCGGTGGAAGTCTGTAATGCTGCCATGGTCCTGTTATTGTTTTGCTCAGATTCTCTGATAGCCACAAGGATGGAGTCCTGCACAGCTTGTCCTGGAGGCAAGTAAATATTGACAGATTAATTCTTCTCAGATGTACAGGCCATAAAGCAGTATTGTTTTAGGATCTGCTCCTGTGCGGTGATTAATGCCATTAACTCCTGTTGCCCTCGGTGCACGCGGAGACTTTGCAGGATGGAGGCAGGACCCTCTGTGAGGGTAGCAAGTGTGACCTTGTGTGGCATGAGAAGAATGCGGGGCACAAGTCTTCTCTCTACTTGAGGCAAACTGTGTGTGTGTGAGCTTGGAGCAATCCATGTGTGTATGCTGCATACTGAAAAGCTGCAGTCTTCTGCATGCAAAACGCTGAATGTAACCTGCTTTCCTGTCCTGAGGGGATCTTCTTCATGTGTCCCTTGCCTGGCAGTCCTCACAGCACCACCACAGCAGCCTTCCTGCTTTTTGTGGAAAAAACCTGTGGAAATTCAAGGAAAATTTGAAGTTCACAGTCACTTTTTGACCTGCTGTAGACTCCAGGTAGAATACTGTTTTCCTCTCATGGTCAGGTGGGATGGGGCTCTGAGCAACCTCATCTAGTTGAAGATGTCCCTGCCTACTGCAGGGGCAGGGTGTTGGACTAGATGACCTTTAAAGGTCCAGTCCAACATGAAACATTCTGTGGTCCTGCAGACCCTTCACATCCCGTGTCTATCCTCATTACTTGATACTGAGAAATTTTCCATAGAGAAAAGCAGAACCTGCTTTCCAGAGCTCAGACATAAAAAAACCCCCAAGCCATCAGCACTGTTCTGCTGCTTATTATGGCCCTGCCCATTATCTCTTTGTATTTTATAAATCTGGTCCTGTCTTGTTAAGGGATATTTCATCAATGTTTGTGCAACCCTTCCATAGAGCAGCTGCAGTGATGCAGCTGGGGACGCAGCAAGCGAGTTCCTGCAGAAACAGTGGACTCTGGGCCACTGACTTTACTGTCTCACCAGTGCATATGGCTTTTGTGGTCTATCTAATCCATTCCTAATTCTGCAGCTCTCCAGGGATGACTTTTAGTCTTTCCCCTTAAAGATATTTTTATGGAACAAATGTGTTTCCCTTGTAATAAATACACCAGGTTGTGTCAAGCAGCAGTTGTTTCTCCCTTTGTTTGTTGGTGCCCGACAGAGATGGATGCTCTCTCTTGCTTTCCCTCATCATGAGGCTCCCACGCTACCTCCTGCTCAGTGATCTCCTGGACCAAACCCTGATGCTGATGTTCCTGGGTCCCACCACAGGACTGTAGTGGAGAAGGAATGGGCTTCCTGTCTTTCTCTTGTCCTGCAGAGCCTTCCCTCCCCTTCTTCATGCCTCCATGGTGGGACGACATGCTGGAGTTACCTTTCCTTTCCATCTCTCCCCAGCCATGTGCGGTGTTGTTGCGACGATCTGGTTTCCTGTGTGCGCCCACCGCGAGACCACCATTATGAGCTTCGGCTACTCACTGTACACGGGCTGGATCGGCTCTGCCCTCTGCCTCTTTGGTGGCTGTGTCATTGTCTGCTGCTCAGGAGATGCCCAGACTTTCGGTGAGAACCGCTTCTACTACGCCTCAGGGTCCAGTTCCCCTACCCATGCAAAGAGCGCTCATGTGTAAGCGCCCTGGGAATGTCCCACGGCTGCCGTCTGATGCTTTGGCTGGTGGGTTTGTGTGCCCTGGGTTTGCTTCTACTGACATACGTGGCGGTCAGGCTCCCGGGGGAAGATATAGAAAAGCAGCACAAATGTCTGGTAGTTTGAAGTGTTGTTCTCCCCATCTGTTCCCCCCTCCCCTTCTCTAGAGAGAAAGCTCCAGCCAGCCCTATCTCCTAGTCCTCCCCATTTTGTCCTGACCACCTGCCCTGTTTTGCAGCCAAGAGGACTCGGATGGTTTGGGGTTGTCGTGTGGGTTTTAGGGTTTTTATTTTATTTTATAGCTCCCCTGATTATAGGAGAGTTTAGAGCAATAAACCAGAAATGAAAGAGACACTTTCCCATTGTTAGAAGGACTCTGGCAGCTTCTCCCACCATGTCATTCTTTGCTTTCCCCTGTTCAAGGTCACCGCTTTGGCACGGTTTGGGCAAGAGGGTAGGGAGGAAGACTGTGCTCTCCAGCCGGGCAAATGTTTCTCTTTTGGAACAAGAGCAGGGGGAAATTTTTTCTGCCTTTCTCTGTAAATACTTTTGTATGAGTTTGATCATGGTAGTAACAGTTCCCCACCCCTCCCCCAGTCATCAGTATGAAGGAAAAAGAACCCAAAGGTCCTAACTACATAGTAGACAACAGCCTTTTTGTATTGTTTTGAATGACTTTGGGGGGCTCTAATCCCCACACTCTGCTCCTGTTTCTTTTATTTTTCATATTTTCCTTTGTATCGAGCAGTCACTAAAAAAGCATGGTTTTACTTTTTTTTTAACTCCTTATTTTCTTCCTCTAAATTTGTGTTCTGCATCATTGAAGCAGCACGTTTTAACACGCAGTGTGATGTACCCGTTACAATTCTGGTGAATACTGATGATGCCTTTGTACCTTCAGTGAAATACTGCACAATAAATAACAGAGTACCTGCAACCACTGCCTGACTTCTTCCTTCCTGCCTGTGTGTTTCCATAGCTTGTTGTTCCGTTACAGGGGTTTCACAATTATTTTTAAGATATTTTTCTTTATTGCAGGATGAGAGGTTCTGCTCTGCTGTGGAATGAAGTTGGCCTTTGGTTTTGTTGGGGAATATTTAAATATGAGTAATCTGCCTGCATGGTACTGACTGCTGCCTTATCCATTGGTTCTTTCAATGTTCTGATAGCAGCTTGCAGCAATGGCATCAACTTCACATCAGGGAGACACAGAGACCCACTGAGGTGGTGGAGGTGCTTGGGAGTGACATTGGGAAGTTCCTGTTGCTGGAAGTGCTCTCAGCTAAGAGTCTGATTTAAACTAAATTAAACTAAAATCACTCTGATTTAAAACTATGTGAGATCAACATCTAACTCTGCCTTTATTGAGGCTCTAGCAATTTAATCATGTTGCTACGAGCCCTATCGGTTCCTGGAGATGTTCACTGAGGTCACATGGTTTGCGTAAGGGAGGCTTTGGGGCAGGGAAAGAGGAGCAGCCACTGGTCAGGACTGGGCAGGGAGGAGAGCCCAGGTGTCGAGTGTGGGAGCAGAGGGTATTGAGCAGGCAGAGGAGAGGACCATACAGATTGGGGGAATTGAGAAGAATTTGCACGCAAGGCTGCTAGTCCAGCTTCAGTGGATGAAGTCTTTTCATATTGGACTGATCGGGACTGGCCGTTAAGGGTCTGGAACATCTTTCATAATAGCTCTTATAGCTATAAAAGATGAGTGTCAAGATGATGGGAAAAATCCTTTCTCATTGGTGCCCAGCAACAGGGTGAGGGGTACAAAATGGAACCTGGGAAATTTCACTTGAAATTCTTTGCTGGGAGGAGTCCAGAGCCCTGGAACAGGCTGCCCAGAGAGGTGGTAGAGTCTCCTGCACTGGAGAGATTCCAAACCCATGTGGATGTGTTCCTGTGGGATGTGCTCTGGGTGACCCTGCTCTAGTGGAGGTGTTGGACTAGAAGATCTCCAGAGATCCCTTCCAACCCCTACCAGTCTGTGACTTTGTTATCCAAACTTGGTGATGCAGCCCTGGCAAAAAGACGCTGTAGCTCCCGCCCCACACCTCCTCCCATGTGAGAAGGTGAGGCCTGACCCTTAAAAGGAGTCACAAGAACGATGGTTGTTCTTCTCCACAACCACCCTCTGCCTGCTTGGCCAACACTGAGCAGCAGCCTGTGGTGTGAACTGTGCGTTGCTGCTGTCCCACACAATGCACCCAAGGCGGGCAGCAGTGTGGGGCCATGGGCAGGACACTTGTGCCCATTACATCAGAGGCAGGGCACAGGCAGTTGTTGTACGGGCCGGGGAATGCGACAAGCACTGCCATTGAACTGTGGGTGCCATGGCCCCAGGGGCGGCGCACAGATGTGCCAGCTTGTGCAGGCTGCCCGGGGATTGTGGACAGAGCACTGCCAGGCAGCGTTTATGGGTTTTTGCTGCTCAGACTGCTGGGCTGCAGCTTGACATATAAACAAAACTGATGTGGGTGGGCTGGAGAAGGATGATCAAAAGACTAGAAGACCTGCCACACGAGGAAAGGCTGAGAGAGCTGGCTTTGCTCAGCCTTGAGAAGAGAGGGCACCAGGACCTTTCTGTACCAGTGCCTAAAGGGTGTCTGCCAAGAAGATGGAGACTCCCTTTGCACAAGGAGTCCCATAGAAAACACAAGGGGTGATGGATACAAAAGTTGCTCCTGGGGAGATTCCAATTGGACTCCAGAGGAAAATTTTTCACTGTAAGAGCGATTAGACACTGGAATGGTCTTCCCAGGGAAGTGGTGGATTCTGCAACCACGGACAGTTTTAAGGCTCAACTTGACAGAGTGCTCGGCCATCCCATTTAAACTGTATTTCTTTAACTTAATGGGATGGACTCAGTGATCCTGGAGGTCCCCTCCAACTTGGGATACTGTGACATCTTCAGTCCTGTAGGGCTGGGGTCCCTTAGTAGAGGCTGGTGCTGCTGTCACGGGTTACCAGCAGCCAATCCCAAATCTAACCCTTAAAAGGCTCTGGACGAGCTGCTGGGACAAAGGAAGAAGCTTTATTTCAAGGAAGGGAATTAAAATCCAAACAAAGCAAAACAACCCTGGAGCAGCCACAGGAGAAGTGACATCTGCAACCACGGGGCAGAATGTGATGAGGCCAAGAATGGGGTGGGGTATTAGTGCTGGCACTGCAAAAGGGAAGTGTTTGGAGAGAGCACAAAGAACACTGAATTTCTTTAGTTTTTGAAGGATCAAAGCTGAAATACCTGCTCTGCTCCCTCTCCAAACACCCTACTCCCTCCATGGGGTTCTCCAGGGCTGTGTCAGCTGCGGCGCTATTGGCTTTTGAGGGCTTTTGGTGCTCATTTGCTGACCCAAAGCCTCACAACAGAGTCAAATATAATTCTCCTGATTGGAAAAACAGCTCCACGCCATGTCTAACATCAGATGTGGAGATAGTTACCGCAGTGTGGGGCTGGTGGTGGTCCTTGATGCCACAATGGAGCCCTCCTCAGCTTCACCACAAGCAGCTACAGCCACCCTATTCACCAGATCATAGGAATAACAGCATGGGGGACACTGGTGGCCCTGAGCACTGTGAAGGGCACAGTGAGCAGTGGTCCCATGAGCAATGCCTGCCTGTGCATGGCGGTGGCACCCCAGTACCCCCTGGGGAAAGGTGGGTGCTGGCAGCATGACAAGCAGAGGGGAGGACATTGGTGTTCCCCAGGACTTTGCACTGCAATAGTCAACCTGCTTTAGGTTTTTTCCTTTATTTATTTTATTGTGTAAACTGATAACCATTTTATTGTCACAACCGTGCAAGTCAATCCCAACATCAGCCTGCAGGAACGGATCTTCTACAAAGGGAGTTTTGCAGCACATAAGGCAAGACCTGTTCATCACTAAACTTCACACTGAAAAAAAATAAATCAGACCTTCAGGTACTGATTTGCTTAACAAAATTGATACGGGAAATTTTTTTATTGTTGTTTTTTGGTTTAGTCTCTCATTTAAAAGATTTACATTACTATGGAAACTGATACTGAGACGCAGTTGTCTCTGGCTTTCTTTAAAAATCCACTCATTCCCATCTGATTTTTTTTTTTAATATAAAGGCACACAATAAAGCTTTATGCATTTATTAAAATATACAGATTTTGGTAAATTTAAGACTTCTTTTCTTAGTATCTTGACTATATATATATATATTATATGTATAGATGTCAACAACACAATCGTCTGAAAATAAAAATCACTCCATAACATATCAGCTTTTTGTTTTCTTTCTCATGACACACTACAAGACCCCATTGTACAATGCACCAATGGGGTTTGGAAACCACACCAAAAAAAAGGACAAAGAATAGAACAAACATTTTTCCAACAAATACACCAATTTCGTACCAGAACTGCAGAGAATTGTTACACCAGAAAATACCATCTGCAAAGAAAAGAAAAGCAAGATATACATCAGACTGAACAAAACGAAGTGAAGGTCATTTACAAGCTGCATTTACAACAACCCATGGCGTTTGGGGTGTGACTTCTCTGCCGCGTGGAGGATGCCAGTGTGCTGGGTCTTGTGCCAAGTGGTCGCAACCCGTGTGGAGTGAATTCATGGAGCAACTGAGATCTGAAAGAGTTGGTCTGGAAGAGTTGAGGTATTTCTGCTCTGTCCGTATCACACGTTGCCCAACCTGGGGTGGGAGCCCTGTAGAGGGCAGTCAGGCACGGAGGGGCCGTGAGCATCTCACCAGTGGTGAGAGAGGGATGGTACAGCTCTGCCCATGTCTTCCCGTTGGGCCTGGGGTGTGAGAACCTCCCTGAGGCACCCAGGGGGAAAGGCTGGATTTGGGGGTTGCAGCATCACAAGTACTTGCACCTCTTCCCAGCATGTAAAATCACCCTCTGGACCAGCAGCGTCTAGAGGCAATGGACACTCCTGAACGTTCTGGCCGTTGCAGCTTTTGCTTATGCCCATGGAAGAACCCAACGCCTGCTAGAAGGGAAAGCATGTGAGCTCTCTAGTTGAGGCTGGACCCTCATGGCCCCCATGTCACAGCCATCCTGCCCCAGTGCTTCCCTGGGAAGGGGAAGGAGGGTCAGTGAATAGGAGCAAGAGCAGCCAAAGGGCTTCACTCAATGCATGGACCAAATGGGGAGGTTTCTACAGACATCAAAGAGCCGAGGATCAAGACCCCATCAAATTCTATGGTGTAACTAGAGCAGACATGAGGACAGACACTACTACTGATAACTGCTCTGTAACAAGAGATTAAGGCTGCGAAAGGATTAACAGGCTTCAATTTGACAGGGTACTTGGGCATGAGTCTGTGGTCTGTCAGATGCCTAAATAACACGTAGAAGCGGGACAGAGATGACTACCTAAGCTGTGGTACAGTACAAGAGCTGGTAGGAAAATAGCATCACTCTTTCTCCCTGAAAATTTAAAGCCAGACCTGTGAGGTGCCATCATGTCTCTTGGATACTTCTAAGGCATCGAGAACACAACCGAGTGGTGACCTTTTCTCAGCACCAGTGGAAAGGCTTCCCAAGACGGCCTGTGAGTGGTCACACACTGCAAACAACTTTTCAGTGGGATGTGCTCAGGTTATCTCTTTGTAGAAGTGTGGTGGGGTGGACAGCAAAAGGTGATGCTGGAGTGAAGCTTGTGGGACCTTTTTTCAAGTCTTTGCTCTTATCCTGAAGCCCTTGCAGAGGCCAAACTTCCCTTGGCTCACATGGGGTGCTCTGGGTTAAGATTTGCAAAACTGGATGTTCTTCTCCACTGGGAAAAGGACTGTAGTTTCATGGAATCATAGAACGGTTTGGGTTGAAGTGGACCTTCAAAAGTCATTTCAGCTCAAGCCCTCTGCAGCAAGTAGGGGCATCTTCAACTAGAACAGATTACTAAGAGCCCCATCCAGCCTGACCTGGAATGTTTCCAGTGATGGGGCATCTACCATTCCTTTGTCACCAGTTGGGACAGGAGTTGCAGGGAAACTTTCTGCTGCACAAAGCTTCTCCATTGAGCTGTTAAGCCCAGAAGCAACGAGGATGGGTATGGATCCAGGTGCTCTGTGCACCAGGAGTCCACTTGCTCATGAAGGGGCTGAGCCTCATCCAGAGAACTAAAGTGTTAATGGTTCTTATCATCACACGTCAGAAATCCTGCCTCATGCCTCCACCGATGCTAAATTGTCTCCTGGGATGCCACCAGCAGCACCTGACACCAGGGATTGGTTTGGGCTGCTCCAGGGGAGCACTGGGGTGGATCTGGCCAGAGTCTTCAGCAGCTGGGTGGTGGAAGGGTGTCACTGTCTGATGGGGAGCTTCCTCAGTTGTTATTTATTCATGAAGCTGTTCTTCTGTAAGCAGGTGGGGAGGGGCTCCAGAATTGGACCTACAGCTGATTGTTGACTCAGCAGTGTAGTTGCAGTCTGTGACCCAAGCCCATTAAAGCCAATGGTGCTGCTGGGATGAGGGTGGCAGGGAACCCGATGGCACTTCTGGGGCCATGGCCATGCTTTAGCCATAACCAGAGGGGCTGTGAGAAACATCCAGCTGCTGACCATCTCTGCCCTGCGAGCCACCAGCTCTGACTGGTTTCAAACTGAAATACAGACACTTCTGTGGGTTTTTCACCCAGCTTCCACTGACCCAAGGCAGAAACAGGGAAAATGGTACAAGGTGGAGATGGCAGCACGGGAGGCAACATCAGCAGCTGAGTCCTCTCCATTTGCCACACATAAGCCAGCTCTGTGAAGATGTGGCTGACTCATCGATGTTGCTGTCTTGTAGGGGCACAGACGCACCCCTGAAGCAACAAGGCCAGAACAAGTGCTAAAATGTGCCCACCACAGCGATGGAACTACAGCACAGTCATCTTTGCAAAAGACACAGCGTAGTAGAAACAGCCCAGCTGCAGGCCAGTGGTGCTCAAGTGGTTCTTTTTGACCATTTGCACAGGGTGGGTTCAACCAAGGAGGTCCAGAAATGGGAGCAGGTTCCCAACCTCAGATCTGGGAAGTCTGGCTGTACTGGATCTTCAAGGTTTGATTGAGGAATGGGCTAATTTTCACTCACAGTATTTGGGATGCTTGGATTTGGGTCGTGTGCCAGGGTTCTTTACACCAGAATGGGCCTTGGAAACATGATGCGATGGGACCAGCATTCCTGGATCCACCTCTTAGCTATTTCTTTTAATGGGGTTCATTTACCTCTGTGTGAACCTACCTATTCGTCTGTCCCTCTGGCTCAGTTTGTACCTCCAGGTGGTTCAAAGAGAAAAACACACAAGCTAGGAAGTGCCAAAAAAATGTGAGGGGCATCCCACCACTGTGGTGGCCAGGTGGACATTCCCCAGGGACAACTCATCTTGTCTTGTCATGTGACTCCTCCCAGTGTCCTCCCAGTTTGGCACATCTCCCACTCCACTGCCTCCACCAGTGTGGCTGGTGCCGGGAGATCAATCAGTGCCAGGGGATTGGCCGGCATTCACCAGAACAAGACCTGGCTGGTGGCACCAGGACAGGCTATGAGTATGTTTGGTTCGGGGTCAGCGGCCATCACAGAGCATGTCCCGAGGACTGGAGGTGAGCAGGGTGGTGGTGGAGGACGCAGAGAGGGTGGGACAGGACAGGGGTGCCACGTGGACCCTTTGCCATCAGCCAGTCAGCGTGGCACCCCACTGCCCACTCTGCTACTCAGGTGAGTAGTCCAACTCGTCATTGGCGATGAGAGCCTCCGACGGCGGTTTGTGCCTGCCTTTGCTTTTTGACTTGCTACTGTTCCGATGGCTTTCCTTTGCTCCTGCCATTTGCTGGTAAGAGAAGCCTTTGTCCTCAGAGGGCCCCCAGTCTGGGTAGCCCTCGCCCTCAGTGGCGTAGGAGAAGCCATCGTCCACAGAGAAAGGATCAACATCCACGTCGTAGCGCTGGTAGGTGCTCTGGTGCAGGGCCTCCTCACGGGCGCTGATCTCCAGTGTGCTGTTCCACATCCCGTAGCCAAAGTAGATGAGCAGACCTGCAAGGTGAGAGGGACAGGGTTGGATACGGGCCACCCCCATAGGATAAAACATCAGTGTGAACACACCATGCCCCAAAATGTCACCTGCTCCCCAAAAACACATCATGGGTGGGTTGGGGATCTGCTCACTGCCAGCCTCCTCCCACCAGCATCAGGCTGACTCCAGCTGATGAGGATCAAGCTTAGGTAAATGCCCCTGTGTTTTCAGAGCAGTATGTGGTGTGGCTGATGGCTGTTCTTTGAAGGGCTGCCAGGATGAGCATATCTGGTGAAATCCTTTCCTACTGCCCTCAGGAATTTCGTGTCGACTTTTGCTTCCAGCCCTACCTGATCTCACCTTCCTGCACCGACCAAATGGATGTGGAGAACTAATTTCCAGCGGATCCTGGGATCCCAGACCTGTGCACAGAGAAACCCAGACTTCTACATGCGCAATGGGTTGGCCACAGAGGGTTGCTGGTGATGCTAAATCCAGAGTCTTATGTGGCAAGACTGCACATGTCTGCCAGGAAAACAATCAGGATTTGCTTCCCTCAACAGGTGAGCAGCCATGGGTGGGCTGGTGGAGTCCATCATACCTTAATGGAGTTGCTTAACTGACTCATTGCCACTGCTGCCAGCTGAAGGGGTCAGCTGTACCCATGGGAGAAGTATTTAATCACAGTGGATTGAACTGGTGCTTTGGAGTCACCTTTGCTTCCAGGTTGAAAGCCTTTCCCTGGATTAGCAGCTTCACCAATTGCCTTTGAGGGACAAAAAAGGCATCATGCATGTCTTCTCCAGGCTAAACAGTGTCTGTGGCAGCTACTGCCCAGCAGCCCAGCTTTGGGTTACAGGACTGTCCCAGAGATGGAGCTTTGCTTTGGGGCCTCAGTCATGCAGGACTGACTCAAGATAACGGCAGTCCTCATCTTGAAGCAAAAGAGGGAATGGCAAGATGCAGCAAAACCATGGAAACAGCCTCCTTGCAATGGGTGGGACCATGAGACCACTGAAACTCTGAGGCACCAGAGAGAGATTCCCAGGTCTGTTCATGTGATCTGGCTCTCCCAACTAAGCGGAAACATCTACAAATTTCAGGAGGCACCCAAGAAAAGCACAAAAGCTGGTGAGCCTGGTGTGGTGGCTTGTGCCTGCCCATCCCTCCTCCAGGGAGGTTAATTCCTACCTTTCTGGGAGGTGGCAGCTGACCTTTACATAAAATCTTGTTCTTTTCCCCTACCAGTTTCTCCCTTTCAGCCCAGGACTCTGAACCCTGCTTCCATAGGGGTAGGCTGCCGGTGAGCTACTTGACCGAGGATGGCCTCTCTGGGTGCTAGCACCATGCTCAGGTCTGGTGTCTGCAACTGGGGCTCCTGTGGGTGGCTGCAATGCATATGCTTACCTATAGGGTTATTATTTCTCTGTAAAGAGTCGTTGACTTTCATGTTGTCTTGTTGCGTCTGTTCTCTATAGACCAGACTAGGGGGCCCTCAGGAGGTGCTAGGAGAGCTGTTCTTTGGGTTTCTGGAGTACATGGGTTGCAACGTAAAGCAAGGGACACTACAGACATAGCATGCTCCTGGCTATGTGCCAGGAAGGCAAAAGCTGTCAAAAAGGGTCCACAACAGAGTCTGTGAGTCCCCAAATCCTCCTGCCACAAAGCTGAGGGCTTAGAGTGAGAAAAGGAGATACACTCCCCAGATCCCTTGGCTCTGCCTCTCCTGTGGCTGATGGGGTTGGGCGGCTCTGGGCTTTGAGAATGCAGCACTGGGATTTTGGTGTGGGCTGATGAAAGGCTCCCATGGGTGAAACAGCAACAAAGCAGGCAGATTTCTGTAGAAATGTGCCCTCAAGGCAATTTCCAGAACCCACCTACTTTGTCTCCAAAGGCTCATCAGAACAGCCCCCTTTGCATGGAGCAGTTGACTTCCATCAAAGTGGCGTTTTTCTGGAGGTGTAATTTTCCATCTAGCTGTGGGCTGGGTGCTCAATTAACCGAGGTTTCTGAGAACTTCTGGGTGACAAGGGACAAAGGCAAGGGACCGGGTGTGTCCCAGCTAGAGAAGCATCAGCCCTAAGCGCTCTAATTGAAGACGTTATTATTAACATCTTTTTGAAAAGGTGCCAGTTAAAACATGAAAATAAATGAATCTGGGACTCACCCACAAAGCACCAGACAGCAAATCGGATCCATGTGACTGTGGACAGCTTCAGCATGAGATAGATATTCACCAGCATAGCGAAGGCAGGGACGAAGGGGAGACAAGGAGCCATGTAGGGCAACTTCTTGGGGTTTTCTGGCTGCTGCAGTATCACAAACACCAGCACGGCGATGAGGAGGATCATCAGCACGATGAGAAGCACAGCCCACCAGCTCTGCTCGTAGATGTAGTCTGACCCAAAAATGATGAAGGAGCAGAAGATGAACATCAGGACGAAAAGCAGAAGCACGCAGGTGGTGACCGTGTGGCCAGTGGCTGCTGTGGGACGGTCCATTTTCCCCGGCAGTCCAAGGTGGATCCTCATTGTGTAGTAGCGAGGCCCAATCAGCTTCTTCAGCTTGATGAGGTAGATGTTCTCGGACTCATCTGCCTCTATCCCTGATGTCATGTCAACTGTGCCGTAATTGGGGTGATTCACGTTATAGGTGGATTTATCCGATTTCCCAATCAGCATCTCGTTATCCCCCAGCGAGGGCAGATTTTTTGCCCCACACGTGTTGGTCGGTGGGCCAGCAAATTCTTCTCCCTCGCTGCCTGGGGAGCAGGCTTCCTTCTCACAGTCGGCCAGGATGCCCTCCTTCTTCCTGGTGTGCTCCTCAGAGAGGAATTTGACGAAGCCATCAATGTCACTCTCGGGCTGGTACCGGAGGAGCAGGACACAGACAGAGACCAGCGTGTAGGCGAGCAGCGTGCCGATGGACATCATTTCTATCAGGTCCCTCAGGCTGACCAGCAATGAGAGCAGTGCCGCAAGGAATCCCGAGACGATACAGGCCACCACTGGAGTTTCCGTGTAAGAACTGACATGGGATAAAAATCTGGAATGCGAAACAGTTGCAGAAGGTTAAAAGTGCAGATGGCATGGGTTCCCTGTTGCCATGTCTGTTACCCAGCTGGAGGGGCCAGGCTCAGAGCTGTCATCCCTTCAGCTTTTGTTGCTTTTTTGTGCTTAGACTCCAGACAGCTGGGGACTGGAAACTGCTGAGACGATCTGGAGTTCTAGGTCAGCTCTGGAATGGGCACCTGGACACTTGCAAACAAGTGCCAAGTTTCTATACAATTTTTTATATTTACATATAAATAGAAAAAATATATTAATCGTACATATACTCATTTAAAATACCAACATACATGTCAATAGATATTATTTATACATGTATTTCTATATAATTTTATATAATATAAAGATGCTTTTGCTCCTCCTCCCACAGACTGGATGTCTAAGTACCAGCATCAGATGAGAAACTTCTGCCTAGATCTTTCCTGATTATCTTCCTCCAGGATTTTGCTTTGAGGTGTGCCCTGTTCTGCAGGCACTGAGTCTGCATGTGTTCACTGCTCCCCAGTGATCGTACTGGCCTGACACAGTGCATGACAGTCCCCATCCCTCCCAGCACACTTCCCTTCCATGTCCCAATGCCAGCGTAGGTATGACTGACCTGAAGAGCAGCCCATCACCAGCCATGGCATAAATGACTCTTGGCATTGGGAAGAGGGAGCCCAGCAGGCTGACAGTCAGGCCGGCCACGGAACCAATGGCAACGATGAACTTGGCTGCATAGAAGCCATGGGCCACAAACATTTCCATCAGCGGGGACTCTGTGTCGATAGCATCATAGGGAACCATCAGTGTGAGGATGATGCTCACCTGGGAAAAGCAAGATCAGCAGGACACTTGTGTCAGCTGGGCACTAGTAGGGCATGGGGGCTGCTTCTTGAGGGTGGGAAGCCAAAATATTTCAAGTCTAATTGGAATTATATCCTCTGTGGAGGAGATGCAAAATACTAGAGGGGCCTTGGAAGGCAGCAAGGTGATGCCTTGAACCTTGTGGCCGTGGTAATTCAAGAGGCTGTTGAGACTCAGTAGGGTCAGTCACCTCACATTGGCCTTGTTCCTGTGTGAGGACAGCACCGTGTGATCGTGCACCGCCATGGGACAGACCCAAAACCCAAGATGGCATTGCTTAGGGTAACACTGATGCTATTTGAGCCAAAAAGCAAGTGGTTTCAAAAGAAGCCAACAACACTGCAGGAGAGGCAGTGGGTGAGTTCTTTGGAATTACCAGGACAGTATATTTTTCTCCTTTGTGACTTAATTTTGCTCTTTTGCAGGCAAAATCCCAGAGGACAGACATGTATTCACTGGAATGCAGAGTTGCTGGATATGTCTCAGGTGGCCATCTCTCCTCATCCCCACTCCTCACTTGAACCTACTCTAGTTGCAGATGTCTTTGCCTACTGCAGGGGGTTGGACTAGATCAGCTTTAAAGGTCCCTTCCAACCCAAACCAGTCTGTGACTCTATGACTCATCTGTGCACACGTAGATGTCTACCTACAGCTAGTACTTACGGACACATATGCTGTCAAGCACGTGACAAGTGAGGCTGTGATGGCGTAGGGGATGGAGGTGTTTGGGTTCTTTGCTTCTTCTCCCGTGGTTGCAATGATGTCGAAGCCGATGAAGGCATAGAAACAGGTCGCAGCCCCTTTTAGCACCTGTATGGAGGATTGAGCATCTGGGTGCCAGGAGGAAGACTGGCACCCAACCAGGGACAGGGAACTGAGCAAAAATGAAGGAGCCCACTTCTGAGCTAAAGGGTGAGTGGGAGCAGATCGGGAGATGCACATACAGATCTGGATATTCCCATTTGGGAACTGACCCTGGAGCACCCATAACCCAATGATTTGGCATAGGGAAAAGATTTCAACATGCAGCCTGAGTCTCTGGAGGATGTGCAGCTCACTCGTGGCACACCACAGACCTGTGACCGTGCAGCACCCGAATCTGCTGAGAGTAGTACAGGAGACAATTACCCAACCTCAAGTTTGCTTTCAAAATCCTCCACCCTAATATCTGTTGATATTAGTGGGAATTTGGAGCATGTTTACATGTTCCATCTTAGCAAGATGTCCCAAGCGGCAACAAGATCTGCTAGCAGAGGAAGCAGAAGAGAGCAGCCCCAGTCAGATGTGCTCCACTTTCCAAACAACCTCTGTTTGCCTTGGAAGCTGCAGACAGGTTAGGAGCACACACTGGAGCACTGGGATGAGGGGTTATTTGTACTGTTTAGTTATCTTTTTAATGTCATTTAAAAAAAAAAATATGCAGCATTAGCAAGGACATTTGAGGATTGAAATGCTGAAGCAGGCAGAGGACTATGTGGCTCTGAGTGAGCTAACTGTTGGTTGTAGCACCCTCGCATCCACCCAGCTGGCTGGGTACCTTTGTCTGTTACATCTGGAGTGATGGAGCATACGGTAAAACTCACCTTTTTCAGGGGACTGCCTGTCATTGCCCTTCTAAAGCATCGCATGTGCTTCTGGGGATCTGGTGATTGTGCTGTGTGTGGTGAATTTACTTTCACAAACAATATGGGAGATGAACCCCTAGCTGAAAATGATGGGAAGACCTATCAGTTTGGATGGGTTTTGGATAACTATCCTTTAAAACTGTGGCTTTTTGCTAAGAGATATTTGTTGAGCTGAATTGGAGCAAACCAGCTATTTTTGGTTTTCTCTTCCTCATTCCTATTGTACGGCACAAAAAGCCAGGCACAATCCAAAGGCAAATACAACCTCCGCTCTCAAACAGGCCTTGGTGTTCTCCTCCTCACTGGTGTTCTCCAGCAGAAAGCTACTGATTTACTGGGAGGAGGTGCAGGGGAGCCTGTGGCAGCTTGCAAACCTTGCAATAATCAAGGTTCTTGGTTTACTTTACTTTCTTGCTTATTTTTGTGCATAAAGCCCCGGTGGAGCCAAGCAGTGTAAATCTGAGAAATTACCTTGGGTTTAGGCCAGCAGAGATATTTTTCAATCTCTGTTCATCTTTGGATAAAAACCAGTGCAAGCAAGCTAAAAAAGCCAAATATGTCCAAAATCTCAGTAAGCTTTGAAGGAACATCCATGAATTAAGTACTGGCAGGTGGCATTATGAAGTGCTCAAAACAAATGCTTGAGAACATTGTTGTTGAAAGCCAGCCAACACAAGTATCTCCCCCTCTGCAGAGGCCAGGCCAGCTCCTCCTGAGCGTCCTGTCTTGGACAGCCACCGCATTTTGCTCCGTTGTCTGGCAATGAGTGACATTTCCTGGTGTACACTTTCATGTGGAGTTTGGCCCTCCAGGAGGACACTCTGGAAAAGTTTTGGGTTTATTCTAAGAAGAGATATGGGCAAAGCATTGATCTATTCCTTGGGTTTGGAGGAGTGAGGAGGTCTGGTTCCAAGCCTGATGTGGTGGAAGTTGGAGGTCTCTGGCCAAAGTTTAGGTGGGTTTGGCAGGGCTGAGATTTGGAGGGTGCGCTGGAGGTAGGCTATATATAACATGAGCAAACTTGAGTGGGTGGCAGGTGGGTGGCACTGCTTGGGTGCTCTGTGTGCATTTAGAACTTACCCCTGGCCATCCAAATGGCAGGAATTGCCCTTCGGCCCAGTTGTCGCCTTTGATGTAGAAGAGACCAGCAATCATGATGAAGATCCAGACTGCCAGGTTAATGACATTGAGCACGTTGTTCAGCCCCACTGAGTTCTTCACCCCCATGGCCACGACGATGGTGACAATGACAGCAATGACTAGAGCAAGAAGGTCAGGGTACGACTCCTCTCCTTTCCCTGGGTAAAAGAAAAGAGGTGTGTAACTCTCCACCCATGGCTGTGGACAGCATCTCCAGAACCTCTGTGGGAGATTTTTAATTCACTCTACAGACCCTGAGACTTCGCATAATGTCTTGGTCTCATTGCAAATGTGCTGTGGTAGCTAAAGTGGTTTCATTAAGGTGATAAATCTTGGTGCTGTGACACTGTTGGGAGTTTTGGGAGTTCAGCAAAGTAACAATCGGGTCCCAGTTTCCATAACATGTATCTGCCAAGTCCTGATTAAAACTCAGTCAAGCATTAAATTTTCATGATGCAGGTAGGGTAACTATTTAACTTACTGGTGGCAACTGTGGACTTGTTGCTGGTCATACAGGACCATCACAGCCCTGAGTTTCTACTCAGGCAGCACTGCAGACACCAGCTTGTCCTCTCTGCATGTGCTTTATGGGACCAAGCAGGGTGCTTGTACTGGATGAAGAGCTCCTGCGCTGTCCTTAGCCTCTGACATTTTGCTTATGCTTTCCTCTGTTAAATGCCAGCTCACCCAAAAGGTATTGCGTATCACATTCCCCTGCATCCCGCCTGTGGACCAGCCTGATCTCCCTTATGAGGAAAGGCTGAGGGAGCTGGGTCTCTTCAGCTTGGAGAAGAGGAGACTGAGGGGCAATCTCATTAATGTCTATAAATATGTAAAGGGTGGATGTCAGGAGGATGGAGCCAGGCTCTTCTCAGTGATGTCTAATGATAGGGTAAGGGGCAACGGGTGCAAGCAGGAACATAGGAAGTTCCATGTAAACCTGTGAGGGTGACAGAGCACTGGAACATGCCATCCAGAGAGGTTGTGGAGTCTCCTTTTCTGGAGATATACAAAACCCATCTGGATGTGTTCCTGTGTGACCTGTCCTAGGTGATGCAGCTCTGGCAGGGGTGTTGGACTAGATGATCTCTAGAGGGCCTTTCCAAGCCTTAACATTCTGTGATTCTGTGAGATGGTAAATAATGAATGAAGCCGAATATCCCTGACTTCCGATGGGCTTAAAATTACTCTTCAGGCCCTAATTAACTCTGGTAGCTGTTCACGGTGTGACACACCTAGTCCATTCAATGTCCCAACGCTGTTGATCATCCATCGGCTGATGGTGTGGTTGGCCAGCGAGTCGAACATGCTGCTGAGGGCACTGGCGCCAGCGGCTGTGCCAATCAGGTACTCCAGGATGAGGTTCCAGCCAATGAAGAACGCCACAAACTCCCCCACCGTCACGTAGCTGTAGGTGTAGGCAGAGCCTGTGGTCTTGGGGACCCGCACGCCAAACTCAGCGTAGCAAACGCCTGTTTAGAAGAGTACAAAGCAATAGAACATGGGCTTTGAAAAGGAAAAAGTAGAAGAAAAGCTAAAAGGACTGTTTAACTGGAACTGTTTGGGAGGAGATTTCAGTGGGCTTCAATCCTTTCCAAAGTCCTTGTGTATGTGCTATGTCAGGATAAAATAAAATAAACAATTCAATCAATAATGAATGTAAACAATTTAATTATTCTAATAATCCATAATGTAATTATATATAGTATACATTACGTATATTATCTATTGTATAAAATAAATGTAACATAATGAAAATAAATAGTTTAGAGTAATTATAATAATTAAATCAATAAAACCCTGACCTGACATGCTGCTGCCTTATAACAGCCATTAGTTTTTACTTAAAGGGAACAGACGGGCTTAATAATAAATTCCCCATGTAACTGTGGAAACGAGCGCTGGGTGTTTAACACTGATTAAACCCCTGCCCTGAAGACCCCAGTTCTGCTCCTACGGGCTAATGGGTTAGGGCCATTGTAATCGTTGTGTAAATATGTAGTAATTGTTGAGTTCTTTATCAGCTACTATTCCCTATTTAGAATATAGTAATTGCTTCAGATCTGCAATCAGTGCAGTGCATAGAGAGCAATGAATAATTTATAAAAGCGTTATGAAGCCACTGCTCTTCCAGTAAGTTCAGCTCGTACACAGTACAAACAGAATTACCAAATCCCTACGCTGAACTCGGAGTTTTCTCGGTGTCGTTCCATTCAGCGCTTAACCCGCACGCGTGACGCTGGCAGTGCTTCCCCATGAGACTCTTCACAACTTGCTTTCTGCAAAGCAGGAGCAGCCAGACACCCACATCATCCAGCCTCCTCATGGACTGTCACTAGTCAGAGCTGCTGAAAAATGCATGTGCTTGGCAAAGGTAGGACACTCACCGATAGCTACGGGCCTGAATGATTTATGAAAGAGGTGGCCTCATGTGGACAAGTGTCTCATTTCTCTTTGCTGGCCTTAAAAATCATACGATCTTTCTTGAAGGAAGCTCTACTTTTAGCCAATGACACAATAAGGCTTAAAGAGGTTTGTTATTAACACAGAATGATAACAGCAAAGCAAAGGCTCGAGTGTGGAGAAAATGTTTTGAGTTTTCAGTTGCTCTACTAGGATCCCTAAATAGAAGAGTCATCTTCCACAGTGCACTGCATACAGCAGCACGTTGTGGACACCTGTATGAGGCATCAGCATATAGCAAGAAAAGAAACTACCTCTTTATGATAGCATGCAGTAACCAGCCCCAGGAGGGGCACGTGATGCAAGATCCCTGACCTCTGGTGGCCCACACAGCCCACTCAGCTCTGGGGCTGCAGGCAGAGGCTGGGCACACTCGCCCTGCCACAACTTTTTGAAGCTGGGGGAAGATACCTATTTTATTCCCTCAACCAAGAGCGTTTTCAAGTTCCTGCAGAAAACAAACCAACACAGTGGCTGGTTGGAAGAGCCATTATTTTCCACAAGAACACACCTCCTTGAACATCAGCTGCAGCATGTGATAGGTGCGACGGACACCACACCAGTGCCATTATGCAGTTATCAACATTCTTGACATGAACACAGATGAATGGTTTGGTCCATAACATTGTCCCTTCCAAGATGAAGGGGGCAGGAGGTGAGGCAGCCAGCAGCTTTCCATACAGCACATATATATGGAATAGATGTTTCCATGGTAGTGGTGGCATGGGATCACACTGGACATACTGACCTGCCCAATGAACTTGCCCTGAACTGACCCTGCCTAGACCTCACCTGTGAACTTTAGTGGTGTGAAGTGCCTTGGCAGGGTAGGAGAAGGGACCACAAAGTCCCCACTGGCTTCAAACTCAAAATCCCAGTGTCGCAGCAGTCACTGGTCAGCACGACTGGTAGTATGAGGAACTAGTGCAAGCACCACAGCTCAGTGCACCCTCTTGGCTGCTACCTTGCTTTTGGTGTTCACTGGTGGCCTTGTTGTGGATGCTGCCTTGCTGCCACCTGGCACAAGGCCACACAGGGACCATTAAACATCCCACAGGGTATGGCATGGTGGGAGTGGCATTTGAGGTGAAACAAACCTTCAGGGAGGGGCCTTTCAGCAGCACTGAAGCAAACACCAATTAATTAATGCTCCTATGCAAGAAAACCAGAGGGACCATCCTTTGTTAACCAAGAGCTACTGATTTAGCATGGCTGGTATGCAGCAAAATCCTATTTTCAGCAAGCCTCAGAGCCTGTCCTTTTGGGATTCATGATCACTGGGTGCAGATATACAAAGCCAGTTCCATAAAGAAAGATTCTTTAGAAAAAGGACTCCCATCTCTCCAGCCCCACTCAAGCAGGTCATGATCAGCCACAGCTGGAGCCCCTTATCTCGGTTTTTATCCTGCAGCCAGGCAGCATCTCAGGTGCATGTTCAGCTCTCCCCGGCTCCATCATCCCTCCTGGCTGTTGCTGAGGCTGCTGCCATATGGATGTCAGGTAAGAGCAAAGCCTTGTGACTCTGTGCTTGAAATCTCCACTAAGGGTTGCTGGGGCTGCAGAGCAGCTCCCATGGGAGGATGGAGCATCTCTTTTTCTTGCCCAGCCTGACACAAAAGCCTGCGGGGCTTGTGTGGCAGAGAAAACTCTCTCTCACTGGTAACCACCACTGGGGTAGGACCTGACCCTTGTCTGTGTAAGGGGTTTGTAAAACATGATCACAGAGTTGTACTGTTTGAGGAAAGGAGATCACCAAGGGGACAAGCAATGGTGGGTGGAAAAGGCTGTGAGAGTGTGACAGGGCTGTGTAAGTGACAAGCTGCTTGTTTTTGCCAAGGGTTTTCTGGTTAGACATGGGAGTAAGAATGGGGAATCCTGGGGGTTGCAGTTGATGGAGGGAGCCTGTGGTGTCTGCTGTGCTGGAGGGCTTGTGGAGAGAAGCTGTGGAGAACATTTCTGTTTGGGAGCTGAAGAAAAGGCCTTCCGGTGAGAGAATGAAAGTAATTGATTTAATTTATCAGTTTAATCGATTATACCATGTCTGTAAGCACCCTGATGGGGAACCCTGATGGGGCACGTGTTGCTTAAACCTAGGAGACGGCATAACTGGAATTTGTTAGGTAGGTGAAACTAGACTAGCCAGTGCAGGGGGGTTTCCCACCGGTTGGATCTGTCTTCCCCATGGCTACATCCCAAGAGGAGCCAAATAGCTTTCTGGAAGGGACATCTTTTTAGCCATAAACCTCTTTGGTTCAGGCAGTGGGATCACAGCATTCTAGAGTGGATTGGGTTGGAAGGGACCTCCAAAGGTCATCTAGTCCAACCTCCCTACAACAAGCAGAGACATCTCTAGCTAGAACAGATTGCCCATCAAGCCTGACCTTGAATGACCAGGCATGGGGCCTCCACCACCTCTCCAGGCAACCTGTTCCAGTGACCCACCACCCTCAGATTACAGAACTTTTTCTGATGTCCAGCCTAAGTCTACCCTTCTCTGGCTTAAAACGATGACCCCTTGTGCTATCATTCCATGCCCAGTTCTTCCTCAGTCTTCTGACGGGCTCCTTTCAGAGACTGGTGTCTCCAATATAGCGGTCTCATCTGGCCTTAAAATAGTGACGAAGCTCCTTAAAATCACTCTGTGCACACTTATTTGAGCTCAGTTTTTGCACACTGAGAGTGACTGTGATGTGAGAGCTGGACTCCCATCCCCTGTGATCCCCTGTGAGCCAAACAACCCATCCAGCTCCTGAACCCTCAATGAGTTTAGCTTGCCAAATCTGTGTTGCTGTTACAAACAACAGCAGCGCCAGGCAGAAGTGAGGAAGCAGCCAGGGAGACTGTCCAAACACCGCATCCTTCACAGGACACTCTCCCAGGGCTACAAAAGCAAGGGAAGATGAAAGCTGAGTGGGAAGTGTGTAGGCTCCTGTGGGCAAAGGCAGGAGGAGCTCCCTGCTGCAGGGCAGGGCTCATGTCTGGGGTGAAAAAACCCTTTTGGAAGATCTCGTGTTTTTGTTAGATGAGACCCGCTCTAGTGCTCTTTGCTCTTGGTTTGCATCGTGGCCAGCAAGACCCTCAGAGGAGAGGAAGCAGGCTGACACCGATGCTGTTGACTGCTTTGGTTAAAAATGGGAGGTTTGGTTCACTTGTTGCATTGGGATCTCAAATAAACACTGGATCCCACTGCATGTTCTCAGCTCTTGTTCTGTGCTGCACCATAGAGTCATAGAATGGTCTGGGTTTAAAGGGACCTCAGACATCCTCTAGTCCAATCCCCCTGCTACATACAGGCAGGGACAACTCTCACCAGACCAGGTTGTCCAGAGCCCCATCCAGCCTGACCTTGAACACTTCCAGGGATGGAGCAGCCACAACAGGGAGGAATTTCTTCCTGAGATCTAATCTAGATCTGCCCTCTTTTAGCTTGAAACCATCTCCCTTGTCCTATCACTAGAGTGACAATCACTCGTAGTAAGTGCTTCTCCGGCTTTCCTGTAGCCACTTCAGGTACTGCGAGGCTGCTGTAAAGTCCAGTGACAAATGTGTCCAAGCTGCCTTGTCGCTGGGGTGTAACTGTGGCGCAGGGAGGCAGCACTGTCAGTGTGGTTGCTAGGATCTGTCCCTGTCATGGCTCTGGAGAGTGTGACATGCGTCCCCGTGCTGCACCAGGGTTGTGTCTCTGGGGAGGGTTCAAACTCACATGGACTTTAGTGGAGCAGCAGCACAACCTGCAGAGAAAGAACATGATGTGCTAACGTATCCCCGTACAAAAATCCAGAGACTTGGAAGGCTGAGCTGGGTCATTTTGCTGTTCCTGTGGTCTATCAAAGCCTTTTGCCATTCACCCAACTTTCCTCACCCAACCTGCTGATAAAAGCTGGAAAGCAGACTGACGCAGCATGCAAAGCCCTCTGAGCAGGGAGCGCAGGAACATCACATCATCGTGTTAGCGCTGATCTGGAAAGGACAAATGCCAGCAGTACTGGCTTCATGTGGAAACCACAGCTCGAGCCATATGCTCAGCTGGGTTCCTATGGAGGAGATGGAATTCACTGGCTTTCCACTAAAATACACAGTTCCACTCCCTCCTGCGTGTTTGTTTGTTGGCTTTTTTCACTTTGGAAAGTTGAAGACTGATCCCACATGAAAAGGAGCCAATAAAATCAACCTCAACACTAACTGAGGAACTATTTAACTGCTAGTAACGTCCACAACAGAAGAAGGTGGCCCTGGCTACCCAAGGCAGCGATACCCGTCCTGTTGAAGCAGGGATTCCCACAAGCCCTGTGGTGCTCTCGCTCCAGTGCTGTGGCTCGGCTGTCCTGTCTGCCTGGGCCACTCTCTGCCAAGCTGTCAAATGTCTCAAAATCCATTGACCACAGTCTCCATCCCTGGGGAAGCTGTCAGCAGCTCACTGGTGTAATTATGCTTGGGCTGCTGGTTCCTAGGACAAGGTTTGGTTGATATTTGGGCAATGAGAGGCAGTGCACCCCATGAGCTGGGTAAGGCCAGTGTGAAGGGGCTTTTAGTCTGTGGGGAAGTCGCTACCTCATCATAGCTGGTGCTGCTGAGCGTGGGTCCTGCCATGCTTGCACCCAGCAATGAAAGCAGAGGATGTTACTTAGAACCCCACCAACGTGACTCACCTGACAAGATGGAGGCAACAGCAGCGATGATGAAGGAAACGATGACCCCAGGCCCGGCCATCTCCTTGGCCACCAGACCAGACACCACGTACATGCCGGTGCCCACACAGCTCCCAACGCCAAGGGAGATGAGGTCAAGGGTGGTGAGGACCTTGGCCAGCCTGGTGCCCTGGGTGCTGGCAGTCCCCGTGCCCTCCAGCATGGACTCCACAGGCTTGGTGCGCAGGACACGGGTGCGGAGGGCATGGCCCGCTGCCCCCCATGGCACCCTCCGTGGGTCCAGGCGTGAGAAGAAGCTGCTCATGGCTGGTGCTGGGCTCCACAGAGCTGGGTCACGGAAAGTTTTGGCAGCACCCACTCAGGGCTGCAGCTGCATCTTGCTCCTGTGCTGGCGACCTGGATGAAAGAGAAAGGAACAGTTTTAAACTGAAACAGCAAAGAAAGAGGGGACGTGCTCCATGCGGAGGGACTAAAGGGGCCCCTGCATTGGTTTCTGGCTGGTCTCCAGCTCTGGGAGAGCCCTGCGGGTCAAGGGGAGCATTGTTTTTGCCAGTGCTGCTGCCACAGAGAAACCTTCTGTCTCCATCACAATTGTTTTGTACCACAGAGAAGCTCTGACCCCTCTGTTTGGCTGTGTGGTTTTGGCCCCAGTTATTAGCGCAGCCCCATAAGCAGCAGCAGCAACCTGATACTCTCCAAGTTCCTATTATGCAGCTTAATTGCTACCAAAAGTGATGACGGCCGTAACAGTGAGGAACTGGTGGCCACCATCCCACATTGGGTCCTGATGGAGACCAAGTCCTCCTCCAAGCTTGGCAGCACTGCAGTGTGTTCTGGCAGCAGGGATGCTTCTGCTGGCACCATGTGTCAGCCCATCACCACCATGCCGGGCCATGCAGGGATCTTACAGGGACCTGTGGCTATTTTGTTTTGGTTGACTCTTTCAGCTCTCTGGCTACGCTGTTCTTGCATGCTACCATCGCCCTGGGGAATCCTAAAGGGGAAAATGTTAAAGGGTGTTGCTTAGTCGGGTCAGGTCCCAACAAATCATGTGGTTAGAAAAAGTCCCCAGAGCATTTTCTTCATTCAGTTTATCATTCATTTTCTATAATTACTGAAATATTCTCTTATTTAAATTTACATTTTTTTGGGGGAATGCTTTTTCTTTTTTAACGAAGAGGTTGTTTTTCTAGAGTAGCTGCAATAAACCTTGGAGTTTGGCTTCTGTGGAGTTAAGTCAAGCTGAGAGAGGAGCTCCATAAAACTTCACAACTGTGTTAGTACTGTCTCATGATTCCAAATCCTAAGATTGTCTTAAAGCATGAAATTGTCTTGTTTTGCTCATTCTCTGTGCTTTTTCATCTTAGGTCTTATCTTCAAGAACTATTGAGATGCCATTTCCCACCCTCTTCCTTTCTGGTTGCTTTTTAGCAAACTGTAGTTCTCAGGCAAGCTCCTCATACCAGCAGCAAATTCCTAGTGACGTGTGATGCCTTCTTGACTTTGAGGGGGCAATAACAAGAACTGACAATCTCTGCATGACAATATCAGGGAACAGGAGAAAAGGTTATTAATATGAATTCTAGTCTGGCAGATTCTTTGCTGCTAATACAGAAATCTTTTCTTCGTTGTTACTGGTTTATTGCCTTGCAGACAAATCAATTGTTTTTCCAACTCTACATCCAAACCAAACTGCACTGTGTCTGCTAGGCAGCCTTGTGTGGCCAGAGTTTATTAACTACAACCCAGTGCTAATTCCATGTTTTGGCTGATTGCAGTTCAACTTGTGCTCAGTTTTTTTAGCTCGAGCAACCACAGGCTGAGAGGCTGGACGTTCTAGCTGATAACAGCAACGAGAAACTGTTACCACTCTGCAGCTTTGGGTTGAGATCAAGAACTGGGTTTGGCTTTTGGGTTGCTCAAGGCCACAGCTGGTTTATGCCATGGGCTGTATCTCAGGTTAGGTTTTACTTCATGGTTTGAATGAAGGTTTATGTTAGAGCCAAAGCTCAGTGGGGCTGTGCCAGATGGGATGAAGCAGAGCAGTCTTTGAGGCACACTGCCCACATTACTGGTACCTCCAGGGTGGCTCTGCTTTGTCAGGGCTGTGTTCCACTCACAGGAAAATAACTCCTCTAAGCTAAGTGATCACCACCCAAAATTCATCCTGCTTTTATCCAGAGCACAGCATCTGAAGCGCAGGCAGGCAAGAGATGTCTTGATGTGGTCCACCCCACCACTTCCTACCCTTCCCGTAATTATTTTCCTTGGCCTTTATGGATGCTCCTAGCTGAGTTTGAAAGACCCCAGTAGCTTAGCTTGGGTTTGCCCCAAATTGACTTTAACTAGCCAAGGAGCTGAGTGGAAATACCTGGGTTTTGAGCTCTCACAAGTAAGATGTTCTCACCTCTGCACAATTTCTCACTACTTTATAGTGTAAGAAAATGTCTCCCAAGTGAACCCATCCTCAGTTTAGTCTTATCGAAATCCTGTGGCAAGGTGAAAATAGTCAGCTCTTGACTCTTGTAAGGAAAAATAGTCAAAGAATCAATGCCTGGAAGTTGAGGTTGGACAAATGAAAGTTGGCTGATTGGGAATAGCAGCCTGTTTGCATCTCTTAGTATCATTGTATTGTTTCTGGATGCTTTTGTCGAGGCTGTGTTCATCACAGAGGAGCTGCTAGGCCACCAGAAGAGGTAGGACGGTGTGGGATGGAGGTGCCAAGGCTGCAGGCTGACCCTTGGTCCCATTACCATCTTCATGCTTTGGCATGGGAAGACCTGGCCTGTGTTTTAAGGGAATTGGGGTTGATGTGGTTTGAGGTCAGCAGTGTTTCATCGTCTTGTCTGCAGTGTCTATGGGTGGCTGATGAAAGGTTTGGAAAGGGTGGCATATGCTCAGGTCTTGCAGGAGGGATGCACATCCACACTGAAAAGATGAGTGTGTTCCCCAAACTGAAGGGAGTCGAACATCCCTCCCAACCTTGTGGTTCTATGACTGATTCAGGCAGCCCAGCTCACTCTCAGGGTACGTCAGGGTAGAGAAACTACTTTCTCACCAGCGTTGTGAAGAACCCCAAGGGAAGACATGGTAGCCTTGTCCAGGAATAATTTTAAACAGCTAAAATAATAATAAACCTTTTAAAATATTCAAGGGATTTTTTTTAAATTTAAAGCAGGAACTGGTTGGTGGATCTGTGATATGGCCAGAATTAGGTTGTTGAGCTGTTCCAGCTGCCTGGGGCTGGGATGGAACCAGGTTCTCCTACATTATAACCTAACATTGCCCTGCAATTCATACAGACCCTAACTCACCAAGGAGAACTAAAAACAAACCAACTCCAAAACATCTGAAACTAAAGAACACTGTAATTGCTACTACATTCAATTAAAGCAATCATTCAAAACCATTCCAGATGTTTAAGTGAGATCAGCATATTGGTGCTCTGTAGCTCGGAAAACAGCCTTTCACTTGATTTGAAACCATACAAAGATATTTCATGGATAGCAACCATGTACACAGGGCAGAGACAGCTCGCGTCTGCTCTGCTCCACTAACCCTGGCTGGCTAGAAGCACACAGCAAGGAGAAAAGGATTTTGTGGAGCTTTTTATTTTCTCTCCCCTCATTATAAACCTGGGAAGATGAAGGAGGTGCTAAGCTAAGCCTGACTCGTAGAGCTTCAGCTGGGCTTTGGAACTGGGCAGCTCTCCATTATCAGTCAGGTTCGGTTGGTTTTCCTCGGCTGCAGCATGCAGCAGCCACCGTTTGCTCGTTAGCAACCGCTGTTTGTATTGAAACACATTTCTTCATTAGGGTAAATTAACTAAAACAGCAATCAAGTCGGAAGGAGAGGCTCAGCTATTTACAGGCATGGATCTTCCCTAGTGTCTAGGTCAGTGCTGAGTGGTTCCTGCCATTGAGCTCCTTTCTGCTGGTGGCCTCGTGCTGGTAGATCAGTGAGGTGCATCCCTGTGCCCCCAGCACCACTCAACCCCATTACCTGCCACAGCTCCAGCTTCCCCACACACCTTGTACCTTATCTGTGCTTTGGAATGGCTTATTTGATTGTCTGTTCTGACTCCACCCTGGTTCTACTGGTCCAGGAGTCCACAGGGGCATTTTTAAGGAACGACCTTGATTTAAAAAATGCCGGTAATACAGGATGACACATGATCCTGATGGTGATAAATGAAAGCTCCTGCTGGTGTATGGCTGGAAAGCCAGGCAGTGGCACTCATTAAGGGGAGAAGGTTGTATTTTTCTCCTTTTTTCATTGCTCATGGAAATAATTATTGCAGAGAAAACTTGCTGATGCCCCAGAAGCAGCTGGGTTGGCACAGTCCTGGCCTTGGCATGCAGGACACAGTGCCCAGTTTGCTTCAAGGAGCAGGAATATCATCAACTAGAGCAGGTTGCTCATAGTCCCATCCAGCCTGACCTGGAATGCCTCTAGGAATGTGGCTTCTGCCACCTCTCTAGGTGTCAGGAGGATGGAGCCAGGCTCTTCTCAATGTCATCTGGTGATAGGACGAGGGGCAATGGGTGTAAGCTGGAACATAGGAGGTTCCATATAAATATCAGAAGGAACTTCTCAGTGAGGGTGATGGAACATTGGAACAGGCTGCCCAGGGGAGTTGTGGAGTCTCCTTCTCTGGACACGTTTAAGACCTGCCTGGATGTGTTCTTGTGCAACTTGGTCTAGATGAACCTGCTGTGGCAGGGGGATTGGACTAGATGATCTTTCAAGGTCCCTTCCAATCCCTAATGATTCTGTGATCCTGTGAAACTATTATCTCAAATGACACTGTCTGGAAGGCTAAAACCTCAGGATCCTGTGCTACTGGAGGTTACTGTAAATCAATCAAAAAGACTCCAAGTTAATAATTTTTTACTTGGCTCTGTTAGCTGCCAGATAGGGGTGAAATCTCCTGGGGTATTACAACCAAGCTGTGTTTGAATTAGCTAGGAGATGTTTGCTTTCATGCTATTGATTGTCTCCTAGCCCATGCTAGCCTCATTTCTACTGGTGATGTGTTTCACATTTTCACAGATTTAATTTTTAAAATCCATTTCTTACACTGAATATTCAATACTCATGAATTCTTCATTTTACAAAGTTTCTTCAGTAGTCCGATATTGACCAAGAACTCGCACATACAGAACTAAAGTCTCAAAGAAATTACTTTGGAAGACCCACTCTTATTTTCCTGTACTTGATTCTGAGAGTTAAACATCAGCCTATAATCAAAGCTGTTCCACGAGCATCAACTGAGCTGTGATTCAACAAGAGCTGTGTCCTCTGATTATTGTTCCCTGGTTTTTTGTGTAGACGTTTAGCCAAAATGTGAGAGATGCGATAGGAATATGTTTTCATTTTAAAGTGATAGCACTGGAATTCAAGCTTTCTTCTCGCTTTCCTGTCCCTGTGTTCTAGCCATGGTTGTGTTTTCATTCGTGACTGTTTGCTATGGGTGCACTGCAATGGTGAACCTGAAGGCGTAGATGCTTGTCTCATTTTTCATGTCATTAGTTATTCAAAAGTAAAAATGAACTGCTTACATTTCCCTTCCTTGTCTCCAGGGCACCAACAGATGCATTTGTATTTCCTGGTGCAAAGCTATTCTTGCTTTATCATTTACCCTTCGTTTTCTTCTCAATTTATTTGTTGCTGACCTTAGAGCTTATTAGTTGTATGTGACAGAAGCACGAATGCTGTTCTTAAATGCTCACTCAATGCATGATCACCTACTTGTAGGTGTGCCGTGAGGAAGAAATTACCACTTTCATGCAGCACAACCAATCCCTGGCTAATTTCTTCTGTCATTACTTATAGCAACAATCTGCATTCTTCATTTTTTGCAGAGTGATGCTGCATTTCATCACGTTCAAGATCTACTGTCATTCATAATAGAAGAGAGATGTGCATGTGAAAAAGTAGAAGCTTTCACTTTGAATCTCTCTACATCAGGAAATCATCCCTTAAGGTATTTGTGACAAATTTTTTCTCCATTTTTGATTAAACTTCAAGTTTTATTTTGTGTTTTCCCAGAATAGAGTAACTCCAGGGAATTCAAGAGACACTTTATAACCTAGCTTGTCAGTTATTTGTTTAGCTCTCTTTTCAGTCCTTACCCTAACGACATGCAATGTCAATCTTCTATTTGCAGCACATTTTCATAAATCCAAGTGATTCTAATATTAATGAGGAATACATAGATAAAGCTGTCAAGAAAGAATTATGAGATATTGTGTGTCTGTGGCATGACTTGTAAATGCATCTTTGCCTCTTAATAAAGGCTTGTTACAAACAATTGTTCAAGATGATGGGAGGGAGAAGCATAGAGAGTCACTGTAATGTATCTCGTGTTTCTGAGACGCGATGCCACAGCTACGTATTGAAGACCACCTGTCTGGGAGAAAAACCCCTGTTGGGTTATGAGCTTCATTCTAATTTTTATAGAATCATAGACTCATTAGAGATGGGAAGGGACCCTGAAAGATCATCTAGTCAAATCCCCCCGCCACAGCAGGATCACGTAGACCAAGTCACACAGGAACACATCCAGGCAGGTCTAAACATCTCCAGAGAAGGAGACTCCACAACTCCCCTGGGCAGCCTGTTCCAGTGGCCCATCACCCTCTCTGGGAAGAAGTTCCTTCTCATATTGATGTGGAACCTCCTATGTTCCAGCTTGCACACATTGCCCCTTGTCCTATCACTAGATGACATTAAGAAGAGCCTGACTTCATCCTCCTGACACCCACCCTTCACATATTTATAGACATTAATGAGGTCACCCCTCAGTCTCCTCTTCTCCAAG
>JAOXOE010000702.1:15642831-15695619 GCA_028565055.1 Phoeniculus purpureus | reverse complement strand
CCCGGGGTAGGCCGCGGTGTGGCGGTCGCAGGCCCAGACCTAGGCGCAGGCCGACCCCGCCTGGGGATTCTGCTCCCTGCAGCCGCTCGCACCAGGCCTCGATACAAAGGCCGCTCCGAGGGAGACGGAGGCCGCTCCCCAAACCCACGCGTGCCCCGACACGGCCCCAGCGCAGTCCCTTACCGGAGCCATATCGGCACCACGTCGCTCCGGCAGAAAGAGAGTCGGAACAGGCGCGCCGCGCTTTTATAGTCCGCCGGTGGCGTCATCACGCAAGCGCACTGGGCGGCCGAGGTGCACGCCGGGAGGGGGGCGGGGCTATTGCCGCCATGTTAACCTCTGAGGCCCAGCAGTAGATTCCGCGAGACGCCGGTAGAATCGTCTCTGTTGCCGGAACCTCTGTTCCGCGCCGTGTCGCTGAAGGCGGAGAGCCCCCACCTGAGAGCAGTCCCAGAAATTCCCCAAGCATTAGAACACCCTTCACCCCAACCCCTGATAAACACAGCCAACACCAGGGCCCCACAGCACAGACATTTTTATTGTTTCCGGAGCAAAATAAAACCACATGTAACACATCTTTCTCCCGGTCGTTGCGTGGTGTCGAGCACACACGGCTTCCAAAAGATACACGTTTTGATACCCAAGGCCTGCCGCTCCCGGTTCACACGATTCACAGGGTCTGGGTTTGCTACGATCAGTAACATGAGTCATTGCCATCATTTCGAAGGCCAGCCCGAACAAGGAATGCTTAACAACACACAGCACAGGACAACGGCTTTTCTGAGATACAGGAATACACAGCGAATGTTTCATCAAAAGTTCACAAGCCGAGTTACTCTTGGATGCCAAATACTGTAGGGCCAGACTGCAGGTGCTGGAGAGGCTTCCGATCATCCCAATGTACCGTGCTGAACTCTCCACCACACTTGGCATCTCCAGGATTTACTTCTTCAGTAACATTCTCAGTGTATAAGCAAGATACTCAAAGTATCTTTAATAAGGTCTTTTTTTGTCCTGAAGCTTAGTTCTACTGTAACAAACTACATTCTAAAATACTTAACAAAAAAAAAAAAGTGGGATTTATTGAATTTTGAATTCTGTGAGACTGACCTGCAGTAACCATAAGAGTTTGAACTGTCAATAAATTTTACTTCTTTACAGATTATGTAAAATTACCTGTATTGTGAAACTACAGACCGTGCACCATTTCTGGGTACATCGTGGCTTAGAAAAACCTGCAAGAGGCTTGAAAGCAGTTAGGTTAAAACAATGAAATTCAGCTAACTTCTTAAAAAAACCAGCCCTGAGAACATGGCTCAACTAGCAAGAGCCTAGTTGAAAAACCACAATTATAAGCAAAAATTAGAAGGATCTATTGAAATCTTAAAGTATTATTTGCCGATGTTCAAGGCAGGAAACACTGCAGTCTTTTCAATGCAGTAAAGTAGTAACAGAAACTCAATGAATTGGAGCCATAAAAAAAATGCAGTTTGGAGTGGAAATACTTTTCTTCACCCTATAGTTCTCACAGCCTTTAAGCAATTACCATCAGCTATTACAAGTTTTCAGCTTTGACACAATTTAAGTGTTAAGACAATACAACAGAACAAGTACATTGGTAAGATTTGTTTCAAAGTAAAGCCATGAGAAAACTTCCCTAAGCATTTCATTAGTGATCTTAAAAATACACACCTATATGGACTATTGATCACAAAGTTTGCTGCAAACGATTCTGACAGTAAATTGAAAAAAATTGCCTCAAATACACATTCAAATTTAGAAACAACTTTAAACTTTACCAAAACTTGGAGATTATGCTTAAGACTCATGCTTATGTATTATCTATGGGAAACTTCATGCATGACGAGCCGATGCTCTGCACTTCCATAATGTTTGAAGTGCTTCAAGACAGACAACTAAATATATAAGAACAAACCTATAATGAAGTACTTAATTATTTAAATCTTGCAGAACTGAAGGTTGCAATAGGACATCCCTATGTCCCAAGGAGGGCTCTTTCAGCAAGCTGGAGGTCATAAAACCTGTATCTTTTGGTTTCTGGAATATCTGAAGTCACCAGCCAGACCACAATCCCACTTGCAGGACCAGGACAAAAACAAGCCCTTGTCTTAGAGAGCTTAAGAGTCTACACAGATGCTTAGATTGGGTATTGAACGCTTGTCTTCTAAAAAGGTTTCAGCATAGACAGGCAACTGAAAGTAGACTAAAGCCCTATCAGAACAAGGACAAATCCAAGTCTTGAAGTTCTCAGGCATTTTAGAAGTATTTGTAACACAATGACAGCATTAGAACTTGCATTATTGGACACAGCAACCTGTGACTTCCCATCTGACATCATACAGCTCAGCCTGTTGTCCAGACCACTATCAACAATTTCACAGTCACCTCCAAAACCATCAACACCTGTCTTCCAGGTACCATTTGATGGAGAGGCAGAAATGACCATAGCACACACTAGCTTGAGCTATTCAGCATGTACTTCAAAACTACTCAAATGTGTTTCAGTCTCTTGCATCTACAGCTTTTTCATTTGCAAAGCACTTCTACTGTTCCAGCCACAGTGCTGCTTGCAGACTTGCCCTGCAATGTGTATTGTGCTCAGCAGTGCACATGGCAGCATCCTACTTCTGCCAGGTGTCCCAGGTAACTGTGCTTGATTACCAGAGTGTTTATTGCTGTCTTTACCTTCACTCTACTGCTCTCACTGTCACAAGAAGCCTGTGCAAAATATGTGGGTTTGCAATCTACATTAGACCTCCAAGGTTCACTAAGCCCTGCCAACGTACAAGGGCAGTTTTGCCATGAGCTCTCTGGGGATTACAGTACACACCACTAAGCTGCAGAACATTTTAGGCAGCGTGAGGTCTGACTCAGTACCAGCGGTGTGAGTTGTGCGTGCTGTCCAGGGCAGCATGCCACGTGTTTACAAATCATCTTCCATGAGCCAACAGCCACTGAAGCTTAAGGCAAGCTCAGGAAACTATTTATGAGCTGTGACAAGAGCTCTGAGCTAAGGAGGAAGGAAGTTTCCCACTCATGAAGAGTCACCAAGACTTGGGGAATTCAAGTTGAATGCCTTAAACAGGAGCAGGCTAGCTGTCCTTCCCTAACTATTGCTGTGAAGCCTTGTTTGCTTGTTAAGCTACTAAGTAGTTAAAAGGCATGCATGCTCATTTCAATGACTCAGAACTCCCCTGGGTAGGGGCTAGCTTTCATATCTACGTGGCAATTTTTTAGTTTATAGTCAAGCCGTGGTTGTTCAGTATTGTCTGTCTAGTCTACAGTTTGAAAATGCAATAGTTTTATCTTTTTAAAAAGAATCACATGCATTTAGTTTAGGCTCAATGTTACAGTTTGTCCCATTTTCTGAAAAAACATGTGGTCCCTGTGCTACAAAAATATGGTCTGAACCTGAAGATTAAAACCTAAAGCTGGAAGCACTGCAACAGATTCCCATGGAGTTTGTCACTCTTCTATAGTTTAAGATAAATAAAGGAAAAGCAATTGAACTGCATTTTTCTATTTTATTTTTCAAGTCTGACAAAGGCCTCGAGTGACAGTCTATAGCTTTAACATCCATTCTCACCTTTGTGTCCTCTTGACCGATCTGTCTTATCTACCCAATATTCCAACTGCCCACCTAAACCACAGGTAGGCTTTGACACCATTTTATCATTACAATAAGCCAACGAGTTGGCAAAGAAGAATACAGAGGTAATACAGTTAAGTTGCACATGGCCACTGGGGCTTGGTCAAGCCAGCTGGCGTTTTTGATCACTTGAGTTTCTTGGTCTAAAAGTTGCGATTGGTACCTACAGTTCTGCAAGAGTCCCAATCCACAAAATACTTAAGCTTTTAAAAAAAAAAAGCTACTTTTATTGTCAGTTCTACCTAAACATATCAAGAAAAATACTATTTGTGCTCTAGGTCACTTTATAATCCTAGATACCTACCAGCTTATCTAAAAGCCCCTGAATACTGTATTTTGTCTGTTCATACAGACAAACACTGTTTTGCTCAAGCAAATAAAAATATATCCACTAGTAACACCTGATTGGTTTCTTAGATCTGTAGCTGAAACCCACAGGAATGTTTAAATAGTTACAATTAAGGAATTAAAATCTCAGTGATTTTTGAAAACTGCCAGTTAGCCTGCGACATTAATCCAGAATCCAGCACTGCTTTATAACAATTCAAAAAAGAAATGAGGTTGCTTGTGAAGGCCAGAGCTTTGGTGACAATAAGAACCAAATTTATAGATCTGTGGTTTGTCCAGACCTGAGCAGCTGCCCGAGCCTGGCGATCCTCCTTATTTGCAAGGCTTTATGGCTACAGCACATTCTTCATTCATTGCACTTATGACAGATATCTGTAAGAGAAGACAGAGAGATGAGCTCCAATCCAAGCCGCAGGAAGCACTTCTGGAAGTTACAGACTTGCAGTTTCATATCTATCCATCCCATCTCTCTCAAGAGGAAAAAAGTAAATCTGATGCTGTAGAATTCAGCCATTAGAAGTATTTTCCCAGTATCTTTCCTTTCCACCCATTTGCTCTTCCACTGCCTGCTCCCTGCCTTGGCTGGCAGCTTGGGGGTCTGCACAACAGAGCAAGACAAACAAGCTGCTGCGACAGAGCCAAACCAGTCCTGGTGTGGCCCAGTAAAGGCTATAGCCTGCATGTTTGCTACACAGCAAAACAGAGTACTCAGGCTGTATCTCAAAGCCCTACTCAGTCCTAATTAAGAAATCCTAGAGTCCACTCCACACCATGCAGACAGAATTGACAGGATTTATCTAGACATTGAGAGATGCCTGTATCATCTTACTGCCACCTGAGGCAGGCCTCAGCACCATACTGAGTGCTCCAGTACAAAAGTCCTTTTGCATCTGAAGGGACCAATGTTCATGCTTCCAACCAGCTCTTCACAGAGAGGCAGAAACAGTCCACACCAGAGTAATATTTCCTCACTGTATAATGAAAAGGAATTAACTGTAACATTTGCTGTTTGCCCTCTGTATTTACCTGCACATCTTCATTGGCATTGAATTTTCCTTCTATTTCTTTGCCAAG
The DNA here is from genome assembly GCA_028565055.1 of Phoeniculus purpureus. NCBI lineage: Eukaryota > Metazoa > Chordata > Aves > Bucerotiformes > Phoeniculidae > Phoeniculus > Phoeniculus purpureus. The sequence goes on along the minus strand of JAOXOE010000702.1, from coordinate 15,690,527 downwards.
ATCCCCTTCTGGCAGCTTGAGATCCTCGCGAACTTCACCACTTTCTGTCAGCAGGGAGAGATACCCATCCTGAATACCTATCAGCTGTGGAGAGAAGACCACTTAGCAAGTCTAACATCAGCAGTCACTAGCAGGCAGCAGCCAGAGAGAAGAAATCAGTGAACTCATTACATTAATTCTTTAGCACTGCCTATAAATGTGAAGAATCTAGTTTAAATCAACTTTTAACAGCCATTTATGGGGCTGAGAGTTATGGCAACTCTAGCCATAGCATAACAAGTCTGCTATCAAGAGACACCAGAAATCTGCTACAGATTTCCTAGGATGTAAGAGACCGCAAAACCCATCCTTGTGACTTAGAAAATGTTCTGCTTCCAGGTCACTGGAAGCTTTTACAGCTGACAGCCTCAGAGTTGCTAACACTGAACTCTGGCTTTGTTGAGAGCAACTACAGCTTTCCAACTGACCTGGATGTACCAGCTCCTGACCAGACAAAGGTGAGATAGCTGACATGTTGCACAAGCTGTGCTGCTTTCAAGAACTCAGTAAGCCTATCTCAGAGGGCACTGCAGAAGTCTGCTAAGTTTCTTCCATACATGCACCTCAAAAGAGCACAGCTCAGGGACACCAAAATTACTCAAAATCAACCAAAGCCAGCTTCCACGCAAAGAGTGGAAAGTGCCACTGCAGCCAGAACTGGCATCGCATGCAGTTTAAGACTGTCCTGTTGATTTATCTGCCCTGTGGATGGGTAAAATTCAAATGACAATACACTCGTAGGTTTAAGTTTCCCTGAAATGAGGCCTTCCTCATCCTTTCACTAACTTGCAGCAGGGATAACCTCTCTCCAGGGTCCGAAAAATACCAGTGCCACAAAGAATAAAGAAGTGACCTTATAACACAAGCTAGAAAATGGCTGTTCTGAGGTACGTCTGTTACCTGTCATTTTTAATGTTTGCTGCTGCAACAGGAGGTTGTGGGTACAGTACTCTCCACCAGTGAGCTCCAACACAAACAATTCAGTAACTGCTACAAGTTCAGCAATGTCATGTCTAGACAGGCAACTTCCATTAGTTCTAACTACTTTATTAACTGAGAGGCAAGTTTTGGGATGAAGAGAAGTTACGTGTGGTATTTTACAAATATTAAAGCCTCTTAAGGTGTGGGAGGACACAGTGACTGTTAACTCACCTGGTAATCGTTCCTTTTGATATTTGGAACATCCATGTTATGAGTTGATGGGCAAATATCTTCATATTTTTTACCAGTGAAGATATCAATACCAACCAGGTGAACCTACAAGAGAAGAAAACATTAGTTACTGTTGGTCCTAGAGAAGGAAGATGCCATTTCCATTTGCACTGCTTGTTCCAGACAGTTTCTGAGATCACTGGAACACTAGGTTCTGCCTAGACCCTTTGCTTGTGGTGTGAACACAGCTCAAGTACCAGAAGGCCTCTCACACTTTCGTATGAACTGTTATCTTCCACACATTCTGCAGTTTTACAGCAGCAAGCCAGAGACCAGAGTCTGCAGTAGTTAAGAAAACATCCCCTCCAAATTCTAAGTGTTCTGAGACACACAACAGCATTGGTGACAAACTGAAGATTAAGGGGTCACACAGGGATTAAAGCAGCTCCCACCTCCCTTTATGCCAACAGCAGCTACAACTTAGATTTCTTCATAGCCTGCTCTTCTCAGGTCCTTTCACTCTTACAACTATTTCAGTATTTAAGAAAACTGGACCTAATAAAGCAAGCCTAAAAAAAAGAGAGAAAGGAAGGAAAAAAACTGGTATGCCCCAGCTTTGACCAATCTCAAGTATTTTACCTACATACATCTCCTACAAGGCTGGGTAAACTTCTTAACTCTATAACTTGAGCTTGTAACAGATCTGTCTCTGAACTCCAGAGCACCCAGCATAAAGTGCTGCTGAACGAACGAAGGGGGTGGGTCTAGCCTTGGTCCAGACTCTGGACAGCTGCAAAAGCCAACTGCAACCTCAGAACGTCCCTAATGGGACATAAGAAGGGGAAGGTGCCACTCACTCAGCACTGAAAAAAGCATAAGCCAGGCAAGCCGGCAAAACAGGGCCAGAGTAGGCCCACAGAGATACTGAGTGTCCGCTGGGCTCTCGGGGGTTGCGTAAGGGAACACGGGCACTTCTAGCGAGCGCTGGAGTCGAGCAGTACCGATAGCAAAGCCCGCACGGGCTGACACAGAGGTGCTCTAGTGGGTAGCGACAGCAGAGCGCAACCACGCCCTGACGATTTCATCAGCCCCTGCCAGAGCCCGCTCTGGCCCCACTGCAGAAACCGCTTTTATCGCCAGCAGCGCTTCCAACTTTTTAACAAGTTGAGAGATAAAAAACCCCCAACCAAAAACCTCAACCCAACACGACCAGCCCCCCCGTCCTCAACCTTTTCGCTCACCTTGGCGTGGCCATGCTTGCCCGTCTTGGAGGTGGACATCTCCACGATCTTGCAAGGGCGGCCCTTGAGCACCACGAAGCCGTTTTTCCGCAGCGCCGAGCACTGCATGGGGTACGTGAAGGAGGCGCCGGCATCGCCCGTAGTGAAGTCAAGCTCGTCGGCCATGGCGGTGGGTGGCTGCTGGGGGTGGCTTGGAGGAGGGAGAGCGGCGGCTGCAAGGTAACGAAGGCGTTAGCATGGGTGACCCCGAACCGCCTCCCGCGGTGTGGAAAAAGCGCGGGTGCGGCCAGGCCGGTCCTCGCTCCGCCACACGTGCCGGGCGGTGGGAGCCCGCCACGTGCGAGGCCCCCGGTGTGTTCGCCCCTCCTCACCCCCTCCCCAGCGGCGGTGACCCCCACCTTCATTTCCCCACTCCCGTCACGCCACGACCCAAGCCCGAGCACCGGTTCCTACCGTGCGAAGCCGCTGTAGATGGGGCCGGTGCCGGTCGGGGCGGGGCGGGGCTCGGCGCCGCGCACACGCGCCCGACCACTGCGGCGGCCGGCGGGAAGGGGCGGTGGGCGGCGGGCAGCGCGCGCACCACGCCCCGCCCGGCTCCGCCCACCTGCTTCCGCCGCCCGCCGCGCTCATTGGCCCACATCGTTGCCCTCATCACGCCGAGAGGGCGTGGCCCGGTTCCTAACCCCCCCCCTCGCCTCCCTCCGTTTGAATACATGCAGGGGGGCGCTTCCCGCGCTTGGCCGCCCCGCGCGCTTCGTCCCGCCCGTCCCCTCCCCTTGCCGGCGCCTACGGAGCGCGCGTGGGCCCAGCAGACATGTCGCGCGCCGCCATTGCGAGAGAGGCAGCCCCAGCACCTCCTTACAGCCTCCTCCCCACACACGCGTGCGCGGGGCCACACTCGGCCGCCAGGGGGCCCCCGCTCGGCGCTGTCTTGGCCATTCCTCGGCAGGAGCGTGGGTGTAGCTGGAGGCCGGCGAGTGTTCCTACCTCATGCCTTCCAGATAACTGCCAGGGTCATTTTAGAATCACGGAATCGTTTTGGTTGGAAAGGGCATTTATCTAGTCCAGCCATTGCCCCAGCACTGCTAGATCCCCACTAACCAGGACCCTCACACCGCCTCTCCTCTCCTATTCCACCATTCCAGGGATGGGGACTCCACCACTGCCCTTGGTTACCTGTTCTAATGCTTGACAACCCCTGCCTACCTTTACAACCTTGATCCAGACCAGGCTTTTCCCAAGACTAGCTGATCCTTGAGGTCACATCCAGCCTGGTGTGTGTGATTCCTCATTTGTCTACCTTCTGCTTTCAGAATAATCAGAAATGAACATTTTACAAGTGCACAGCAATCAGTCAGAATGTTGTGAAACGGCCAAGAAGCCGTGGTGAACACTTGAGTTCATCAATGAATCTGTGTCCTATCAGCAGCTAAGGCAGCAGCCCTCGTAAGCCTCCATCATCCACCTTGAGGGTAGATGTGTGGCCATGAACACAGCCATGAAGCCAAATGGATCCTCAGCAAAATGACACCAAAAGCACATTTGTTAAAACTCTCCAAGTTGGATGCAGTAAGACTTGTAGCTGTTTGACCAAATTGACCAAAGACTGTTCTGTGGAGCCTTGCCAGGTGCCCCGTGGATCACCTATAAGCTCCTGACAAACAGAAAAGTGCAGAAATCCAGTGGTGCATGTGTGGCATCATCATTTGAGCTGGCCTCTTCCATCAGCACTGTGGGCTGCAATGTGATGTCCTTTGTTTTGTTCCCTAAGATCTGGAGGTTGTCATCTATGTTCTAGTGGGGCTGCTACATGACTCATTTTTAATATGTTTTAAAATCATCCATTGTGGGCTATTATTAACCATTGTGATCTGTGTGTTTGAGAGCCTACCCTTACGTACACAAATCCCACTCTAAATACTATAGAATGTGCCCAAGGAGATGAGCTTGGCTCTTGTTCACACAGGGTTCCCTCCAGGGGATGGGGACAGTGACTTTCCCCTGGTACTGGGGTTTTTGGTGAATGCTGCCTCACCCAGCCCGCTCTACAGACAATACACCTTACCCTTGGGGCAACCACCCATGATAGTGCCGTGTGAGTTGATAAGCAGAGTCTGGGCCATTCTGTTAAGTGTTTTCACATGTGCAGCATGTGTGTTTTACCCACAGGTGTATGACTAGTGGCTTTTATTTTCTTCTCACTAAATCCATTGTGAGAGAACTATCAGCTGTTCTGGACCCAAACTGAAGCAGGCTAGGTGCTAAGCACTACTGGTAATTCTCTTTCCTCAAGTATCAGATTATCAGTCTGGTTGATTTTCTGCAATTAACAGATTCATTTTGGATTACTTGAGAGATCTTCTAGACTAAATCAAGCCTTTTTACTGAAGTGCAGCTGCAGATGATATTTTTCAGACACAAAACAAGTATTCCATGACTGCTTTTATTTGAGATTCAATGTAAAAAAAAATCAGAAATCAGCTCCATCAGTCGTTGCCTGCAGGCATCGTCCTTTTGTCTCGATCAACATGTGTTGTCTAAAGTGTGATTCTCGATAGTGCTAATGTCATTATCCCACTTTTCTGTGCAACAATAGCACATGCATTTCAAAGCATGTTACTAAATACCACCACCACCTTTCACACTGAAACTGTTAACTTTCTGGTGTGGCACAGCTGGATCGCTCACAGGTCTTTTCTTTTGAGTAGATCAAGCTTTGGTTCTTTGCATTGCAACATGAGCTGTGGATGCAGCCTGGCTTATTCTGCCTTCTTCTGCCAGATACTGGCCTGGTGCATCGCTGGTGGCTATGAGAAATCTCTGTGGGCAACATCAAGAAGGGCATCCATGTCCTGGGACAACCAGGGATGGCCAGAGGAAAGCCCTGCAGATTAGCCCAGAGAGGGGCAGTCACAGAGCAGCAGTGAGCAGTTTATTCAGCCTTTCTCTCCCTTCAGCGCTGCAAAAGCACCACAGGAAAGTAGAGGGAGGATCATTCTGCAAGACTTGGTTCAGGCCACAAGATTAGAAATAATGAGTTACGACCAAAGCAGTGTAAACAACCCTGTTTGGGCTTGAGCAAGTCTGTCTGTTACAGCTGCTGAGGTGTCCTACTGGAATCCCACCAACGTGTCCTGACTGTTGGAGGTGAGGGTTCACAATGGCTTCTGGGCACAGTGTCGAGCTTGATGACATGAGAGAGGCTGGGGACCAACAGTCCTCACATCCACAGGACAGTGCTGTGCTCAGCAAACCTGCTGCACTCTCACGTACAGTCTGTGTAGCATGAACCAGATTAAAGAGCCTCTGCAGTCACCTTGCCACAGGTACCCCACTCTACTCCAGGCGATGTTTTAATCCTCCCGTTCACCTTCTGCTTCCTATCAAGAGCAAGTGCAGCACCAGTGACTCACTGTGCATTTGCATGAGTCTTTAGAATCTGCGATGACTCTTAGAATTATTAGGGACTGCATGCCCTGGGATGTTTAAAACTAGGCAGCACTGCCTCTGCCTGCTCTGTGGTCACTCTTAACCTTTCTATGTCCACACAGCCGGACAGATGTGGTCAGGTGAGCTGTGCACACAAAGACAAGTATCTGAGGTACCCCAGGAACACAACAGAGGTCAGAGGCAAGTGGTGACAGTGCTGGGACATTGAGTTACTGCAAACAATCTGTAACTCTCGCTAGGAAGAGGGAGGACATATAGTAGCTCAAGTGTGGCTCCTCACATGGCTGCCATGGTGCTGGCACAGTGACATCCCACCTGTGACCTGAGGAACCCTGGTGCTTTTCATAGTGATGAGAGCTGCTCTGTCTCCTGAAGATAATACAGACAGCAAAAAAAACACAAGGCACTACCCAAGCCTCAGCTCTGCACTTGTATCTATAGCTTGTTAACACTGAAGAGCCACTGATGTAGAGACAGCGTTTACTGCCACCCTGCTGGAGAGGAGATTCCTGCCCTTTCAGCACACGTGTTCCAGCTGTACCTCTGGGTAAGATACAGCAGTTACCTTAAATTCAATCTCATACTTACATCTGCTGCTTGATCCAGACCTGATGTCTTGCTCCTGATGACTTCAGTGAAAGATGAGGACATGGAGCACCTTGGAAAATGCATTGTACATTGTACAGTCTTGGCCCCTGCACATGGTTCAGCTTCACTCTCATCAACTGTTTGACTCGAGAGATGGAGGGTAGCTGTGCTTCTCACTGATGAAAAACAAGTTGAAGTGAGGCAGAAGAATCTGTGATAAATTAGCATGGAAAGTGTTAATGGGGCTAAATGTCGTGAGTTTATTGGATTAGGGAAGTCAAACTGATTTTAAAATTACGCCTAGAGAGTGGGAAACTAGATATTGTTAGCCATTTATCTGACACAACAGAAAAGTCCTAATGACTGTCATCTCAGCACATTAGGAAAACACTGTCAAGGCTCTTGCTGACAAGATGCTTTCTCAGGGATTATTAATTATATTGTGTTATTAGCTAACCACAGTATGAGAACACATTTCACATATGTTAACTAAAGTGCAAAGACCATTTAGCTAATAAGCGTGACTCGGTCTCTTAAATTTTCTTAATGATTAGCAACTTAGTAAAACTGTTACACTGAGAGATAAAAAGAATGATCCTCAAGAACAAGTTTGAACTGGAACTCATGTGTAACAAGGACAGATAAAGTGTACAGTCCTCATTACCAGCCTGATGTGACAAGACAAAAGTAAACAGACCTGCAGGTTTAATCAGCTTGCATGACCCCTTCCTGCATCATCACACACGGTAAAAGAGCACTGGTGATAGCTCAGCCCAGTGCATCAGCTTCAACTTTCCACCAAAGCCCTTCTGAGGACTACAGAGGTTGCTGCAAGCTTCAGCCAGACCAAGCTCTACACCTCCTGTCTCAGGCTGCAGCCTGTCCCACCGCATGCATGAGCAGATCTGATTTGAAACATCACTGAATGAGCAAAGCATCATCTGCAGGGGAATAGACAAATAAGACTAAAATGCACGAAGGCATGGTGTCATGGCACAGCACGGGGTGTGTCTTGTCAGCCCGAAGGACCCATGGTGTGCTGGCAGTGAACCAAGAACAACATTAATTATTGGCATGTGCAGAGACTTCTGCTTCAAACTACGTTGGTCTTTGCTATAGCTCAGCCATAAGCTTCTCAGAGGTGTGGGATGAAATGAGGAGAGAAAGCCTGATTGAATATAGAGTCATTTTACTTAAGTGCCTTTGAACGCCCAGGCAGATCTTCACGGAAGTTTTGTTAAACCACTGTATGTGCTGCACTACTGCCATGGGATCAGGCTTTCTACTAGCATTCCCCTGGTAGCACACAGGGAAACAGACAGGCTGCTCGCTGAGTATATGAGCCCTCACTGCTGAGCTACTGACAGTGTCACTGGTGCCCCTCAGGCATTAGGATCAAGCTCAGCGGAAGTTTAGTGAAGCAGTTTTGGAAGTGTTAAACCACCTGTATGGGCACTGTGTGACTATGCTCAAGCTATTCTGTTTGTACAGACTGACTGGCTCTCAAGGACCAAGCAGGGATGTCCAGGACCCCAGTGCCAGCACTCTCCCTGTCACCCTGCCTCTGCTGTCCCATCTTCTCTTTCCTGGAGGGAACCCAGCCTGGATCTGCCCTCAGAGCAAAGGCAAATCTGCTTTGAACCCCATCTCTCCCCAAACGCTCCTCCTGCCTGTCATGCCTAGAGAGGCCTCAGCACCAAGCTTAGAGCCACACCAGTATCTGTGGAAGCAGAAGTATGTTTTAAAGTGGGGTCTTATAGGTGGGTAGTGGTGACGGTGGGCGTTAGACGTCAGCACATCTCCAGTGAGGAGGGTTCATCTCAATCAGAGATGCAGAGCAAGCTCCCGCTGACTTCAGGGCTACCTCCCAGCCCCACAGTGTCACCTCTAGAACATCCATTCCAAAGGGATTTAGCTGAGAGCTTGCACAGCAGTTACCACCCATGGAACAAATGTGTCCTGCCAGGAAAATCTCTCCCATCTGGAGCTGGACATATGTCTGACATGTACAGAGGGGAAAACCCAACAACAGTGCAAAGCAACACATGCCAGAGATGTTCATTGTCACTTTTATGTAACAGACATAGATAACATTGCTGAAAACAAGAACCTAGTGCCTTATTTTTACATTTAGATAATCCATTATAATGTTTAACTAACAGCAGAAGGCACCATGTTGAGCTTCTGAGCCTGCTGCCCCAGCTGGTCTCACCTGAGGAGTCCTGCTTGCAGCCAGCAGGCTGACAGCTGGACCCAGAGCCTCCATCCCAGCTCTGCTGCTCTATTCTGTGCATTGTGGCCTGGGCTCTGGTTTCCACAGCTCCTTCATGTCCTGTGTCAGGCCCAGGTCTCCCACCACAGCAGCATGTGGCAGCACTGACCCACTTGTCTTCTAGTTAAATCCCAGCATCACTCCAGGAAAGCCTCCGATGCAAACTTAGTGCTTCAGTGCACAGACCAGGGCCAGACATGTGTGTCCTAGTGGACCTCATGGCTACACTTCCAGTCACTTGGAAGGGATCAGAATTTGCTTTAGGGTAAAGTCTACAAAGGAAAGTTGTTCAGGCACCTGCAAAGGAGCATGAACCTTCCCTAAAAAAGAACCCACAGGAGCAGCCTATGATCCTTCTTGGCCCATCTTTTCTCAAGCTTGTAGTTGTGTTTTCAGCCTTTGTTACACTATGGTCACTGCTTCTCTGGCAATGGCTTGCAGTTCCCAAGCAACACTGGGGTTAATCTCTAAATAAATAATGGGTTTCTGTCCTGAGAAAGCTGCTAGAAAGTAACCTGGTATCACAACAAGGAACATAAAATCTTAAAAGTCAAGCAACAGTGAGCAGACTTTACAATGATTCCAACATATCCCCCCAAAAGGGAAGAGAAATCCTTGTGGTCTGATTTGGTCACACAGAAGTATTTCATAGAGAAGGAAAACAAGCATGCCCAAGGCTATAGGAACAACAAGACCTCCTGCTTGCTGAGGTACATCCAGGCAGCAGTAAACCCTTTTCAGTTAACACCACTTTCCCCTTTGGTTTGTCCTTGGTCATTATGATACAGACAGGACGAGGCCTCAGCTGAAACTAGAGCTGTGGATCTAACAGGGAGCTGTGAACAAAAGGAAGGGAAGGCAGATGCAGAGGGTAGGGATGGGGAGAGATTTCTTGAGGGGCAAGAGGAGGTGAATAGTCTGTCTGAAAAAACCAATAAAAATAGGCACTTTTGCCCTGCCAGAGTTTCTAAGATCCTCCTAAAAACTGTTGTGACTTGACAAATCCTGATGAGATTGGACAGCATTTCCATAAGGCACAGAGAGAAGAGCAAGTGAGGTGCATCCTAACTCATTCAGGTGGGATCCATCTTCTTTCTCTGCATGGACAAGAGTAAGATGCTCCTTAGCACCTTGGGCAATAAGTGCTCTGTGCTGGTGGCACAACTGCACTGACAGCTGGTTTCTCAAGGCGTTGGATCACTCAGAAGGAAGCAGCAAGCATGGGACAAAGAGGTGAAGATAGGCTACAGCATCAGCTAACCCCTCTTTGATTCATTCCAGCTGAGTGAGGACCTTGCTCAATGTACTACTTTGCCAACTGGAAAGATCATTGTCCCACTGGGCTCTTTCAGTGGAAGTGTGGAGACACAGATGTAACATACTCCTCCCATCTTTTCCGTGGCTCTTCCTGCAGCCCAACTGTGCGAGTAAAATGCCAGGTTAGCACCTGTGGCTTGGAGGTCTGAGCTGCAGCAGCCAGAAGGCATCTGATGGATGGGTTCTCCTGGAGTGCCAGCTGCAAGGGTTTTGTGAAATGAGACTTTTGCCCAATGTTCTTCTCACAGTGCCTGAAGAAGTCCACGCTCAGTCCCTCCTTTCTGGATGGCGATGTCTATGCCTCCTCGCTGCCTCGCAGGTCTTGCAGCTCCGTCATGGCTTTAGCTGGCAGCTTCTTGCGGCGGAACACAGCTGCTATCTCCTCAAAAGATTTCCCTTTTGTCTCTGGTACTTTGAAGTATGCAAACAGAAAGAAGACTAGAAGCAGAGCCGCAAAGATTGCAAACACATATGGTCCACACAGATCCTGCAGCGGGCAAAGTGAGAAGAGTGGATGTCAACCACCAGCACCACAGGGGTGGCTTCCCTGAGTGGCTGAGGTGCCTGTGGACACGGAGGTGCGGGAGGCACGTCCACGTCCTGCTGGGCTGCCGTATGGTTATTAGAGGGGTTTCTTACCGCTATGTACTGGAAACACATTCCCACGATGAAATTGCAGGCCCAGTTGCAGAAGCCAGCGACGGCGATGGCGGCGGGTCGCGGGCCTTGGCTGAACAGTTCGGCTACGATAAACCAGGGAATGGGCCCGGGCCCGACTTCAAAGAAGATGACAAAGAGAAAGATGGCGACCATGCTGACATAGCTCATCCAGGCAAACTGGCTCTGCAAGAGGGCAGGCTTGGTGTTACAGTCCCAACACGGCGCGCATTCATTATCGCTAATTACTTTAATTAGGCTTCTCTTTCAGAAATTTCTCTCTATTCAGACACGTGAGGACTGGCTATGGATAATTAAAGCTCCAAACCCTCATGCTGCACGCTGGCTGAGCACGTGGTGCCAGTGCTGCCTCTTGCAGAGGGATGTTGGAGCTCACAGCTGCTGGTTCAGCTGTACCCTCAAACTCTCTGCTTGCCTGCAGCATGGCCAAGAGGATGCCAAATGGTCTTTCCTTTAATGACCAGGGTGTTGGGTAAAGGAGGCCATTCCTTACTTGGTTTTACGTCTTGGCAGAGGCTTTTCACCAGAAGTTTGGACTGATATTGCTGGAGCCCAGCTCCATACTCTGCCCTATGTCTCACAGCCTGACCCCTCTCCTGTGCATCAGGAGAAAAATTTTGTCCCTTTTTTATGACAAGATTCTAGTCCAGCATCCCTGTGTCAAGGCAAGGAGATGCAGGTAGAGGGTTTAGGACCCACATTGTTTGCATCTAGGGGTGTGCCCTGGGTTTTCATAGTAGATGTGGGATTGTGCCATGGGAATAGTTGCTGGGTAAGGGGGTGAAGTTGTCAGTGGGGTCAGGCTCAGGACAAGGCCACTTTGTAGCAGCATTGGTCCACATCATGGGCCAAAGAGAGCAGTATCCTAAGACACGGCTGTAACCAAAGATGGCTCCAGCTATGGCCAGTTTGAACTGTCCCTTCTAAGGACAAATATTTTCTCAACTTCTTTTTGATGAAAATGCAAAACATCCACTTTAAAGAGTGGTTTGTCTTCTCTTGTTTGTAAACCACAGATTAAAAATGGAGAGAAATCCTTACCAGGAGCACAAGTCCAACTGTCATGGCCACCGCACTTATTAACATACCCATCAAGCCAGCCATGAACAGAGACCTCCTGCCCGCCTTCTCCACCAGAAAGACCTGTAGAAACACATGCAGCACTTTAGTCTGCACCTCTGCCGCTCAGGAATTTCAGTCAGGGCCATTAGCAGTAAGCAACCTGTTACCACTGCTGCACTGCACTCCTGCTCTTTTGGCTTTCATGGTAGAGGTTTGTGTGCTGGTTTCCAAAGGTCAGAGAGGGTCCAAGGGGCAGCCGGTGGCTGTCAGGGAGCCAGACTGAGTAGCTGCCTTGCCAAGGGCAGGGAAAGACCACGCACACTCAGAGCTCATGCATTTCCAAGCTCCCAGGACTTCCCACCATTCCCACATGTCTTGCTGACCACAGACGTTTTCTCTCTTTTTTTTTCCTCCAAAAGAATAAACTTCCTAGGTCTGAAGTAGTTTGGAAACAGCTTCAAAATGCAGCATGATTTGAGGCACACCATGATTGTTGTGTTCCTGTTCTAGGTCTGGCATAGTTGTGTAGCAACTGGAGTGAGAATTTTTCCACCAATCGCTCCCAGACGCCTTTTGCTTCCCTGGTAGCCCCAAGACTTAGCTTGATCCTTCTTGGCTTCTCTTGGTGGAACTTCAGTCATCTCACCTGGCTTTAGACGTCTAAGTCTGTACTTCACTTAACAGGGACATCTGGATAACTCCAGAGGACAGTGCATCTGGTCTGCCCTAAGATACCATGCATGAGATTCTGAGGCTGCTTGCTCGTTCTCTTCTACTCAAAAGGACACCCTTGGCCTCAGCTCAACCTTTCCTGCCATTACAGCAGTGATTTATGCTTCCAAGAGACCATCTCTTACGCTGGAGGCAGTTCATTCTGCTAATTCTTGAAGCTGCAAGAAGAGGGCAAATCTCTGCACTTCCTCTTCCACTTGCCAAGGTCCACCCAGCTTTCACTGCTTCTGCCTTTCGATCGGGGTCTGTCGCTTATTGACAAATGCAGGTAATTTTTAAATGCTCATGGCCGGAAGTAGCAAAGAGCAAATGTCCCAGGCCACAAGTACCACAGCCCCAGAGTGGATATTCAGCTGCAGGAGACCCTTCTAGCTGTAGAAGGACCTCTTCAAGCTCCACACATCCCTGCCTAAATTCACAACGAACATCAGTTTTCTCCTCTGTACAGGACCCACAGTAGACTTTTCTGAAGCAGGCTCACCCCAAGACCTCCTACCTCATGCACACTGGACTAGGATCTCTTGGAGCTGTGTATCCTACCTCACAGCTAGTCCTGCTTCATGGTGGGTAAAGTTCCTTTGCTCCCTAAATCTTGCTAGAAGTGAGAGGGAAATGGGCTTGGCATTTCCTGATCTTTGTTAATGGCCACATTAAAAACACATCATTGCCTGCTGATAGGAATTGTGTTAATTGTCTCAGGAGAGAGTCAAAGGGAAAAGCCTGTGAAAAAAATTTTATGGCAGCAGAGCCCTGTGCAGATTTGCTGAGGATATGTGACAGATTCCTGTTATTACTGTGGAAGAGCCTTTGGCTGTCACTTGTGCAGGTGCTATGTACATAGAGAAAACAATTTGAAAGATAACAGCTCAGAGGGAGATTGTGAGCTGCTGGCTTCCCCATCAAAACCCCAATCCCTGCCCAGCTTCCCAATAGGAAAAGCACCTGCAGAATTTCAGTCCCAAAGGCTGGGGGGAAATGCTGATCTACCAGATCTTCCGTCAGGGTGGAAATGTGGTTTCCACTCATGAGACATCACTGTTCAATAGCAACAGGCTCTAGGAATGATTGTTCCTGTAAGGTGTGCAGGGTCAGCCCTGCAAACCTGCAAATCCCAGCCCCAGCTCCAGGATAAAATCACGTTCCAAAACAGCACCGTAGCTTACGTGTCTCTGTAGTCTGGCCGCAGAAATATTTACTTACAGAGATAACAGTGAAGACCGTGTTCACCACTCCAACGCCAATGGTTGCGTAAACTGGTTGGTCAACCCCAGCTCTCTCGAAAATGTTTGTCGAGTAGTAAAAGATCTATCAAAATACATTAGGATGAAGGATTAGGCAACAGAGCTGCTGAAACTTTTTGTTCTCTTGAGGGAAGACTTGCACTTGTTTGGCTGAGATACGGAGTAATTTAATTATGATTAGTTTTTCAGTTTTTAATAGGTTGTTATAATAATTAAAGCTGCAACTTTCAAAGGAGCCTGAGGGAGTTAAAAATCCCACTGAAATTCTTCTCCTGAGCTCCTGCATTTACGCATTTGAAACTGTTTTCTGCCATGTATTCCCGTGTTTAGTCTTGAAAGTCGTGTTGCCAGCACCAAGTGCTGGAGACAAATAATATGGCCAAGTTTGAAAATATGCTTGCTATTTTGGAATGACTCAAATGTCTCTTCTCTCCAAGAACAAGGTGCTTCCTACCTGGTGGAAGTTCAGGGCAGGAGGTCAGTGGGTGGCTGACCCTGTGGCTAATGGATGAGGCTTGGCTTGGCCTTGAGCTGGGGCAGGTGGGCTCCATGGGTTGCTCAACCCAGTGAGGGTGGGCATCCCTGTACGGGGCTCTGCCTTGCATGCAGAAATGTTCTTAGAGTTTTGAAAACCAGTGGGACAGAAGCCTCAACTTTTGCAAAGTTGCCTCCAGACCTTCAAAAATTTGAGTCTTGGCTGATTTTGAAAAGGATGCTTCATGCTTCTAGGTGTAAAACGGGGATTTCTTGTATCCCAGGAGGTGCTGCAAAACCTGTTTAGCTAAAACCAGCTGGAAGAACAGTGGTGATGTGATTCTGGGGTGAGTGAGTAGTCATTAACAAGAGTAAACAGCTGACCAGCTCAGGTATGAGGAGGATCACAGGAGAGCTCAGCATGGATCTGCCATGCCATGTGGTCTTGTGCTGCACTTCCTTGTCCCTTTGTACCTTCCTACCCTCCTGCAGGTCTGCCTCCAACACTGATCGTGGTGGCCAAGGAGACTAACTCCAGTCACATGGAAGACTTCTCTTCACCTCTACATGGTTTGGTTGGAGCCAGCAGTGCCTTTTCATGCTCAGGGTGGATTTCTTTAAAAGCAAATGTGTGTGGAAGACTCACCGCATTGATTCCTGAAAACTGCTGAGATATCTGCACCATCAGTGCCACGATGACAGCCTGCCTGTACTTTGAAGAGGTGAAAAGCTGCTTTATGGAGACCTTCTTTTCACTAGCAGCTTCTTGCTTTTCCTTTTCCATGTCAGCAATCTCTTTCATTGGGTCACAGTTTCCTCTGAGCCTTTTCAAACCTTAAGAAAGAAAAAAAAAGGTGGGCATTTTGTTTTCAGTAAGGGGTAGAATAAGGACATGAATCTCTCAACACAAAACTCAGGGTAGACCAACCACATGGACAGGAGTGTCCTCTTGCTCCCAGGACTCCTATAGCACATTGAGCCCCAACAGAGGGTCTGCTTGGCATGGGCAGCAGCACATTAATTCTGTGAAATCTCTGAGACACTACATTCCAGCCTCATCCCATATTTAGTCCCATGCAAATGTGTCTAAATGGTTTGTGGTCCAGAACTAAGTTAGACTTCAGCAGCTCAGAGCTCCTTGTCTAAGCAATTGACTGCTCTTACTCCTTGCAAGAAATCAGCTAAGAAGGGTCATGATAGAAGATGTAGGAGCAGTTGCAGTAACCACTGTGGATTTGCTGTGCAGATGCAAATAGTAGCAGGTACAGAGAGATCAGCTGTCCCCCAGAAATTGTCACTTTGTACTGGGTTGAAATCTCTTCTGAATGAATAGTGGCTTTGGGGGTGGCAACTGCTAGATGTGATCTCTCTGATGGAAACAAGTCACGTGCTAAGGCTTACACCACCCACAGTGACGCAGAAGCAAGTGTCCCTTAGGCAGTCACTGTATACAAGTCTCCAAAATGCCACCTGAAAATGTGCTGCGTGGGATGGAGCAACTACACCAAGTTACACATGTGAGCCCTTCTGCTGGGCTTTCCCTTCTCTGTTTAACTCTCTGTGCAGTGAAACCAAACTCCACACGAGCCCAGAACGTGCATCTTACTTTTTTTAGCTTCCTCCACCTTTCCCAGTTTGATGTAAAGGTATCGAGGGCTTTCAGGGCACAGCAAGAGCAGGAAGAACTGCAGGAGGGCAGCCACACCAGACAGGCCAAGGAGCAGTGGCCACATTTCGTCATTGCCAAGGAGAAAGTCTAGTCCGAGGACCTGGAATAATTGAGGCATGAGTGAACGGATTATTTGGCACCCTAGAAAAAGAAAGGTGTTGACCACTGTGGCATTTCCAAGTGACAGCATGGAGGAACACTAGAAGCAAGTACCAATTCTGAGTCCTAACCTTTGGATTTCTTTAGTTACGATGCACAGTTACAAGGAGGGAATGAACAGTTGGTGTAAAATGTCATCACAGAGACTTTGGCTTACAGGTGCTTTGGGACAAACCTCTGCAGCTCGTTCCTCACCCCAGGATCACTTCCTCCTCCTTGGGATATGCCACTAGGAGAAGACCTGTCCCTGTCCAGAACAGTTGTGTAAACAGCTCAGCAAATACAGCCATGCCCATGAAATGTTTTCTCCTCAGACCTTGGTGTCCTGGGGTTTGATGGACATAGGTGTCCCAACAAACTCCACATAGGTGCAGAAGATGCCCCAGCTGCCTGGTTACATAGCTTGCCATAGAGGGCAATGCTGATGGCCATGTCGGACTGCCAGCTTCTCTGGTGAAGCCATTTCTGAGCACGTGAATATCGGAGATCTCTTGGTCAGGTTCCAGCCTGACTGATTAGATGTGTAGAGAGGGGAGAAATTGCTTGCAGAAGTAAAATTCCTCTTAGTTCTTGGAAAGTCATCTTTGTTAAGACATCTCTGACTCAAGGAAGCAGTTAAACTCACTAGAGCAGAGTGCTTTGTTCTCACTTTTGGTTTTGGGGTGGAATGCTGGGTGACTCCTCAGCATATCACTGGGCTATTCCTAATCTCTGAAATACCCTCTCTGGACTCCTTACCTGGCTGATGAGGATACCCGTGACGATAGCAAGCTGGTGCAACGTTCCCAGTGCTCCTCGAAGGGCCGTGGGTGAGACTTCACTGACATACATGGGCACCAGTCCAGAGGAGAGCCCTGCACCAAGCACACAGAGGCTACACCACAATTCAGCAACCAACAGAAACTGCCTCCCAAACGGGCAAAAAGAAGGTTGGAGCTCGTGTGCTGCCTCTCAAATCCGAGCAAACAACTTGCGCCTACACCTTGCAAAGGTGCTGGGATATCCCCAGAAGTCTTTACAATTGAACACACACGTATGAGCAGGGAACAGAGATCACCTGCTGGAAGAGGTTATCATGGAGCAAAGAGCTTTCTTAAAACTTGCCTTGAACCTTCAGAGCTGGGTGTTGTATTTGCGTAACAGTAACAGGGATCATGAGCTGTTATTCTAAGCTAATTCCAATGTAATCCCAAGTTACTTGCCTCTTATCCTCCTCTGTACAGTGCTCCTGTATTATCTGCTAGATAGTAGCATGCTCCCGAGACAACAGTAAACAGCATGGCTAATAACACACTGGCACAACAGCCTTGAGGTGTAGAGGAGGGACCTGCTCCTTTCTAGGATACGAAACACCAACCAATTTTATGATAGAGCCATCCCAAATGCTGCTGGGAAAGCTCCTGGATGCAGAAGGGCAGACAGAGGGAGAAGATGGAAACTCCCACCTGTGAAACCCCTTCTGAACTTTAAAAAACCACACAAAACTCAACTGCAGCTCTGGAGCAGCCAACATCCACCAAGGGGCTGGTTTCTGCAGCTCAACCCTGCCTGGACTTACCGCAGTAGAGTCCCGTCACTGCTCTCCCGGCGATGATGAGCATGTGAGATGGCCCAAATTTCGCCAGCCCCATGAGCAGGTTCCCAATGATGGAGAGGATGTTCACCACCAGCATGGCTTTCACCCTGCAAGGCAGCAGCAGCACAGCTCAAGGCACCTCTCAGCCAAAGCAGCCACCGCGACACACTCAGAGCTATTAAGTGAATGAATCAGCTCTGCAGGAGGAAAGTGATCATGAGCTCTGAAAAATATTGGGCAGGAATGCAATCAAAGCACCTAGAAGTATCTTCTACACCCTGGGCAAACGCTGCTCAGTGCCATCCTCTCCCTTCTGCCATGGAGAGAGAGGGGAGGACTCAGAAGTTAATCAAGGCTGCTCATCAGCTCCTTGACTGAAGTGCAAAAGCTGCAATAAAATGAGCTATTTATAATTGAAGATTTTAATAAGCCAGAACTCCGTCATGGCTGGAACAGTATTTTGGAGGTTTCAGGTGGTTTTGTTTGGGGTTCGTTTTTTTTTCTCATTAAAGTGGAGAAAATAAGGAATGGTTCTAGGGGAAAACTCAAACAAAAAGTCTTGGGCTGTGGCACACAATCTGCAGCACAAGGTCCCCTCTTACCTCCCCAGCCGGTCGCCGATCCACCCCACGGTGAAGGAGGAGAGCATGCCGCCAATGGCAAACACGGAGACTGAGAGCGACCAGTACATGGTGAGCATGTGAGAGGAGGGGACGAGGTCTTCACTGGTATCAGCTGGGGTTGTAAGCATGCCCTCAGTACCCACCCAGGGCTCTGTGGCAGAGATGGTGATGGTGCCATCCTCTGTGGAGGTGTTGGTGCCATGTCTGTCCAGAGGGGCAATGCCCAGCACACGCCCGTAGTGGGCTTCTATCACCTGTGATGGGCAAAAACTTACTTGTCGGTTCAAATCTATAACTCTGCTTTGGGGTTTTTTTTTCTGCCCCAAATAAAGCTTTTCATCACAGGCTTCATGGAGGTGAAATCATGGGATCCCCCACAGCCTTCTAGCTCCTGGATCCTAGTGTGGAGGGATTGTGAGGGCAGGCACAGAGCATCGCCAGTCATCCAACACCACATCCTCAGTATTGAATGAATGTGGTGCCTGGATTTGGCAACTAACAGAGTGGGAGTTCCTCACTGTTATCTCACCTCACACAGGGGCTTTTTACTATAGTAGATAGAACCTTCCTAAGTGCTCCCACCAGGGACAAACCATCATTGACTGTCCTGAAGCCCAGGTCCCTAGGCTGTGCATGGCCTGGGGGGGGTGGGGGGTGGGGGTGGGGTGTCTCTTGTCTTACCTTCTGAGGGGCATTGATGACACCCAGGCTGTAGCCATACTGGAAGAAGCCCAACACCGCGGTGAAGACAGACAGGATCAGTGTTCCCGTGAGGTGCTTGGGGGAGGAAGCGGAGAACAGCCTCACCTCACTGTTCCAGCCCTGCCCAAACCTGGGAGGCTGTACCCCCACCCTGACTCAAGACAGCCTGGTGCCCAGCTGGCCAGGACAGTAGCACCCAGGGATGCTGCAGCAGCTCCTGAAGGAGGAGAAAAAGCTTGTCTGGCTCCAAAGAAGGGGGAGCCCCTGGGCTCAGGCAGGATCAGCTCCCCTGGGACAGAGCAGCTTTTCCCCACAAAGAGCCATCGGTGCCAGGGCTTTTCCTGCTGTGATGCCCATCCTTGCCTAGGAGCTCTGCTGCAGCAGCAGCAGCATGCTCTGCCCATCCACATCCCATGGCAGAAGTGCAGCAGCTAGGAAAAAAAATGACCCAAATGGTGTTTTCCAGCAGTGCTGTTTCAGTGCTGTTTGCATTCTAGTGCAAAAATACCACCAAGCCACGGTTACCTTCTCCGCTTGCATTTTGCTCTTCTTGTCCATCCTTCAGCTCCTGTTTGCCCTCCCTGGAGTTGTCGTTGTCCTGGGCTGCACACTGAGGTGGGAGCTTGGGCAGGGAAGGAGGGACAGCAGGGCTGGGATGGAGGCAGTGAAACAGGCTGGTGCTAGTGAGAGATGGAACTATATCAACTCTGGAGTTAATGAGAAACTCAAGCCCTTCCACGCGTTATTTGGCCACCACTCAGCTCAGAACAGCCACCACCAATCCCTGAAACAAGGGGAGAGTTGCAAATACAATGATCCAATGATCAGTGAAAATGATCCAGCTGAAAGTTTGGTTGAGGCTGTCCCTCAGTTGACATGCCAGGGGATTGGGTATGTGCTAGAACCTATGAGGTGTTCAACACCTTTCGTGGCGTCTTCACTGGGTCTATGGGCTGCATTACAAACCTCCTGCTGAACTACAGAGAAGAAACCTGTCCCACATACGTAGCAAAGAAGCCAGAAAATGACTAAGAGTGTTTTATTTTAGATAGCGCTTGGCACTTGCTGGAAAACATATTTATGTGTGTATCTCACAAACAGAGCCAAACAGACATAAATACAGATGTACCTCGGTCTCAAATACACCTGCACACACACACAGAGCCCCTGAGCACGGAGCTGCAGTGCTCCATACCCGCATGCAGGCATCCTGCGCAGGAGCCGGCAGCGTGTAGATAGGGAGACAGAGAATCACCCAGAGTTTTACGGTAACACACGTTGTCATTCAGAACACTCAGAGCGGGGTGAAGCCTGAGCCTTTCGGCACCACCAGCTGATGGCTGCACTGTCAGCTCTCGCTGACGCCAGCAAATATTGCCCGTGCGATCAGTACCAGTGGTGGTGACCTCCGTGGCCGTTTGGCTTGCTCGGCATTCAATTCCTGGACTTTGCACATCTGCAGAAGCCACCCTAAGCTAGTCTCGCTCAGTCTTTGCTGGCCTTGATGTTTTCAGTAAAAGGAGCTGCAGGGCCGGGGTGGATGGCGGCATCCAAAGCAGACATGGCAAAGTCTGAATGAGCCAAGGTGATTAGTGCTGATTAATGCCATTACAGTTCAGATAAGCCCCTGATAGGTCAGCAGCTCCACTGGGGGATGCTCTGTCAGCCAGGCTTCACATGGGCACAGAGTGTGCTTTCTACAGAGGAAGGAAAAAAAGAAAGAGATGAGCGTAAGACCACTAATCTTTGCACTGGTCTCGTCCAGCAAAGTAAAACTTTAACTGGGGGAGAAAAGTTCATTGCATTAATGCAGGTGTTGTTCCCAGCCAAAGCACCTGTAGTCCCCTCTTGGGCTGCTGTAGCTTTTTGAAGTTTCCCCCAATATTTGTCCTTCCAGGTGACATCTTTGCCCACTGTGTGTGTTTGCTTGCTCTGTGTGTGGATACCCAGGCATTTACAAGCACCGATTCTTTGCACTGGGGTTAAATGCCAGTGGTTTGGGGGCCGCAGAATGAGACAATTAACAGGCTGCTTGAGTTTGGCTTGGAAAACAAACCTGGCAGACAAAGCCCTGACCCAAGCTGAAACCCTTGGGCACTGGGAAACTCTTGGCCAGGACTTGTATCGACCTCCAGCATCCGGACACCTTTGTGGTTGCCTGGCTGAGGGAGGATGATGCTTTCCCCCACTTACTCTTCCCAATCTATCAGAGGCAGTTTGAGGAGACAAAGCCCATCTCCAAACCAAAAAGAGAGCAGGACGTTCTCGTGGCTTCAGCCTGCTGTCCTCTTTGCTGCTTCTTACAGAGCAGAACCCTCCCTTAATCCAGCTCCTGGGAAGAGTGTGCAGAGTGGCTGGGGCAGTGGTGGGGAGGTGACTTCTGTGGAAACCTTGGAAGCCAAAGGCACCAAGCAGCCACAGCCACCAGTGGCCCTCAGGCAGGGTTGCTGCCAAACAGTCTGAAGTTATCCTGGGACTCTGCCCCTCTAACCTTCCCACTGGGCTGTATGCCATGAGCTGATACCCAGGCTGCCTCACTTGTGTAGAGCCCCCAGCTGAAGCCAAAGCCCCAGGCAGTTTAATCACATATTTAGCTCTCAGTGACATTAACAGATTCGAGCTCCACATGCTTTTCTGAACAGGAGGTCTGGAAGTGGATGTGCTGATGAGCAGAGACCAGCTGGAGGCTGGCCCTGAGGCTGGGGGTTGTGTTAATCTGCCGCTAATTCTTTGTGGTAACAGCAAAGGGTTGAAGTTTATGGTTGGGCAGGACCTGAACAATTAACCAGGCAGTTACATCAGAGAAAGGAATTTAAAGATTCCAGGACAGTGATGTTTTCCTCTGCACACCATTTCCCTGCCCATAGGTCATTCAGAGGCAGCTTTGATGGTGAGAAAAAAAAAAAGGAAAAACCCCAAGTAATCACCAACTGAAACAGGAATAGGCAGATCCAGACCATAAGGTTTTGGCCCTCCAGGCTATGAGAAGCACAAAAAGAACACACTGGATGTCCATTTGTTCTTGCTCTGTGCACAGCACCCAGGGTGGGCAGTGGAGTGGGACTTTGGCCTCACATGAGACGTCTGAGATGAAGAATTTGGTGCAGTTGTGAAGATTCTGGTGTGTTGACCTTGTTTCCTTTCAGTAAAAACTAGTGGCATTAAACCAGGGGAGTTTCATGGGGCCCTTCCCACCTCCCCAGCACTGGGTGCTGTGGCATCTCCTGGAGAAATCAAAACTGGGAAGCAAGCCCAACAAACCTCTTCTACAGTGGGTTGCAACAGCTCTGCAGTGGTACAGGGCAGCAACAGATGCTGCAGGGACATGGTGGTTGTGACCCACATCCTTATTGCTGAGAACATCTCTGCTGGTTCTCCTCAGACGAGCTATGCCCCAGGCAGGTGGATTCTGGGCACACACACAGTACAGAGGTAACTCCACACCTTTAGGAACAGGCAGATTCAGTTCTCCACTGCTGCTCACTGCCAGTGATGCTCATGTTGTCTCCACCTGTGAATTGTTGCATGAGCAGTAAGAGACTCGTGGGATCAATTTGAGACAATGAACTGCTGTATGACAACTTCAGTCATTCCCAGCAATCAGTCCAGCTCTCGGATCACCTTTATCATCCCTTTTCTGTCCCAAAATGTGGAATATGATCAAACTAAAACCATCTCACAACAAGAAAAATGCCATTTGATAATCAAACAGCTTTGAAACCACTCAGTTCCCCCAAGCAGTTGCTACAGACTTACCTCTGAGCATCCTTCACCTTGGGATCAGCATCTCCCCAGAGTCTGCAGCATGCTGGGGTAACTGGTGGCCTTGCATGGCCTCATACCACCAGCTCTCAGGGCTTTTATTCTGTTTATCACGGAGGGTACGACTTGTCCCTGAAGTTCACGCAGTATTGCACAGCAACTCTGTAAATAATTGAATCTGCAAGAGGCTCGAGTGCCTCCTGCATGTGCAGACATCATTTTTCTTTTTCCTTCTGCAGTGCTGCTCAGCTGAACAAAGAAGTTTCCTGTCCTGGGTAGAAACTTCCCCAAACCAGGGTCTTAAAAGAAGCTCCAGACTTGAAGACTATAATTAAGTACTTCTGATAGCACTAATCCACCCCAAGCCTGTTTTACTTCTACTGAAAGACAAGCAAATCAAAGCTGTCAATGTTTGCAATGGAAAGGATCTCTACAATATAATGGGTTGTAATATTATCCCTTTATAATATAATGGGTTGATTTTGTAGAAGAGCAGAAGTTTTCAGGTAGTGATGGTCCATTGAGACAACCCTTGGCCTTGTTTGCTGCTGGGCAGCATCACAGGGGATACCTGCTCCATCACCTGCACTCAACCTGCCTCAAGGAGCCCTGAAGAACCACTTTACCTCCATGACCTGCTGATGGTTGACAGCCTAGGGTTTATTTACCTAAACATAAGAGGCTTCATGTTGAGGTTTTGTGTTTTATTGTGGTTGGCACCACAAATGTGTTGGCTCTGCAGTGCGCCCATACATACACACACTGGGCAGACAAGGCTGCCGTCAGTATTGGATTCTCAGTTTCGTTTCAAATGACTAAAAGATTTAAACAAAATGCATTTGCAAAATACCTTCTGTTTAAACAAAATTCCCTCCCGTTTCAACACTGCACCCAAACCCCCTGATAAAACAAAGTAAATAATCAAAAGCTGTGTGTTCAAGGGGGACAAAAAAAACCCACCCCAAAGCAGTTCCTGGTTTGCAACATAATAAAGAGCTCTGGGCTTCTTTGCGTTTGTACTTCAACCACAGTGGAAATATAAAGAGCTGGTGGCAATCTGTGTCCATGATGGGACTTGTATGGGGGTTTAATTCCAGTCTTGTGGTCTGATGACTGGCATTCTACACTGGAAGGGTGCTCAACCTAACGCCGGGCAGGCTGCACTGTCCCAGCAAGAGGGTTCCCACTGCATGGTGGGGGTGAAGAAGTAGCCCACAAAGCAGCTCCTGTCCTGCTCCTCTGTGCCCTGCCATGAGTCCCACCATGGGCAATCTGTAGCAAACCATGATGCTCTGTCCACAGGATGCTTTGGGTGAGGGTGGCCCATCCCCACCGCCCCACACCACCTCCTACCATCCATAAAGATTCAAGTTTGACCAAATCCTGTTGGTTTAATCATTTTTTAATAAAGCCATCATTACTGAGTACACCAAGATTGCCAGTTAAGCTCTCTATATGTCGCTGGAGGTAACAGCGCTGTGATCGACAGCAGAACGAAAAAGCAAAAAAAAAAAAAGGAAAAAAGAAACCAACCAACAAAAACCCTCCCCCCAAAACCCAAAGAAACAAACCCCAACCGAAACGAGGTAGGTTAAAACCAGCAACACAGACCTTGTTATGCGACACCCCAACACCACAGGCGGCCATGCTTGCAGCTACTGAGAAAGAAAACCCCAGATACGCACCGAGAAACGGAAATCAACTGAGCAGAGTTTATAAGGACACGATTCAACCCGAACTAAACACACACACACGGTTCGGCACAGATGTTCTCTTTCACTGTATGGTGGGTAATTCCTAGGGAGCGGATGGGGGGCGGGAAACGAGGAGAAATTCAGACCCTTGGCTGAAGAAACCACACACATATATATTTTTTTAAGCTCTTTACAAGCCCAATCCAGCAGCGCAGGGGACGGGCAGCTCGTTTCGTGGTCCCTGTCCCCACGACTCCGGGCTCGGAGAAGGAACGAGGGCACAGAGCTGGCGCCGGCTTTGACGTCAGGGTCCGGTGCCTGCGGCATCCTGGGAGCTATCTGCGGCCACAACTCCCACCCTGGGGGTTAGTGCAGGGCTCCTCCGACCGCAGGGCTCCTCTTCACCATCCTCTGCTCCTCCGACATCCCATCCCGACACCCATGGCCAAGCCCCGAGGGGTGGGCAGATGGGCACCTCCCGAGCAACAACAAATGGCACCTCTGTCCCTATCAAGACACACCATTATGTGAATATCCATATAGAAATATGGATTGACAGACTTGACAGAAATGGTAGCTGATTTTTATTAGTCTAAGGCTAGTAGTTTAGCCATTTAAAATCCATTTCCCAAAAGAGGGGAAAAACCCTATTATTTTTCTCTCTTCTTTTAAAAATCCGTTAAGCCGTTGCTGCCAAAAGCAACATGTAAATGTTGGTGAAGGCAAAAGATTCCTAAAATGACCCAGCTATATGGTTATGGCCTTCATCACAAAGATAAAAGGTACATTTATTGTGCTGTCTCTCACCAGATTTAATTGGTAACTTTACAACATACTATATATTTGATGCTAGCAGGCAGACAGAATTAAAAACAGACTTTTTGACACTGTTTCTTTCCCCGTTCTTAACAAATTAGGGGACAAAGAAAGAAGTAAAATTAAAATATAAAATAAAGGAAAACTCATAACCCACTATAACACAGCGTAATCAGGAGACCTTGGGGGGTCCAAGCGCGAAAGTCCGTCCCTGCCCGCAGCCCCTGCCCCAGGTCGGACAGTGCTGGGGAAGCAGTGTTCCTTGGGGCCTCCACATCTGCCTCTACAGTGTTAGTCCACGTGTTTAATGTCCTTTAAATTAGAAATAATGCCATGGCGGTGAGTGCCAAGTGCTCCTCTGTTACCAGTTCATCATGGAGTTTCTGTTGAGGGTCATGAAAAACACTTGGCTGCTTCCTCCGGATCTCACTGATGCAAAAAATACCTGGTGGGAAGCAAAGAAAACCCCACCAACTTAATGATGTTTATTTTATAAGAGAAAGTCTGTTAATTATCTCAGTGATCCAGGAAAGCAGAAGCTGCCCCATACCTCAAGGTTTGCTCTGCCTAAACTTTCCTCCCAGCTCCTTTTCATTTCATGTGGATCCACTGCCTGGTTCTCAGTTTTCCATGCGGCTGAAGGGCTGGAGCTAACCCATGCCAGACCCAGGCCAAATCAAACCACTTATTAGTAAACATGGCAATAAAAACCTCCCTCACTATCACTGCTGAGGAAAGCAAGGTTTGGAACGCTTTAAAAATTCCAGGTTTATCACATTTTACTGCCACAACAGCATTTCTTATGCAATATTAATGGGGCTGCTGTCTGGGCTTTGGATCTTGCTAAACGTTAACTACTCTGGTCGATTTCAATTTCTTTGGAAAAGTTAGTCCTGGGATTTCAGCTGTTCCTGAAGGTAAAGCTTGGGAAAATTCCTTCAATATGCTCAATGCACACAGTCTGTGTGAAGAACAGGACTGGTGCTTCTGTCAGGATCCACCAGCATTTGACACCAATGGAAGTCTTTAGAAAACAGTAAGTTCTAAATTCCAAATCTTCAAGGGGACAATCTGAAGCCTTTTTAAACCTCCAAATTACTCAATTTTTAGAGGATTTTAATTGTTAACCATTTCTCCATAAAAACATCTGATTCCAGTGTTTCAAACCCACTAGTGATCAGCTGGTTGCAGTATTTTAGAAAGATCAAACTGAGATTTTTTTTTTTCCAGTTTTCTTAGAAAAGGAAAAAAAAATCCCAACCCAATAGGAGCAAACTAGGAAAAAATCCTCTTTAAGAAACCACAGTGCATGACCTGCAGACTCAAGTACTCAAAACTTAGGAAAAAAAGCAAACTAGGGGTATTTGCACAACTTAAATTCAGGTTTTTGGGCAGCTTCCCATGTCGTGTTCCATTGCAAGGTTCAGGTACACTTTTCCCCCAGCCTAACTCCATGCAACAGGGAGGATGATGCTCAACTACTGAGCAGCTGCTCACTGAACTGGCTGTGGCCTCGGACCTTATTTATTGCACGTTATTAAACCCTGCTCTCGGGACAGAGCAGTTTCTTCACGTGTTTTGTGATCATGCTCATTACAAAAGAACTCCACACTGCCTCGTCCTGACTTATCTTCATGAAGCCTTGTGAGATGAGGAAACAGCAACAGCAGATACAGACCTTGGCATTCAACCATCTCTCCCATGCCAATGCTCCTTTTCCTCTGGCAATTCCTTCTTCCCTGCTCCCCTTGCTAACATATGCAGGAGAGGTCACTGACATGGATAGCAGCACTCTCCATGCAACTGGTGACCCTCCAGAGCAGCAGCTATCAGTGTGGTCCACATGGGGCTCCATGGAGAACCTAGTTCCAGATGCATCAAAATGTCCCTTCTCCAGAGCCCAAATCAGGGTCACTCGCAGCTGCCATCTCTTAACTTCAGGAGAGTTTACTTGGCAGCCTCAACAGTTAACACATGGAACCAAGACTCGGACGAAAGTCAAGCCAAGTTAATACACATCTCAGCTAGAGGTGGCAGGCGTCTTGCACATCCTCCTACCATGGGCTGAAGTCTGCATCCGCTGGAAAGAATTAAGGTGGGGTGGCTTTATGGGCCCTACTTATTAAACTGGACCTCCAAATTAATTATTAACGTCAAGATAAACCAGATTTCAAGTCTAAAAGTAGCGTGCTGCTTAAAGCAGGAACAGAAGCTTTGAAGTGGACTTACCTTATCGTTTCTTTCACACAGAAACTTTAACCTTTGAGCTCGCTTGTGCATAAATACTCCATCCAAATGTCCTGTCTCCACTGACCGGATCTCAATAGCTTTTTCTCCCCAGCCCATTATTTGATTGGAATGAATGTAGGCTGTCAAAAGGAAGTGTTGGGGAGGTGTTACAGTGAGTGTTGAGCTTGATATTACGCAACAGCTGTTACTCAAAGCGTGAGCAGATCAATGGCAGAGCTCTGGCAGCCCACAGGGACAGCAGCATTTACACTTTATGTTTTTCATCCAGAAATTGCTGAGCAATTTAAACAGCAACAGTATGACTTCTTCCAGCTTCCATGGGTGAGGAACTGGGCAGTTCCTTTCCTCTGTGGGCCATGGAGCTGAGCAACAGCTCAGCCAGAAGAGCAACCAAAGCTCCACACCCAGTTCCTTTTTCATTCAACACAGTATCCCACCAATGCAATAGCTGATATTATCTTACACTTAAGATGCATCAGTGCTCAAAACATCAAGAAACCATTTGCTTTTATTATGGAGGGCCAAACAGTAGAAATTTAGCAGTTGCATTTCCTGTCTGGCTGAGAGAAATCTGCTTTGATAAACAAAAGCCCATATAACTCCATCTCAGCAGACTCCAGGGGAACCTTATAGCTACCTTCCAGTACCTGAAGGGAACCTACAGGAAGGCTGGAGAGGGACTTTTCACAAGAGGACCTAGTGACAGGACAAGTAGAAATAGTTTTAAACTGGAGTAGGTTTAGACTAGATCTGAGGAAGAAGTTCTTCAGTACAAGGGCAGAGACACTCTGGAATTGATTGCCCAGAGAGGCTGTGGCTGCCCTCTCCCTGGAGGTGTTCAAGGCCAGGCTAGATAAGCCTTGCACAACCAAGTCTAGTTGAGAGGCATCACTGCCCATGCCAAGGAGGTTGGAGTAGATGACCTTTAAGGTCCCTTCCAAACTCAGCAATTCTAAGAGTCAATGACTTTACCTGTCCCTTGTATTTAAGCAGGTGAAGAGTAAGGGTTGACCTACCCACAGAAGTAGGCATTTCTCCCCATTGGAGCACCACATCTTTAGTTATCCGTCCATAGGTGTTTACATACACACCCTCGTCCTCATAGCACACGAGCATCTCCATCCCATCTGTTTTAGGCAGGATGACAATGGCGTGAGGAGTAATATTGCCCTGAATCTGCAGTTAAAATAAACCCAAAAAGTCAGAATCACATTGAATGGAAGAAGAGGTAGGGGGAAGGGAGCAGACCCATAGAAAAACAAACTCCCAAACCAACCCAAGAACAAACCCTCCCTCCATTCATGGAACAGTTACTGACTTTCAAAGACAAGCATGAAGGGGATTAAACTGTTTACCATGAGAACTATCTGATATGTTAAGGATAAGCAGGTTCAGCAATTACAGTGAGATCACAACATACACACCTCCCTGACTGATGGCTGACACTTGGCTGTAGCACAAAAAAGGTGACTGCTGACTAGATGAATCCATTTCCCATTCAAATGAAGGCAAACACATAATTTCACAGGCAGGAAACACTCCCATTTTGTAACTATTGGTCTCTAGTTCTAAGGGCAACTGTGGTGACTTTCCACCTACGTCCGTCCTTCCACAGCTAAGACAACATCAAAACATCCCAGACTGCCCCACTATTTCTCCCTGTATTTCTTGCCAGCACTCGCAGCAGAGGTTCTGCTGATTGGACCAGAATCAGCAGTTCTTGGATCTGATAAGTGATGTGGTTTTTGTCTTGAGCGGTTTCTTATGCTGCTTGATCCAACAGCATGGATGGAGCCTAAACGAGCCAAAAAGAAAATCCTCATCCACATTATATTTTGTTGCACTGATTACCTCTTGGAATAGCAGATGGACTTTAGAGAGGTCCTGTGGTGAGTCTCTGCCATCAGGAGTTTGGGGAGTTTTGAGCAGCAAGATTAATTTAGATTTGGGTTATCCTAGTCCTGCAACCTTCACTTGGGCAAACTGTGCTGCCTTAGCAGGAACAAGTATTGCTGAGGACATCTGGAACAGCACAGTGGGCATCCAGCTCTTGGTGGTCTGTGTTACCCAACACCCAAGGACCTGGTTTCATGGTATCCTCCCCTTCAGAGAGCCCCAAGCTATGTACAGAGATTGTCCTTTCTGTGGGACATGGCAACCTCAAACCTCAGGCGCAAGGACAGAAATAGCCTCTGTGAATAATGAACATGAAGTATGTGATACCTGGAGTTCTCTAAGTATCAGTGAGGATAGCACTGGAGAATGTCATGCCCATGGCAAGATGTCCCTTGACTGATGACCATTTCTGAGCCACTGAGGGCCCGTGCAGACCTTGCTGGTGACCTGTGTTAGCCATGTGGCAGCACTGCGCTGTGTACTCACGTGAGATGGAATATAGATATCGTAGGAGTTCCCAGAATCTACATCAATCACATGGAAACCGGTGTGTGATCCGAAGATAACCTTGAGTCTCTGACCCTCTTCTACAGTGAGATCCACAAGCAACGGCTTGTGCTGGAGATCTGCAAAAGACTTTAACAATCCCCTCAGTGAGCATCATGGAAAACCAACAAATCCTCACAGCAGCAATCCTGATATAGTTGTGAAACTGTATTTATTTGACTGTTTCCTACTGGGTATGTGGTTATTTATATTCCTGTCTCTCCGCTCCTGTGTAAGACCCCTCACCAGGGTAATAACCCTCACTCCAGCCATCCCAGCAGATCAGAGCTTCCCCATGCTAAGGTATTTTTCCCCAGGAGCCCAAGGCCAGTCTAAGGATTTGGTGTCTAAAGAAAAGCAGCAGCTCGGTTTTACAGCAGCACATGCACAGTCAGCACGTGGGGACCCCAGTGCTGCTCCAGGTAACATGAGCAAGCCTGCAGAGCTGTGTCCACCTACGTCCCCTCTCAGCAGGGTCACTGCTCCCATTTGGGCAGCTGAAATGGCTCAGGTTAGCAAAGACCTACTTTTCTCTGTCCACTCTAACCTGCAGGATGCAGGCTAGGACCAGCTCCCTGGCACCCACCAATCCAGAACAGAGCATCTCTGCATGGCTTAGGTCCTCAGCAAGAGGGACAGAAAAGGGTTCTTGGCTCTCTAAGCAAGGACCACTCCAACTCTTGACAGGGAGAATCAGTGGGTGGTATCTCCCACTCTCCCAACAGATCCCTGCCAACATAAAATACGAGGAAAGAATGCTCAGCACCTCCAGCCTGGAGAAGCAGCAACAGGAGCACAGACCAGCATCCTCCCAGGAGCCTGCAGAAGCTGGATTGCAGACTGTTCTAATGCTGCTGAGCTCTCCATGTCCCTGAGCCCATTTATTCTGGCTTTTGTTCAGAAAAAGCAAATGTGACTTAATACTGAGTAAGCCCATTTGCGCTGGAAGGATGCAAAATGAGATTAGTCAGCAGGAACTTCTCCAGAAGGCATTGTCCTGTGACTTTTCTCTGCACAGAGCTTAGGATGAAAAGTACTTGAAAGGACGAAGTACAAAGTAAGTCGTTGTCAGGTTACAGAGGAGAAAGGTCTCACTGAAGGAAACTGAGGTAGATGAAAAGGGAGAGAAGAAGAGAAAGTGTGGGTCATTCTCCTGGACATTCTGCCTTGAAACAGAATTCGAATGGCAGACATTGCAGAAGGGGAGAGAGGACCTTGGAGAATGAAAATGGAGAAGAATGCCAACCTGCTTTCATTGTGTGTGAAAAATCAGTCAGAAGTTAAAACAACCCACCCAAAACTCAACCCAGTTTTACTCCTGGGCATTTGGTCAGTGTTCTGCACACTTCCCAATTAAAGCCTCACATAAGCAAATATTAATACTTAATTATAAGCCATAAGCAGAACGTATCCCATCACTTCAACTAGAACATACCCTACCCCATTTCCAATGCCTGCCAGGCATCCCAGGAACTCAGTTATCTAAGCCAGCAGCTTGTCTGCTCTGCCCAGTACAGAAACCTCATGTATTTCCAACAACAAGGTGCATTTCAGTTGACAGCTAAACATACCTTAAACGCCATAAACTTGTGATATGGTTTAGGAGCCCAAGCATAGATCTCCACAGCATTCTTTAAGGCAATCACCAAGAACTTGATTCTTTCATATTTCACTAAAAAAGAAATAAAACTGAGTTAAAAACCATTAAATTCCTTTTCAACAAGAAAACTGCTCAACTCCAGCTTCTCACAACTGGTTCTCACTTGGTAAAGTGTCCATTTAACACACAGGCATCAATTCCAAATGTATTTGTGGCTATGGTCTACCCGTACTTTTAAGAGAAACTGCCAGGTCTAAGAGAAGAGAACAGAATGCTTCTCTTCAGACTCTTTTTTTTCCCAGCGAGCCTGCTCACCAACTTTGTAGTGGATGCATCCCTCCAGGTCCCCAACCGTGATCCAGCCCTGCTTTTTCTCCACTTCAGGGTCGTTGTGTAAAATCCTGTTTCTCAGCCAGGACAAGTAGTAGACGCGCAGCTTGTTCTTCTTTCCTGTTGGCAAAGGAAGCTTCCCCATCAGAGCAGAGAACGCAGGGCATGGTTACAGAGCTTATTTTCCCTCACATGATGATAAAATTCAAAGTTCATTTCAGGATGAAGTTGAGAACTGACTTAGTTGTTTGGGGTTTTTTTTATTGAGAAAAAAAGGATGGAAAGCAGAACCTGGACCTCTGTCTTCCAGGCTGCAGGTGGATACTAGAAGAACTGGGAACTTGCTTCTTGCATGCTGGAAATATTCCTTTTCCTAGAAATCAGTGCTCATGAAAACACAGGTAGGCACAATGAGGCTGTAACCCAGCTCTCTTACAGCTCAACTATCTGATTCTTTCCTCACTTCCCCTTCAAACAACATTAATTCTATTCGGAGCTGAGCCACAAGCTCCTCAGTCTGTGACAGGCACCGCTATTTACTGACAAGCCCAGTGCTGGGCTCTGCAGTGCTGAGGAGCTGCCAAACCTCTGCATGCCTGCCTGCTCCTGAATGGCTGCAATCTATCCACAGACCTCCCTGCAGCTGCAAAACCCCTACCACAAGGACAGGACACAGCCTGGTGGGAGAGGATCCAAACCATAAACCAGGGACTCTGTCTGCTTAAGGGTTTCCACATGTCCCAATGGGTCATTCTCAGCAATGTCTTTGGGGCTGCTGCTTCCTGGGGAGAGCTACCTACCCCATTCATTTCCTGGCTGCAGTAAACTTGAATTCCTACAGCTGTATCCCAAAACCACAGAATTCTGTGAATTCTGTGCAAGACAAATTATGAAGTAGCAGTTCTGAAGAGCTCTAGCTTATTGGTGGATAAGGAGTTGGCTGGATGGTGGCACTCAAAGAGTTGTGGCCAACAACTTAATGTCCTAGTGGAGACCACTGACAAGTGATGTTCCTCAAGGGTTGGTGCTGGGACTTGGTACTGTTCTACATCTTTATCAAGAGTAGACAAAGAATGGACAGTGAGACTGAGGTGTCTCTAAGCAAATTTGTGATGACACCAAGCTGAGTGGTGAGGTTGACACACTGGAGGAAAGGGATGTCATCCAGGAAATGCCTGACAGGCTTGAGAGGTGAGCCAATGTGAAACTCATGGAGTTCAACAGGCTAAGTGCAAGGTGCTACACATGGGTTAGAGCAACTCCAAGCACAAATACAGGCTGAGAGCTTCCTTCTGACACCACTGGACATGTTTTGCCTGAGCTGGAACTGCTCAGAGCACAGAGCTGACAAGGTGAGAGCACGAGAGGCATACCTGATATTGTCACGAGCACATTAAGGCCCTCTAGTACATCCATCTGTTGAAATCGTCGTCTGTTGATGAGGTTGTAGACCTTCCCTTGCCCACTTCGATCCAGCAGCATCAGGCCATTTTCTGTGCCTACCAGCAGGTTCACACCTGAAGAGGAGAGGGCAATGGGCACCAGGAGCTATGGCTGCTCTGAAGGACAACAGTCTGAGCTCATCCCTGCTACCACTGTGAGACTGACTGATCCCAGCTAAGGCTGAGATCTTCCCAGGAACATGAAGGATTGCTCTTACAGTGCAGGGACTCAGTTCTGTGACGAAAGATCCACATTTCATCACCAGCCACACATCCTGGTGAGCTTTGCTGAGGGCACGGTGTGCCCAAGGCTTACCCCATAAAGCAGCACAGAGTATCTCTGAGTTGAAGCGCTTCTTGTATTTCCGGATCTCTGGGGTGTCACTGTGGGGACGGATGTTGGTGGGGTTGACGTTCACCACCGAAATCTTCCGGGCTTCATTCAGCTTGGCCTGCTCCTGCCTGAGCAGCTCGCTGGTGAACAGGGCTTGCAAGGAAACAAGAGAAGTGTGACGGATTAACTCTTCAGTCACAACACTTGGTTTATCACTTGATAGAGGAGTCACCACTATGTTACAAGCTGCTAGTTTGGAGCAGTGTCTTTGGGATTTTCTGACCAACATAAAACTCATCAGCAGGTGATGTCCTCAGACCTCCATCCCTGTCTACTGACCTGACCAGCACTATCTGCTGCCTGCCTGGCCACAGGCAGCCATTTCCAATGAATTCAGAGCTTTGTTTAAGCAATTACCACTTCCCAGTTCTGCCATGAATATTTCTCCTGGTTGCCCAGGCAGATGGGTGGGTGGATTTCTGCTGCCCCCTCTTTTCATTCAGACATTTTTGGTATCTTTTCACTGGAAGGGAAGTATTGGATGGGAACTGGAGAGCACAAGGATGCAGACACACTGTCTGCAAAAGTGAAATGTCAGAGAGCTTCAGTGGAGTTATTCAGTCTCCACAACCCAGTTTCCACAAGGGCTTCCTCTATTAAACTGACCACATTGCCTCCTACCAGTAGCAGATGACTCTTCATCCTCATCTTCATCTTCATCAGTAGGTGAGGTCTGATACACTCTGGTGTCCACAAAGGGGGTGAAAGAGGCTTTGGTGCTACTCCCCATACCATACTGGAAAACAAACAGCAAAGAGAGAGCTCAGAGCACAGAACCAGGAGCAATTCTGTGCATGTGGCTATGACTTCCTAATTAGCGGACACGGTGCCTGTCCTTGTGGTGCCACTTTTGAGCCCTCTACAAACATCTGCTCCTCCTCCCCCCTTAACTAATCAGGAAAAAACATGAAACTGTATTTCTGAGTGTCCACAAGCAATGGAAAACGAGAGGAGCAGGCTCTGCTCTTGTCTTGTAGGCAGAAGAACAGCACAGCCATGAGACCAGTTAGTGAAGAAGCTGCAGGGCCAAGGCAAAAGTCAATGCAGGTAAAAAACTACTTGTCTGCATGTAACACACCTGCCTTGAAATCCTGCTCTGTGACCTCAGGCAGGAGAGGGTTTGCTTTTCCCATCATGCAGCCAAGGTAGGGCTGGGAGCCTCCAGGATGCCCTGGCACAGACCACCAGAGTAATTCAGAGAGCTGAGAAAGGTGGGACTATTACTTGTCTTGTGCCAAAGCCAAGTGCTAATCAGCACAACCCGAGCAAAGGTTTTATTTCAACGGGTTACGGAATTGTGTTTAAGGATGTGTAAAGCTTAGGCAGGACAGCTCGCAGAGCCACAGTAACGCTCTGCTTATCCATTAAGGCAGAAAACAAGGACAAGACCTTCAAGAATCCCAAAATCATTAAGGTTGGAAAAGACTTCTAAGATCATCAAGTCCAACCTTCAACACAACACCTTCATGACCTCTAGACCGTGTCCCAAAGTGCCACATCTCACCTTCTGAACACCTCCAGAGATCGTGACTTCATCACCCCCCTGGACAGCCTGTTCCAATGTTTAACCACTCTTCCACTACAGAAATTTTTCCTGATACCAAATCTGAACTTCCCTTGGTGCAACTCGTGGCCATTTCCTCTTGTCTTGCCATCAGTTATTTGGGAGAAGAGGCCAACACCAGCCTCCCTACAATCTTTCTTCAGGTAGCTGTAAAGGGCAATACGGTCTCCTCTCAGCCTCCTCTACTTCAGGCTAAACTATCCCAACTCCCCCAGTCTCTCCTCTATAAGACATGTTCTCCAGTTCCTTAACCAGCTTTGCTGCCCTTCTCTGTGCTCGCTCCAACACCTCAGTATCTTTCTTATACTGTGGTGCCCAAAACTGGACCCAGTATTCGAGTTGTGGTCTCACCAGTACCTTCTCCTAAGCGAGAGGAAATCCTTATCTTGTGAGTTAAAGTGTGACTCTTCCCACCTTGTTAAGGAGCAACATCCACACCAAAACTGCACTGGACCTACTCACCTTTGGGCCACAGAAAGATCTAGAGACAAAAACCCACAGGGTGTGGAAGCACCCTCATGGTTTGAGATCTGCTGAGCATTTTGGGGCTGGAATCCATGGGAGCTGCCATCCATGCCCTGCACCTGCCAAATCCGCACTACGCATCCTACTTCCCACCTCCATTCCCTGAGAGCCCGCCTGTTTCCATAGAAACAGGATGGATTCCTAAAAAGCACATGGGAACCGAGAGTCATGGAAGGGGTTAACAGCCTGCAGCACAGAACGCTGCAGGAGCAGACACTGCATCGACTTACACAGTGCAGCATGGAAAACACTTGGTGCTTTTTTCAGATCCAAGAAATGCAGAGTTTCTGCCCTCCTCTATGAAACACCAACTTAAGGAGGAGGAAAATTCAGTATTTACAGGGATGCTTTCCAGCTGAGAGCTGGGAGCCTTCCGACAAAACCCCTCATCCCAATGCACCGAGTGTTTCTTTTCTGTGCTCAGAAAATTGCCTGTGAAATTGGCATTTTAATAACTTCCAAGTGCATTATTCAGATATTAAGACCTCATCTTCCTCCAGGTCCTATTCAACAGTGTGTGAACCCCGTGGTGGCTCAGAGACAGCACCAAGCTGCAGGGTGAGGTCATGCTTGCTGCCTTCTTTTTGCTTGTGGTGCTGTGTGAGTCACCTAGAAGCCTGAGAACCAAATCCCCAAGCTTCCACTTACACCCACTCGCAGCGCAGTTGGTCCTAAAAACACAGTTTTAGAAATGGAAAAGATCTTCTTGGTTGGTGTTCTACAAGCGAATATATTTAAACCAAATCCTCGCCTGCCTCTACGCTGTCCCGGGATGACCGCGGAAGGTGTTGCTTTCAAGATCAACTCTCCCATTGAAGGAAATGGATAAAAACTTGAGGTCACGTCACACATCACCTGTTCTTAATGTTTTATCAATGCCCAACTCCAAGCAATTTTTATTTTTAATTATTAATCAAAATAATAACGAAAATAATGACGTTTTTGCTTTCACTGTTAGTGAAAGGACACCGTGAAACAAGAACTTCATTCTGATGAAAGAAAATACGATGGCAGGAGTTTTGATCATAACCAACAGGAGGGAAAGAAACAAAATTAAATAAAAAGCCTGTTTAGCACCAAAAGGGTTGATTTCTCTGGGGAAAACATAGAACTGTGCCTAGTTCTCACAGATGCTGATGGCAAGCAGGACATTCTCTTGTCTTATGTATCACATCTTATCCTTCCTAGGACCTTTTCCACCTTACAGTGTTAATGTTCAATCACGTCACAGTAAAACAGCTACCAGGGAGAAACACTTTGCCATGACAGGAAACACACAGTTTTAAACATGTGCAGATTTCTTCTAGTCTGAAGAACTATCCAGAGTTTTGTTTGCTTTGGTTTTTGCTGCGTTCTGAGTCATGTTCAGTATCAGAGATTCCACAGGTGGAAGCTGGGCCCTGTTGAAGCTACTGAGATCAATGGCTCTTGTAATCTTCTTGTATTTCAAAGCCTCAAAAATAAAATGGGGCTTTCAGACCAGCTGGCAGCATTCCAGCCACCACCACCAAGCTGGTGGCCTAATCTATCTTTCTACCATCAGCCATAGCCCCATCCAGCAATAGCTCATCAGATCATAGAATCATAGAATCATTCAGGTTGGAAAAGACCCTTGAGATCATCAAGTCCAACAGCTAACCCTACTCTACCAAGTTTGCCACTAAACCTATCGCTGAGCACGACATCTAAATGATCTTTAAACATGTCCAGGGATGGTTTAAAGACTCAACCCCCTCCCTGGGCAGCCTGTTCCAATATCTGACCACTCCTCCAGTGAAAACGTTTCTCCTGATGTAGCTTGAGGCTGTTCCTGCTTGTTCCATCACTAATTACCTGTGAGAAGAGAGCAGATGGCTTTATATTTCCCCTACACTCACCAATGTGGACCAGGAACAGAGAGAGAAAGAGCCAAGAAAGCCAGGCAGGAAAGCAGGGAAGCCCCTTTTTGGGGTGGAGATGTTAATACTTGTTTAAAGTGATGCGAAGGAGAAAGAGGAGCGCCCCCACCACCTACTTCAGGCACCGAGTCCATGTCCTGCGCATGCGTGGAGACTCGCCCCAGGGCCTCGGTCGGTGTGCCCGCAGGCGAGTGGCTTTGCTGCACCAGGTCAGGGAGATTGATGTGACCTGCAAAGCCATTGCTGGCTGTGTGGCCAGAACGCTTTTTTTCACCAGAAGTCTGCAGAGACACAAGGCATGAGGAAGAAAGAGAAGGGAGGGGGAAAAAAGAGAAAAAGAAGAGGAAAAAACCAGAACCAAACAAAACCAAGTCGTTGGCAGTCCCCTGGTTCCCAGAGCAAGTCCAGGAGGACTCTCTCTGTCCCCATCCCCATGCAATGTGGCAAGCAGCAAACCAACCCCCCATCCCAGAAGAAATAAAGACAGGATTAATCACAAAGTCAATACAGAGTAATTAGCCATGTTAGAGCGAGAGAAGCCTGATCACCATCTTTTTGACACAAGGAACACAGGGCAGATTCTGCTCTTGCCACTACGGGTGCAAACCCCATGGCCAAAATCTCCTCCCACATGGCCACTGGTGACAGCAGAATCTGACCCCCGGATCAGTGTTAGCCTGAACGACTCTGCACAGCTATGGCAGCAAGTAGCCTGTCTGCAAATGCCAACAGCCCCCATCGCATGTTTCTGTAACCCAAAACAGCAGTGAACAGTGGCAGAATGACCAGCACCTCACTCTGCACACAAGGAAGTTCCTCTTCCTCTCCAGCCATGCCCTGAGCAAGGCAAGTGCTAAAGTTTCTCCCTTATCATTTTGAGATAGTTGCCGTTTTGATGAATCCCACCTCCTTGGAGTACATCGATGAGTTGGTTGCAGAGACCTGTCCATTTACTGGGATTAGTGGAAAGCCTCCTCTGAACGGGCTCACCAAGCTTCTGACCAGTCCTGACAACGTTTATCTTCTGGTCACTGGATAGCACCACCTTCAACCACCTTGCCATCAAAGAGCAAAAAGCCCTTTGTCCAAAGCCTCAGTGAGTCTGTCCTCTGAGGGCTGTGGCAGTAGTGGGGAGCAAACAGTGAGCAATCAGCACAAGGCTGCTGTTTGGGTTTCTTACCACGCTTCCTCCTCCCAGAGGGGTTTCCTGGCTGCTTGCCTGTGGCTTTTAAACCCCTCTGCATCACTGCTTTTGTCATATGGTCTTGCTGGCATGGCATGTATTCTATAGTTGTGATGGTTAACACCAAGCTCATCGAAGAAGTGGCTGCCTGTTGCGGCAGAGACTCGTTCTCCACATCACCCCTCTGCTATGGGGCTGCCCAGGCTGTGGGGACCCCAGCTCTGAAGAGCTCCACACCAGTGAGGGGTGAGAATAGCTGTGCTTTGCTGCCTCTCTCCACAACTCCAGGAGAAAGGCACAAACACCTTCTTTTGCCAGCTCCTGTCTCTCTTACAAAGTTGGATTTGTTATTTTTTTTACCCCTATGCGAATGGGATTAAGCCTTAAAATGCTGCTCAAGTCTAGTTTGCATTTGATCTAAACATTCCTCCTTCGTGAGTGTTGACGCCAAACTCCCCTCCCTCCTTCTCCTCTCCCATCCATCTCCTTGATGTGCTGGCAGAAGTGACTCCCCTGTTTTACTAATTGCCAGAGCCTCCTGCCCCCTCACCAGCAGACCTGGTACCTATCTGTGTTTCCAGCAGCATCATCAGCACATTCCAGCATCTGGGAAACAGAGAAACACTGGAGGAAATCTTCCAAGACAACTGAACATGCATCCTCTGCCTCACTCCTGCAGCACCACTTCAGAATCACAGAATGCTTTAGGTTCGAAGGGGCCTTAAAAATCATCTAGTCCCAACCCCCTGCCATGAGCAGGGACACCTCTCACTATACCAGGTTGCCCAGAGTCCATCCAACCTGGTCTTGAACACTTCCATGGATGGGGCATCTACAGCCTTTCTGGGCAAACTGTTCCAGTGCCTCAGCACCTTCACAGCAAAGAATTTCTTCCCAAGATCTACTCTAAATCAATCCTCTTTCAGTTTAATGCCATCACCCCTTGCCCTATCACCATGTGTCCTTGTAAAACGTCCTTCCCCAGTTTTCTCACAGGCCCCCTTACTTAAGTAAAGAAAGACTGCTCTGTGGTCTGCCTGGAGCCTTCTCTTCTCCAGACTGAACAACCCCAACTCTCCCACCTGCTCGCATAGCAGAAGTTCCATTCCTCTGATCATCTCCATGGTCCTCCTTTGGCCTCACTCCAATAGGTCTACGCCTCTCCTGCGCTGAGGACTCCAGAGCTGGACACAGTACACTGAGCGGGGTCTCACCAGAGTGGGTTAGTGGGGCAGAATCCCCTCCCCGGCTGCTTTTGACCCAGCCCAGGATAAATTGAGCCACATCCTCCAGGACTGCTCCCACTGCAATGCCAATGCCAGGGACACGGGCGACGCCCAGTGCCCCCCCAGAGCCAGCTTGCTGGGCAAGTGCTGGATGGTTGGCTAGTGGGGATGGGAGCTTGGTTCTCCCTGAGTAGAACCAGACCCCAGTAAAAGTCTCCACATGCTGCACGCTCCTTACAGTACATGGTGGCAAAGGTAGGGAAGAAGAGGGGGAGCTTTGTGCCACATTCCAAAAATATTAACTAAACACTAGCAATCGCAGAGAACTTGTGTTGTCTGGAGCTGCTGTGCGATTAGGGCAGAGTCATCTGTAGAAGCCGCCTCTCCACTACAGCATTACTATTCACTGCTGTTTGTAGTTCTGAGAAACATTTGCACTTGTCACATTTGCTCCGAGTGTAAATTGCATTAACGAGAGCGCTAACGAGCACAATTTACGAGTCATTTTGTGTTCCGGACACACAGCACTGTTAGTTTCTGTGCTTACATGGGCAAAACCTCCTGAAGATGCTCCACGGAATTACCTTACAACTTACTTAGGTACAACTTACCTCCCTCACCATTAAAGTCCCTTCCCTTGAAATATTGCTAAACGTATCTGCATGGGAAGTCTCTAGCCCGTGGGTTGTCACCATTCCCAGGTTGTACGGCTCATTGTTTCCAGGAATTCCTGTTGGTCTGAGGACAGAAAGGAGAAGCATTAATGATGCTCTGTGCTGTTTTCCAGTAAAAATGTAGCCCTAACTTGCCTTGAGTTTCTTTCTGTGCTCACGTCTCAAGAGAGGCTGGAATTTCAGACGTTAAATTTTAGGACTGTCAGAGCGGATGCTGCAGCTGGTGAGCTGCCACTGTCTTTTTATTGTTATTAGGTTATTATCATTATTAGGTTGTTGTTAGATTCTTAGCAGACTAGCTGCTTAGATATAACTCAAACAAACCCAAAAGCAAGTAACAAAGAGCCTCTGGGTTACCCAGCCCTGCCAGTGCGCTGGAAGGTGCTGATGGCAGTTCTGAACATGTTCCTGATAACATAGTGATTCCAGTTTTAGAAACGAGAAAGCAGAGAAGAAGGGGATTACACGAATTTTGAGACCATACAGTGGGTTAAGGACTGGCTGTGGTAGCTCTGAGGTCCCAGATTCCACTGACACATAGGTTCCATGTCACTGTGCAAGAAATCACTGGACACTGACAAGAGCTGGCTTTGTGGCCCAGAGAGGGAGCTGAGGAGGGTCTTTAGATGGAGAAAAGGTATCTTACAGGGTGGAAGGAGTCAATGGTCACTTCTAGTCACTGGGAGACAAAGTGATGGATGGGTTTATCCTGCAGCAGGAGAGACCTGGGCAGAGCTGGCATGATGAGTCACCAGGGATGACAGCCAGGGAAGTTTAAAAATGGGTTACACAAGATCACTCAGAAGGTGCAGGAGAAGATGAGACTATCTCTCTTGACCCCAGTTTCTAACGGAAAGCACCACACACAAGAAAAACGAAGCTTTGATAAAAAATAGTCCAAGCACATTTAGTCTGAACTTCATTTTGTGAAATGAGGTTGTAAAGCTGAGCATTTGCTTTCTTTGTCTCCAGAAAAAGGGCAATGCAGCCATGAAGATTTAGATATGGACAGAGCTGCTGCCACCTCACTGTGACACCAAGGGTTTGCATCTCCACTTTTGTTGTCAGGACATCATGGACTAGTGATGTTGGGCTGCAAAGCACCCAGTGAGATGTTTTATTCCCTGTGAAATGTGTTGTCAAACCCAAGGAGTTTGGTGGAAGAGTGTCAGTACAGATTAACCACTCGTGATTAAACTCTTCCTTGAGCAGTCTGAGGGCACCACGTGTGACTGCCCATTTGATAGTTGTGTGTTCATCACCATCCATCCACCTCCTGACTTTTCCTAGTAAATCCAGGAGCTTGGATTTTTCCTTCTGCTGGAAGCTCTAACTCAGGAACTTGGCATGGAGGTTCCTAGGTCTCCTTCCCACTCTCTGCTGCTCCTCACCCCACTGCTATGAAGCCAGGTACACCCAATGTCAACTAATAATTAAGAAGAATGGAAATTAACTGAATAAAATGCAAATAATCCCCTAAAGCCTTCCCACAACTCCTCTGCAAATTCAAAGGGGCAGGAGTCAGACTCTGCTGCCAGGCAGAGACCTCCCAGAGCCCACCATGTTTCACTGCCTGCACACTGACCAAGCCAAGGAGGAAAATCAGAGTCCAAGATACAGGATTATTCTTAATCCTGGCTTTACCAGCTGGCCCAGGACAGGCCACAAGCACCACGCTTCAGCACAGCTTGATGTGGGCAATGCCAGGCTCAAGAGCAGGCAGAGCTTCAAAATGCCATCTGACATGCTGATGAGGACAGATATGTCCGCTCAGGCCAAAATCTTGCAGGACCAGGGTCATCAGCTTGGAGTCCAAGTCAACGGCATGTGCAGTGGAAATAATTAAGTATCTCCAGTTTGGACTGGGAGAAAGACTCATCTGAGTAAATTATCCCTTGCAACTGAGACACTGTACCCAGTGCCAGCCACCAAACACTGATGTGCCTTGGACACAACCCACATCACAGCTACTGCTCCTGCAGACCCAGACCCAGCATGGTGTGACTGTTTGCCCCCCCAAAAGAAAGTGTTTCTTACATAAGCCGTGGGATGTCACTGACAGGCACGGTCCCATCATGTGTCTCGTTTTCCCCATCTTCTTCCTCCTCCTCGCTGCTTTCTGACTCTTCACTGGAGGAGGAGTAGTCAGTGACCTTCTTCAGAGGACGGTTGGTTTCTTCGATGCGCAGCTCCCTCAACTCTTTGGCTAAGGCCGTCAGATCCTAAAGGGGATGGGGGCAAGAAAACAAGAGAGGGATGGCTATTCTCTTTGAGGTGAAGAGAAAATCACACACATCTCTTCAAAAGCCAATGCTAACAGCACGAGCAACGAGAAATAGCTCTACGGAGTCGTTACAAACATGAGACGAACGTAAGACGATGTTTGTAGCATGTAGCATTTATTAAACAAAACAAAACTGATTTACGCTCACTGAAAAAAATCAATAGCCAACCTCTTTGTTTTCTGTTTGGAACGTGTATGTGCATAGATATACACACACTCATATGTAGATACACGACAAAATTGTATTTGTTGGAAAAGGTGAAGTTCAAGTCACCATCATAGTAAACTGGAAAACAACGTCATGTCAAAGATTGGCTTGGAGAATTTCTCCTGCAGGGTTTTCTCTTCTTTCAAACTTCTCAAAGAGAGAC
The DNA here is from genome assembly GCA_028565055.1 of Phoeniculus purpureus. NCBI lineage: Eukaryota > Metazoa > Chordata > Aves > Bucerotiformes > Phoeniculidae > Phoeniculus > Phoeniculus purpureus. The sequence goes on along the minus strand of JAOXOE010000702.1, from coordinate 15,647,097 downwards.
CCCATAATTGTATTTATTCTGTAATAAATGCATTTGGGAAGGAAGCAATGACAGCATCTCCCATGGAGTGGTGCAATCCCCACATCAAGAGCTGCTTCCGTGGTGAGTCTCCGCTGTCGGGTGGCTGCCGAGAGGCGGTGAGGAGCACGAGGAGAAGCGTCCAGCTCAGCCAGACTTTGCAGTCACAGCTCTGAGTCAGCCACACGCTCAAAAAAATAACAGAACAACCAAAAAAATTCCCTTGGCGGGACCCATTAAGCACTTTATGTGAAATGTGGCAGCCTACAAGCCAAAAAATCCCCAAAAACCAACAAAAAAAAAAGCGCCTCAGAAACAAGAAAAAAAGAGGAGCAGTCCCAAAGCCTAGTAACAATTTTTCAGTTTACCATGACTTTGATGAGGTCTCGGACCCAACAGTCATATAAAATAGACACTGCTATTTCAAAACAAGGAACATGGCAGGCACCGTGTAGAAAAGAGACTTTTTGTTATCTTACATGCTTTTATAGCAATGCAGGGGGAAGCAGTAGGGCAGAAAAGCATGAGAGCTCAAATTAGAATGGGTTAGAGAACTCTGTTGCACAAGACATGCACATGACGAACAAAGCATCGCAATTGTCAGTCTTACCATTTCTCCCTATATTAGTGACCGAGGTAGGCATCAGTGCATTCGGTCAGAGATAAAGGATTAGGGAGAAAGAAACTCATTGAAAAAAGACTAAATTCCACAATCGTCTTACGGCCATACTCCCATTTACTGCACTTCCAGATTACCGTTCCAGCAGGGCGACTACGGCAACGTTAATTAATGGTTGCAAAGGGAGCTCTTAAAAATCTATCCTGTCAACACGTGAAGAGAACGATGGAAAACTGACCTCTCTGGCCAAGGTGCAAACCAAGTGTGTTTTTAAATTGTGAAGCAGGAATATTTTGCCAGCAATCTGTACTTTGGTTATTGACAACCCACACCTCCCGTGGGCTCCTACAGGTGGACAGCCCCACATTCTGCTCCCAGGTCTCCCCTGCCTGGTCTCTGATGTAAAGCAGAGGCTCCCATGGATATCAGAGCTTTGCATCAGAACCATAAATACACCTTTTTTAAAAAATACCATATTTATATATTCATAGAATGTTTATGAAATAAAATAGTAGTAACTGTAACATTCATAAAGCTAAATACAGCTTTTAAAAAAAAACCACCACCAAGAGCCAATCCTTGTTTTGCAGCAGGAACCTGTGTTGAGTACTAAATATCCCTCTCCAAAAGCTCTCTGTACCTTAAAAAAAGGCTTTTATCACGATTAAAGGACTGCGGTATTTCAGAAGCTTATTTTTGATGCCAACATGTTTGGGATTGAAGTAAGTCAAATCTGCAGTCACGACAACTAATTATTTTAATTAGCACTGTAGCAGTTTCTATGATCTGATTGTTTCTCTCCCTATTAAGAATCAGTGACTATTTCAATGGTGTCACGATATTTTCCATTTGGAGTATGCAATGTGCTCTTTATCCAGCACTTTGGAGTTGGAATAGAGTCTTTCTGAGTTTAAAAAATACTTTAGGACTGCGTCAGAGCCTCTTAAACCTGCAGCTGGACTTACTGCAGCGCAGGACTAGGACCAAACCCTTCCCCTTTACAGTGATGAACTGGAAATGACTCCTTTTCTGCACCTTCCAACCCTAACGTGCTTCAAGGCACCCCCACCAGCCTTCTCTGGTCATCACTAGAAGACAGTCAAGTATTTAAAAACTCATCTTAATTAGTATTTAATGACTAATTTGGAAGCTATAACAGCAATAATACTCTCAGACAATATCATCAGATAAGTCATGTTTCCTAGCTGCAGCTTTGCCTCGGGATGGTTAATTCTTGATGCTATCACTCTCTCTAAGTAATGAGCACTTTGTAGGATTAAATGGTTTCACCGAGTTGCTCTTGGACCAAAAACAATCTGACAACTAAAAAGAAAGTGCTCTGCAGCTCCACACGTGTGTGAAATGTTATTACTGAGGGTAACATAATACATAAGTGAGCAGTATCAGTGCTCTTTAATTACTTTTAATTACAAGGCCTCCTTTAGATTTAATATTTGCTGGAATCAAGTCAGATTGGTTTCCAAACTCCCATGGCTCACTGGAGGAGAATTAGCCCACATGCTGCCTCTGCTCAGACACTGATTTATGTGCCTTGTCCTTAACGAAGTGCCTCATTAAACAAAACACATCGCTCATGTTTTATCTGAGAGAACAAGTTAACTAACCAGCCCATCTTATTTCGTACCTTTTATTTTCAGAGGAAAGAGGCTGCAGGAGAGGCTGCTGATACTGGTACTTCCCTTTACAGCCCCACAGTTCCCAGTACAAGCAGTGTGTGCAAGTTAAATACTGAATCAGGAATGCTTTGTCTTCTCCCATGAATGTCAAGCATTTGCCATCAGCAGATCCACACACATTTCAAATACCAGGATACAGTGAAAAAAGTGTAATTCAGGACTTGTTTGTTTAAGAGGATGGATGAAGGCCAGCATCACTCATCATCATCCAAGGTGGTTCTGCTGACTCTGGCTGATGGTCTGGTCTATGAGAATGAATCACTTGCTGTATCCCACTGCTGTTTTCCTTTATTTATCAAGTTCCCTCACCTGAATTATGTAAAATGTGTTTCAAGCAGTGCTTGATGGCCCCACTGAACTCAGTAGAAGGCCAGGGGTTGTAGCTGAGAGCAGAATGTGGTGAGCGGCGCAGGCTGCCCACACCACGTCCACTGGCACAAGAAACCTCTGTTTTCACTCCTTCTCTTTCAAACCCGCTGGACCGACACCGGCAGCCCCGCTTGACCGACACCGGCAGCCCCGCTTGCTCGGCATGTGAACGCTGTGGGGCTTCTCACCATGGCCTCCATGCAAGTGGTGTGGTCAGCCCACGGCCAAGCAAAACACACCAGCAGTACCGTTCCCCTCCCCAGGGGTCGGTTCCTTACGCCAGAATGCGATCGCTCGGGCTCCTGGCTGACCCGAGACCGCACCGCTACCTCTTTCAGTGTCAGCACTGAGAAAACCCGTGTTGATATTAAGCGCTAACTAGACAACCTTGCATAGGCATGACCCACTGAGAAAAGATATCACTAACCTCATCTATAGCTTTCTTATAGCTCTGTGGGTAAAGGAAGAATAATCAGCATCAGAGGAAACAGATCGGGACAGGAAAAAGCCAGAGGAAGGGCAAGCAGGTTAGAAATAAAATTAGAATTGTTAGCTCAACGCTGCGGAGTGTAGAGAAAAAAAAAACAACAACATAGTCAACAACACATTAATACACATTAAAAAAGAGAAGAAGTGGAAATTCATTTTGTCATTAGGCCAACTCTGCAGTTTTAAAATACAAAATGCAAACATCATTAAACCAGGAGGAAACACTTCGGATGAGATTTTGCTCAGAATAGTAAAACGGGAGTGTACAGAGACCACTACCATGGTTGGTGTTAAGCTGCAGAGGCTGTCGGGGGCTGGTTGCCCAGCCTTCCCGAGCAAAGCATCCCTGCACCGGGCTGCTGCGCGGGGACATGCAGCACGGAACACAACAATGTGCCATCGGCAACTACTGCGCCCAAGCTAGCAAAGCCCTTAAGCATCTGCTTCACGCGGAAACACAGGCTTAAGTGCTTTCCCTTAGACTTGGGCTCCTGATACATCTCATGCACTCTCTTCAGCATTCAGATATCCCATGGGCCTTAGCCATATGGCCACTTTCCAGCTTCTCTGCTGGAGGAGTGGCAGCACTAGCCCCATTTTTGGAGTCCCCGCAATTGTGCTACTACACTGAAGGGCAACGTGGCCAAGCTGTCTAGCAACATTCCCATGGGAAATGATTTGAGACTCACAGCAGGTCGGCTCGGTCGTGTCACGTCCCTGTTGTCTTCCTGCTTTACCTTGGCGGGTTCATGGGAGAGCACAGGAGACCCTTCAGGCTTGGTGTTCCCTGGGCAAAAGGCAAGTGGAGAGAGTGGGAGTTAAAACGCTGCTGAAAGCTGCATGGATAGGCTGCTGCTTATGATGTTTTAAAAATTCCCTCCTGCTCCTCTTTGCTTAGAATCACAGAATGTTAGAGGTTGGAAGGGTCCTCTAGAGATCATCGAGTCCAATCCCCCTGCCAATGCAGGATCACCTAGGACAGGTCACACACAGAGCTGCAGCCAGGCTGGTTTTGAAAGTCTCCAGAGAAGGAGATTCCACAGCCTCTGTGGGCAGCCTGTTATAGTGTTCCAC
>JAOXOE010000702.1:15558953-15642731 GCA_028565055.1 Phoeniculus purpureus | reverse complement strand
CTGTCCACCAGGACCCCCAGGTCCCTTTCCCCTACACTACTCTCCAACAGGTCAGACCCCAGTTTATACTGGTACCTAGGGTTGTTCTTGCCCAGATGCAAGACTCTGCACTTACTTAGATATGGACACAGTACTCCAGGTGGACCCTCACCAGAGCACAGAGGGAGAATCACCTCCCTCGATCTGCTGTCCACGCTTCTTTTGATGTGCCCAGGGACATGGTTGGCCTTCTGGGCAGCAAGTGCACATTGCCAGCTCATGTTGAGCTCCCTGTCAATCAACATCTTCAAGTTTTCCTCAGAATTGCTCTTAATCTGCTTATTGCCCAGCCTGTATTTGTGCTTGGGACTGCTGCAACCCAGGTGCAGGACCTTGTAGTTTGTGTTGGTAAACCTTCATGATGTTTGTATCGCCTCTGAAGCGTGTCAAGGTTTCTCTGGATGACATTCCTTCTCTCCAGTGTTGACCACAACACACAGCTTAGTGTCATTCACAAACTTGCTAAATGTGCACTCAGTCCCACTCTCCAAGCCAAGGAGGAACACATTAAACAGCACCAGTCCCAATACTGACCCCTGAGGAATGCCACTCATCACTGGTCTCCGCTCAGACATGAAGCCATTAACTGCAAGCATCCAGCTAATTTCTCACTCATCAATCAAATCCATATGTCTTCAGTTTAGAGACAAAGATGTTCTGTGGGACTGTGTCAAATGCTTTGCACAATTGTCCAGCTGGACGATGTCAGTTCCTTTTCCCTTATCTATGAACAATGTAACCCCATCACAGAAGGCCATCAAAAAAAATCTGTCATGATTTCCCTTAGAAAAGCCCCAGTGGTTGTCACCAATCACCACCTCATTTTCCATGTGGCTTAACATAGTTTCCAGGAGGATCTGCTCCACAATCTTACTGGGTACAGGGGCAAGGCTCATTGGCCTATAGTTCCCCAGGTCTTCCTTCCAGCAGAAAAGCTGGAGACAAACTGAAGTAAAGCAGACAGGTTTTCCAGAAGTGTGGACAGTTAGTAGGTTGCAGATTGAAAAGAAACACTTGGAAGTCTGAAAATGCTCCCTTGGTCTGTTTGGGAGTTATTGTGCCAACAGAGTAGCCAGGCAGGTTAGGTCTTGTGCTCTCACTTATTTCAAACTTGTCCATATGTCCCTGCCCTGGGGGATAACCTCCTCCTACACAGCTTCAGCAACAGCATATGTGCCAGTACACCTTTAGACTAGTGAAGTTATATTTGGGGCCAGTGGCCCAACTATCTGTCGGTCGTACAACAACTCGGCATGCTTTTTCACATCTAGACCAACCCTATAGGGGTTGTTTGTTTTGGTTTTCCATGAGTATGGCCAGGATGAATATCTATTTCAACTCAAGAGGAAAGCCATTACCTGAAGTATCACAGCATGAACGCCAGACATACTGCAAATCTTGCACCCAAAATTGGGTGCGTCCATTTCAATATTGGCCACTCCACAAGCAAAGCACAGTGTATTGCTGAACCCTAGGCATGGCTCCATAAACATACAGGTAAGTACACTTCACACAACTTACACTGGTAAGAGTCTTTCTAGAACTAAAATTAAAAGTCACTTAGAGAGCAGAAATGCATAGCATATTGTGACTAATCCTGTAATTAAAAGTACCAACTCTTGGTGCTGGTACAGTTATGAGCAGTCCATGGTCATGCACTGAACTAAAATGTGAAAAGGGGAATTCTCTGGCTTTTTTAATGGAAATCAGATGAGGGTGTAAATGGAACATTTTAAAACATAAAATTAATTAAAACTATCAAAAGGTTAATTTGGGTGCAAAAGAAGTTACATGCCTTTCAATTTAATTTGCATTACAACAGGCATTGCCTTAGTCTTCAAATATTTTGGCAACCTGGTTAAATAATTCCATAAACATTTTGAGATACTGCAAAATGTTTGAGCTGAAAATGAAATAATTTGATAAATGTGCACTCAATAAAGTAATATTTTTCACCACTTTCCTTAACAGTGGGAGTTTATCTGTGACTCCAGTTAATAAGTCTGATTCAACCTCTAAAACAAATGTTACGGGTTTTTCTCTGGAAGCAGACTGCTCTCCATTCTAAAGATCAGCTGCTCCAGTAAAATCAAGAGAAACTGCATTGGACATTACAGCTCTCTAAATCTTTGCTCCACAGATCCAGACTTCTAACTTTTATACGTGGTGATGCTTGGTACGATCACTGGCATGAGTGTGAATTTGGGATAGGGGGTACGGCAATGCTGATGTACACAACCTGCAAAAGACACCAAGGCTTGTACTGTCCCCATCAGGATCTCTGGAAACATCTTTCTTGAATTAAATATCTTTGCTGTCCATTTTTATTTTGAAAGATCCAAATTTCTTACCAAAATACATGATCTTTTGAAACTCGTTCCTGCAAAAGGGTCCATTTTTTCCCCAAGTCAATGGATGCATAAACCTACAACAACAAAAAAAGAGATATTACATTATAAGAGACTGTTCATGTTGTGCATCTTCAAAGACAGCTCCTGTCTCACTATTCAAATGGCAAACTGCACAACAGCTTCAAAAAAATGTTTGACAGGGACTGTCTACAATGTCTTTTAGAGTACTGTAACTTCACAGAGAAAATACATTCAAATATAATGTATAATGAAAACAACCTCAGGGACAATGTCTTCTTGTTTACACAAGAGGGATGGTAAAAGGACACTTCTCATTCAATGACCAAAGAGGCACAAATGTTCCCTTTACTCATCGAGCCTTAATCCTATCCAGACTAAACATCCCCAGTTCTCTTAGCCTTGCTTCATGGGAGGGATGTTTGAATCCCTTCATCATCCTCATAGCTCTCCATTGGACTCTCTCCAGTAGATCCCTGTCTCTCTTGAATTGGGGAGCCCAAAACTGGATACAGTATTCCAGGTGTGGTCTCATCAGGACTCTACCACAGTAGAGGGGAAAAGAACCTCCCTACACCTGCTGGACCTGCTGCAGTGATGGCTGCTTGATCATCTCTGCCACAAGTCACCAGCAGTACAGCAACAAAAGCCACAATTCAGCCATCCTCCGCTGACAGCCCCTCTCACAGAGGTACTGCCTTTTTTCCTACGGAAGAAACAAATTCACTTTCTAAAAGAGCAGGTTATGTGATAAATAGAAGCTTTGCAGCATCTGACATTGTCAGGGTATTATTTATCATGGGATTCCTCGTTAGCAAAAACAAAAGCAATCCAAACAGGACAATTGGTGATAAACTCCTTTTATTGACTAGCTAGAGGAGCGATGATTTCAACACCAGACATGTCAACTTATGGCCAAGCCATAAAAAATTCAAAGCATGGAGGCAGATTTGTTTGAATGTTCTTCAGCCCTGGGGATTTATAATGCGGGGCTGTGCCAGAAATGCAGATGTATAGGCTGTATGTGCTTCAGCAACCCTACTGTGATTAAACAAGGGAATGGAATATCTTTAACAGAGGCTCTAAGATGAGAGGAAACAATTTGGCTAAGAACACAAACCCAGTGTCAGCAGGGCTGCCTGGCAAAAGCATTTCAGAGCAAGCTTCTCATGGGCTAATTCACTCCTCTGCTCCCATCTCAGGCTTTGCACTAAAAGAAAGCTCCCTCCAAAAAACTATCTACCCACCAAACTGGTGAAACACAGCCCTAAAGGAACCACTACCAAAGTGGTGAACCAAAGAAGTGAGCTTGGATTGATGAAGACTCCAGCACACTGGTATTTTTTTGTTTACCCTAAACCATAACCCCCACATCCTTTCTAAGATGTCAGGTGGAGAAGGCATCTGACAGCAACCAGCCTAAAGGAAATGTCTGCATCTCTGCAAGTTGGCCAGCTGGTCACAGAAATACATCAGAAATTATGAATCCTTTGAGCTTTAGACCTTTTTAGAAAACACGCATGAGATAACAGACTTCTTGCCCTTTTGGCTTCTCAATCAAGCTCAGGTGTGCCTGGTGCCAAGGGGTGTTCTCAAGCTCACCTCTGACTCTGTTGCGCTCACTGGAGCCAGCCTGGGAGCCGGGCTGGGAGCCACCTTGGGAGCTGGGTTGGGAGCTCGGAGTGCTGGAGCTGGAGGAGCTGCCGCTGCTGGTCCTCTGCAGTGGGCTCTCTACAATGGTCTCTGTCCTCCTCAGGTCTGGGTTGCTGCAGGAGCACAAAACAGATGGGCACCATCAGGCAGTGTCACATGCACCTCCAGGGCTTCAGAACCACCCCACAGTGACAGGCACAGCTGCAGAGGTGAGGAGACACCTCCTCTGCTGGAGAAGACAGGGCTGAGGACTTCTCTCCTGAGGCTCTTCCGAAGCTGCAGATTCCTCTGAGGGACTACCTACTAAACATCTTTAAGGAGGAGCACCACAACCACAATGAAAAATTGGCTAGGGCAGCTTTCTGCTCTGATTTTGCCCAGTTTGGTAAAACTCACAAGATTCTTTGCTCGGAACCCTTTTGGCCTGCAGATGAACAATGCTGGAGCAATCTGATTAATCGCCCCTACTCATTGTAAAAGCACGAGCCTGGCAAATTGCTGTTAGATAGAGAAAGAGTATTTCTGTGAAGAAAGGAGCTCAAGTTAGCACCAGGGCTGCAGATTACTTTCACCACTTACTCACACTTCCCAGTTATCATGGGTCCACTTCAAATCTGCATCTGATAACCACTTTTCCTCTTTGATTTCCCTCACTGTGTGAGCACAGCACAAACCCAGGATAAAAAGCATCCTTGGTACACAAAGAGTGACTGATGTCTCTCTGGGTATCAGATGCCTTTAGGAAATTAATTCTTATTTGGCACTGAAATGACACCAGGAAACACATTCATGCCAAGCTTTGCAATATGGTTTTATACAATATCTCTGTAAGTGATCTCATTATTCCAAGTCCTGCTCAAAACTTACAGAAACCTCTATCCATCAAGTCCTATTAGGACTTTGTGCACATAAAAATGATGCCATTAAAGGGTCATTGGCAGAATTGCTTGGATACTGCCTGATGTGGATATTAGATGCAATTCCTGCCTGTTGTCACCTAGTGTTGACACAGAAGGGTATTCAAATGATGAGAGCAGGACACTAACTTACAAGGAAACTTGTGACTTGCACGGCAGTATCTTGCAAGGAAATATCCCCTGGTTTGTTACAACAGGGTGACAAATACAAGAAAACCTGTGTTAATAACATCTACATTTATGCAGGGGAGGAATCAAGTACCAAGAGGAAAATGTGGTTAACAAGGAAAATTGGAGAAATGTTGCATTGCCGTGACAGAAATATAGAAAGAAATAATTTTACTGACTACTCGCTTTAATGGACATAGCGGCATCCTAATAATTTCCAATATTCATCAGACTGAAGGTCTCCAGCTCATGTTGTATGGTTGACACGCCCTTAGCTAAATTAATTCATTAAACTTCTTTGAAAACTTTGGCAACTAACATAATGACCTGTACTGACTGGGATGCTGCAGAAAACACCTTGAAACCTTCAACTTGAATCCCACAAACTTCCATTACCCTTTTTACTTTCAACATCATCATTTACTAGGACCATACAGCCCAATATCCATCTGCATTTTAAACGGTGTTTCAGGCAACAGCTAATTTAAAGAACAACAGTTTTAAGAATTCAAAGTTCTTCAGTAGTGAAGAGGAACCAACCATGGTGTGAATGGGTTTTGTCTGTTTTTAGAAAATAGCCAAAATGATTCCTTCTGTTACCCCTGCCAGCTCCTCTAGGCTGCTACCTGCTGTAGAAAGTTTGAGGGTGCAAGGCTGGGGCAATCAGTTGGTAAGAAACCAGTGATAGCAAATGGTCATGAACATCCCACATCTGCTTTTTGACCCCACCCTGAAAGGACAAGGCAGGAACAAGAAACAAGAGTGCCATCACGCAAGGCCACGTGGAACACTACCCTGACTTACGTCTGTCTGAGGTCCAGAGCTGCCCACAACACTCTGCAAACCAGAGAGAAGCTCTCTCATGACTAAGCCATGGTTTTGCATCTGAGCAGAGCCTGTCAACCTTCCTGCTGGTTCAACATGCCCAGGGACAGCTGTGACATGGCAGAGATCAGTGCTGTTGTGGTGCTGCATCCTTCCTCTCAGTGCTGTGAGCTCGCCCTGCACACTGCCTTGCTGAGAGCTGGGTCTGGCTAAGCTAAAGGCCCTAGTCCTAGGAAGCGGAAAGGAATTTAATCTTTGATCTACATTTATGGACGATCTCCCCAGGCTGTATCAGTGTCTGTCCCCCACCACATTCCTCAGTCACTATGTGTGAAAAGCTGAAGTGTAGGAACTGGCTTGCATGGATCCTCCTATATGCAAGAGGTGTCACTTGGACAAACAGAACCCAATTTCATTAAAGGGAGAAGAAAAATCCCTGTTTGACCCCACAGCAGCAGATGCAACATCCACATCCAGACCCCTCAATGCCAGGAATTATCCAGCCTGGGGAAGCCAAGCCTCTGGGAACCCAAAGTGCTCACGATCTCTGCTGTTGGCACAAAACACTAAGGAATGCAAAGCTCATCCCAGCAACAAGAGAAGCATCACAATCTCACGTGTTATCAGTCACCAAAGCAGGGCTAAGTCCCCAGCTGGGCAATGCCAGGAGAAGCGTGGGCAGTGGCACACTGGGATCATCCTGCCCATCCCCTTTGGTGTCCATACCTTGCCCGAATGGGCTGGGAACCCAGCCGGGGGCCCAGGGCACTGCCATTGCCTGGGGAGTTCTTCCTCGCCAGAGCAGGGGATATGGAAGTGGTTCGTTGAGGCACCTGGAAAAGAGCAGAGACGTTCACCCAGTCTGCCCCAACACCTCAGGCAGTCCCCTGCACATCAGAGAGGTCACCCTTCTGCTCATTACCCACAAGAGATGGGCAACATTTCTGGCAATTACAAACCACAAAGCTCTGGGCTTTTAGGAGGAATGACCTGAGTCAGGAATGAGTTGCCAAGGTGCAGTCAGGGATGCTCCAGACAGAGCAGCCCCAAAGCAGCACATGGAGCAGCTCAATGACTATCAATCAGGCACTTATTAAAAAATGAATGTTTGAAACACACATACACAAAACCACACAGGCACACAAACACGTACACATGTAAGTTAAACCAAATAAAACCCAGTTTCAAGGTAAAATTCAGACTGAAGTGCATGTCAGCAGTCAAGGTGCATTATTAGCATCTCTAGTTCAGACATGACATGTGCCAGCAGAGAGAAGGCATTAAACAGTGGACAAACAAAAGAGGTGACAGTGGGAAGATCTAGACCAATCCTTCTAAGGCTCTCATTAAACATCGTGACCTCCACCGAGCTTTGGATGCTGCTGCCAGAACCCCCCTCCTGGCCATTTGCCTCACCACCAATACCCAAAGCCAGGGGCAGCTTAAGAGTGCTGCAGTGGGTGCTGCCCGGACACCTGCCTTGTCCCACGGGAGTCCAGACATTGCCACAGGGCCATAGGCATGGTGGTGGTCTCATCCCCATGCAGACCTATGACAATACTCACCGTACAGTACCTTACAGCAGGTAACTCAGGGATTGGTTGGATTAGCAAAAAAAGGATTCAGCTTTTATTTTGTTTTAAATAAACAGGCAATTATGTTAAGAAAGATAAAAAGATTTAGAAAGAGAGAGCTTCATGTTACGCGGCATCGTTAGCTACAGCTTGTCTCAGTAAAAAGTGATCTCTGCTGCAGGGAGGGTGCTGTGTCGGGACTTGGGGAGTTTTTTTACCTTCCTCTGAAGCATCCATCCATAAGCACAGGCAGAAACAAGACCATGGACCAGAGAGCCCCTGGACCACAGAGACAGCTGGTCCTCCCTCATAGGGCAGTCCTGCTGTTCCCCCTTACAAACACACTGAATACAAGTCAGGCAGTGAAATGTAAAGTCTGACCCCTCATGGCATCACTACTTCCACCTTAAATGTGACCTGGTGGGGTCCACTTCCAGAGCTCCTGTTCCCTCAGCCAAGGAGGAAAAACTCCATAGTTCTGGAAGAGAGCTTTTATCCAAGGAAGGAGCAGGTCCAAGTCTCCCCATGCAGCACATAGCTGCAGTTATGAGATGTCCTTCTCCAAGGACTTGAGGCAAAATCCACCATGAAACTGCAAGGGGCACAACCAAAGGACACAAACAGCTCCTGGAGCTGTTAGGTTGCTTTTCATACTAGGGGAGCACTGAAGTCTTGCCTGGTGGGAGCAGAAACAGGAACATTATTCACACACAGCATCAGAATTGTTTAGGTCGGAAATGACCTTTAGGATCATCGAGTCCAACCATCAACCCAACTGTCCCAAGGCCACCACTAAACCCTGTCCCTAAGCTCCATATCTATACAACCTTTAAACAAGTGCAGGAATGGTGATTCAACCCTGTCCCTGGGCAGCCTGTTCCAAGGGCTGATGGGCCTTTCAGTTTCCTAATGTTCAACCTAAACTTCCCCTGCAACTTGGGGCCATTTCCTCTTGTCTTATCACTTGCTTCTTGTAACACCGCAGACCCTATGCACAGAGGGTGACCTGGCATTTTGCTTTTAAGAAGTCAAGTCCCTCACTTCGTTAACACACCGAAAAACTGCCTCTCCATCAGGGACAAACCCTGCCTTGCTGTCACTAATCAATTTGTAATCATTTTTAGCTCTGTAAAAATCTTCCCAGGCTCAGCACTGACTCACTGTGAGGGGAACTTGAACGGCCGAGTTATAATTCTTCCAAAACGAAGGTGTATAAACAATGCGATTGAAATACTGGTCCAGAAGAGTTTTAATTAAAGAGGTACTGCCAGACACTGCCAAAATGTCAATGAATGTATGAAGCTGCTGGAGCCCTTACAAGTCTTCCATCAAATATTGATTGCAACTGGAGGCATGCTACCAGACTAGAAAGGACTCATCTTATTGAGGATGATAAATTTTATGTTCCTATAATTCTATTTAAACAGAAGGTTGGGGTTTTTTTCCTAGGGAAAGGAGATATTAATTTATCTTGGCCTCTGTCTGGGCTCGAGAACATTCTTTGCTGGAGGGCAACAGTGTTTTGCAGCACTGGGGGTGCACTGAGAGCAGCTCCCCGCATAAAACCTGTCTTGGGAAATGCAGACCCCAGGCAGGTCGGTACCAACTGTGGAGCCATGGGAATGGGCTCAGTCCTGCCCACTCTGCTTCACTGGAGGGAATTAGCTCTGGGATTGCCTCTTTGAGGTGCTGAAAGTGAGGAGCAACAGTGTTACCTTTGGTGGAATGTCTTCCTCCTGCCGTAACCAAGAACTTCGGTCAAACTTTTCAATGCGAGGGGGCAGAGGAGGGTTTTCTGAGGTGGGGTCCGAGTTCTGCCTTGGCATCTCAGTGCGGTGAGAGGTCACCGTCAGAGCCTCCTGAAACCCAGCCAGTCCCTTTGCAGGCTGTTCATGCAGTGACTGAGACCCAGACAAGGAGCTTCCTTGGGATTTCACAGTGACCAGATGTGGAATCTAAGCACCAAGTCAAAACAGAACTATCAGTACAAAGTGGAAAAAAAAAATTGCAAAAAAAAAAATCAAAAAAGATATTTAAAAATTTGATTTTAAAAAATCGGGTTTTTTAAAAATTAGCACTAAAAAGCCCCCTTGGTCTGAGCTCAGCACTGCCTCGGTTTCACAGCTCTGCCTTTCAAAATCAGGCAACAACATGCTTCAGTCCTGACTGCACGGCGCTGCGGCTCTGACCAGCCGCTCCCTCCTGCCAGCTCCCACAAGCACCGTGCCCGCCCCAGCTCCTATGCCTGCTAAGGTTATGCTAATGAAGTTTGGCATGAATTTTCCCTGTTAAAAATGAAAAAAAAGGAAACAATAATAAATAATAATTAATTACCAAAAAAAAGAGGAATTGGCAGGAATTCTGAGGCATAGATGGCTTGAAAAAAGGTATCTTGAGGCATGATTCTCTATAGGTCCTGGTGGCCTCTACCCCATGGATCAGCCCTACACATCTAAAGGTTATGAGTGAAAGGAATAGAGACATCTGTTCTAGGAAATCTGAGACATTCACAGTTAGAGGGTGTGAAATCAGAGCTTCTCCCCAGGACCATGTGAAGCTGCACTTTGCCACAGCAAGGCTGTAACCTGATGTTTCTCCATACACATGTACGTGAACCATGTGTAAACGCATGTGCCTGCACAGATTTACATGGGTCTGTGAGTTTCAAGCAGCTTTTCCGTTAGTATTTTACTGCCAAATAAAAGTCTTTGCAGCTGTCGATGATGCAGGTTTCCAAAAGGTCACTGAAAAATACTTGGGTCAGTTGGAGAGGTTACAGTGAGATGGGGCTTTCCCAACCTCCCAACAGATACAGACACCATGTACATTGGGTAAAAAAAAGCCACATGGTTAAGGGCTTTCCCCTATGGTTTTTGTTTAAAACTGGTGTTGTTCCGCAGTCCTGAAGGTGCACGCACCATGCATGGATGGCACTTAGATGACACACTGTCCCACAGAAAGCCCAGCTGGACTTAAGAGCAAAGGCTTTGTACTGTCCTCTGAAATCCCTGATGGAGTCTGTGGATCTGCGGGATCAATTTCAGGGCTGGACCCAAGCCAGCACCAACAGCCCTATATAGCTTCTGGTGTCAGTACTTTCAGACCTCATGGCTGGAAGGAACTTTTAAATGAATGATGCCCCTCCTGTGTGACGGTCATGGTGATCTATGCCCTCTTCAGATGTGTTTGTGACTGATGTCAACTCAATGGAAAACCAAAACAAAACCTTGAATCAAAGCAGCAAAGAAAGCAAAACCTCTTCCTGATGATCCTCAGCACCAAAGCAACCCAGGACTTCCATATCAGGTGCTGGGCTTTTAGCCATTTACATCAACCAGATCCAAAGAGGAATCAAGCAACTGCTGCACTGGACCAGGTCAGCGGTTCCTCTCGGTCCTCCCGCTTGTTTCTGGCAGTAACTAGTATGTGATGCTTCAAAGGAAGGTATAAACCAGCGTGATGTTTTTAACACATGGAGGTGACAAGAGGAATCCACTCATGAATGTAGATGCTGCTTTTACTTACAAATACACTTATGGATGAGAAACAGGGAGCAAGACACTAAATTTCCCTTTAATCCACTCTTTTTCTCTTTACCTTACCAGCAACCCCAGCATCCTGGCTCCACAGGGCAGCATGCTGGGGAAGCACCATTACCTGTGGGTCCACAGGTCGGAGCAGGGGTGGGGTCCGGGCCGGCTGCACACCACTAATGCTGAATGACTCTGACCGAGGAGGCAGGTTGGGGTCAGAAATCCTGTTGGCCACCTTATGGGGCATGGCTGGCGAGCTCTGGCGATTGAGCCGGGAGCGCTCCTCCACCTGTAGTGAGATGGGGAGGGTGGGTGAACACCTTGCAAAAAGCCATTTCCAACTGAAATCCAAGGTATGCACAGAAATACAGGAAGCTCTTTTCTCTTCAGGTATTTCATATCTATCATATGATCAACAAATCCACAATACCCAGCAGACTGAGCAATAAATGCATTTTAAAGAAATCAAAAAGACTATTTGTATTCATGTGCATGATGGCTTTCTGAATATTAAATGGTAAAATGAAGGCAACATGCCTCAAAGAGGTGTTTTTCTAGAAGATGACTTCTGAGAAGCTCTTGCTTCTTCTTAAATGAGTCTTCAAGCAAGTGGACCCTTTTCCTTCACTGCTATCAAGAACACAAGGAGAGCTTTGGTTTGATCTGAATAAAAGGATAAGCATGGCAGCCAGAAAATGGCTGGCTTTGATCTAGGTTTAGTGAGTCTGGCACCTTGTCAGGTATGAAAGGTGGAAAAAAACCCCCTCTATTACTGTTAGAGAAACAAACCCAAAGACCACTGCTTCCAGTTCCCCCGATCAGTGGTTTCAGCTAACCCAGACACAAGAGCAAGCTGGGTGCTCCTGCAGTCAGACATTGGTATTCATTCAGCATATGCTATGCAGAGTTCTGGATACCTCGAGATCTGACATATTTATGCATTGTTAATGTGTCAAAATACCCTTAGCATGCCTTGATTCCACCAGCTACAACTCCTGGTATAAGGCAGTCTTTGAAGTAGGTTTGATTGGAAAATGCACAGCTGTTCTCTAAGTAAATAAATCCTCATGAAAACAACAGAGCCCTTAAACTAATAAGAATTAGTTTCTCCCTCTTTTGGATACTGAGTCAGAGTAAAATTTAGGCAAATCATGTGTGCTATGGACTCTTTCCAGTTAATGAGGGACCACTGTCATGTCCGAAGGGGTCATCACAACCTCCTCCACTGGCTGGCAGTAGCCATGCAGAGCTCAGTTCAGCGACATCCATGGGAGAAGACACAAGACTGAGGAGAACTGTCTCTGAAGCATGGAGCACCAGCACCGGGTTGCAGGACTGGTCCGGTACCTCTCTACCAGCCAAGCCTTGGCACAAATGGACAGTGCTGCCATGAGTCCTCCTGTTGTAAGAAGCAGCTTATAAGAAGGCAGGAGAGTGATCAAATGGGGATGTCTGTGTACTGAGAAGGAGAAAGGTGCTTGCTTTTCCACTGCCAACATCTTCTCACTTTGTTGCATCAGCATAGCAGAAAATGATTTTGGGACTCTGCAGCTGAACTTTGTGGAGCCTTACGGACACAACTGTTAGGAACAAAAGACGAAAAAGCAGCAAAACCCTGCAGGAGTTGAAGCCATCTCTAACTGAACTCAAGACTTCCCTCAAACAGGACACATCCTTAACAGCTTCTGTGCAGGTCTCAGTGGAAGGATGCTAATGTTTTAATACATCAAAGAGAGAAGGATAAAAGCCACAGGGGCTGAAGGAGGAGGTGATGTGCATGTTGGCTGCTGCAGAGAACAGTCTGGCTCATGACGCACAACCCAGCTCCTGGAAAGCTCTGAGCTGCGGGGAAGCACCACAGGGCACAACCAATAAATGGAAATTGTCCCGTTAAACTCATCCCCTCCTTTGCACATGGCCATGTATGGCACATACCTACCCAAACCCATCCTGCAGCTGAGCAACATTGTCTGTCACCAGAACTTAGATGTAGCTATCTGCATCACTATAAAAGAGTCAGTAATGGACCGAGATGCTAATGACAGTGTAAGTGCTAAAGCCATGTCCCTGGCTGGATCATCCTGACATGATGTCCAGAAAAGGTCAGCTAGTCCTTGATTATAAGAAGAGCTGTGCCTTCTTATGGGGCAGGTCTGGGAGAGCATGCAAGACACATCCCAGGTTAGCTTTCAGTGGTTATTCCTTCACTGACCAGAAGATGAGTTGAAGCAGAAAAACAAGAAAAAGACGACAGCAGATGAAGATGTGTGTTCATGCATCTATCCAGGGCTTTGAGGAACCTGGTCTAGTGGAAGATGTCCCTGCCCATAGTAGGGAGCTTGGAACTAGATGATCTTCAAAGTTGTTTCCAACCCAAACTATTCTATGACTATTTGATCAGACTGCTCTGTTTAGCATAAAAAAGATAAATCCTTGGCTGTGCCTTGAGGAAGCTCTGAAAGATGCAGTACAGCCTGGTTTGCAGCCCAGAGCTTTGTCTTCACCAACAGGCAGTCCCTTAACAACAGGACCTAGGGACACAACCACAACATGAGTGGCCACAGCCTCACTTTTATGCTTTACACATCATCTGCAGGGTCTTGGAGTCACCATGTGAAGATGAGTGAGGTGGGAAAACAAGAGCATAAAGGAGAGGTATGAAAAGCAGACTGGGGCGTGGCATGAGGAGAACTCAGCTGTGGTGATGAAGACTTGAGACCAAAGAGCATAAAACCAAGGATGGGGTATCATGCCAAATCCTCAGGAAATACCAATCTCCAGAAGTAGTAAGCTCAGCATCAGGCTTGTCTTTCCCTTGTTCCCAAAGAACAAGCCTCAGCATTTACGCTGAATGGATTGGGTGGATATGGAAATTGCTAATCTATAGCCAGCACCATGGTAGGATGATTAAGTATCAGCACAAGCCTGTGTAGCCAGCAAGGAGGGTACTTCAGTGTATGCAGCAAAGTAGCTGAATTGTGCAGAAAGAGGGACTATGCAGTAGATAAAAGAGGGGATGGAGGCAAGAGTTGCAGTTTTGGTAATTCCCACGTGTGTTGTGTCAAGGCAGTATATCAAACTGCTCCTCACAGGAGCAGAAAGATGCCACAGCAGTCGCTGCTTTGATCATTTCATCAGAAACCAGAAAGGGTGACATGGGTAAAGAATAAATGGTTTGAAGAGCTAACTGGTGGAAGCTCGAGATGTTCCCCAACAACAGCAAACCTCATCTTCCCTCAGCAAGGGGTATGAGGCCACATTCTCCTGCTCTTATTGACACTGTACAGTTCCCAATGTTTTCAGCAATGGCATCAAAAACAGACACCTCCCCCATGGAACAGAAGAAATGGACCTTTGTATTTGAAATGGAAAGTTAAATCCAGTCCTTTCTCCTTCACCCTAGACAAAGAATAAGATTCCTTCTTACACACCTTTGTTACAGTTTTGAAGACAGTGCCAGAGGTACCTTTATCAGTGCTCTAAAGGATTTATTTAAAACCAGGCCATGAAAGACAGAGTTTACTCTCTTATTCCTACTTGCTACCTACTCTTAGCACTTCTGCAGATGGACAAGACTCAGTTCTGCACAGAGCCACCACCCAGGAAGCCACTTCTGCCAGAAGTGGCTCAGCACATCTGGAATGTAGATGCAGACCCTCCTACCAAACCTCTTCTTCCACTGGAAGGGCTGGAGAATGATGCTGCTACTTCATCAAGATCTGTCATGCAGAGCATTGCCACCAAAGGACTCTGAAGACTAAATTGAAAGGCAATGAAAGAGAAACCCAAGGATGTATAAAGAGGTGAAAAGGGGTTCTGACACCCACATCTGTCTCTGTGATAGTTTAGAAAGGCTCAGAACTGTTTGTATCATTGGCCTTTACTTCACAATGGCCTGTTGGTTGAATTTCTTGCGCATTTGATGCTTGCAGGTATTGTGGGTGCAGCAGGGGGCTATCAAGAGGAAAAGGCTGCATGTGGATGCACATGGCATCTCATCTCTGCCAGGACTGAAGGGTGCCAGACATCTGGTAGCAGAGCAGGAAGCGTGCTTAGCAAGGAAGAACAGGTGAGTTATTAGAAGATACTTCTGCCCAGGAGTAGAGTTGCAAAACTAAACCAACTAAATACAAAGAACTCTGGAAAAAAATTAACAGCAAGAGTGGGCACCAGTCTTACTGGAGCCACCACAAAGAGATTAAGGAGAAATAGCTTGCACAGGATCCTGCAACCATACTGCAGACAAAGCATGTCTTCATTTTTTCAAGACTATTCAGCCAGGCAATAATTAATATTCCAGATCTCACAGTTCTGACAGCAGTTCCCTCTTTTGGCTGGAGAGAAAAAGAAAATCAGCCATGTGGCTTTTCTTCCTGAAAATCATCAAAGAACAACCACCTTAAGAGATGCAGCCCCAAGGACAAAAGGAAAAGCTGTCTGATCTTGGTTTGACTATGGGGAACTGCTCAGCAAGGAATCCTGCTACAACCACCCTAAGCATCTGCCCCCAACCCCCAACAGGCTCATGGACATGCCAGGAAGGAGCACCAGCAGCACATGGCATGTCCACAAGTCCCCAGCTACAGCTGAATCCCTCCAGGAACCTCATCCTTGCATATCCTTATTGGAGAAACCTCCTTGCCCCACTGTCTTTGCTTGCATGAACTTCCCAGCAGACACACTGCACTAATATGGGAGTGTTTCCAGCAGAGCCAATGGCATCTGCTGGATGCTGATGCAGCAGAGTGCAATCCGCTGTATGGAATTCGGACCGAACCGCGTGCCCAACCCCATGGATGTGGTCAAGCAGCACCATGCTCCTTGATCTCTCCTACCTCCTTGGCCCATGCTGGCTTCTCGCTGGCATTTATCCCTTCTTTATAATGGTAGAGGGGTTTTTTCTCTGCTGGCCTCTGATCCTGCCGCTGCTGCTGCTGCAGGGACACCAGGTAGTCCCGCTCCTGTTGGAGCTGCCTCTGTAGCCTCTCTGCTTGCCGCTGCTCCTCCAGCTGCTTGCGCTTATACTCCTAGCCAGGAGAAAGCATAGTGACACCAGTGCCCAAGCAGCCTACCACCACAGGGCTGCAAACTGTACATTTAGCTGTTTGGGTGGAAAAAGGAGCCCGAGTATGGGAAAGGCTGTTCTCTGTGCTGGGACTGAGCTGTACAGCATCCTAGTGGAGACTGAGACAACAACTCAAGAGTTGTGACCTTAGGGTCAACACTGAACTGCCCCCGCTGCTGGGGATGGAGTGGAGAAACCCTGCAAGACCCCTGCCAAGGGCTGAAGTCCACTTAGGAGTTTCCAGTGACTTTGTTCAGAATTTTCTGTATGGGAAGAACAAAGGATTAATCCGATGAGGTGTCAAACATCACCGGGTCATCCAGCAAAACCTAACTGAAGCCAATAGCTCTGTAGGACTGAGGGAAAGGCTGCACAGCAGAGCCAACTGTGTGATCATTCTGGATCCCTATGGCTTTGTGAGGTTTGATGAGTACATAATTTTGAAAAGCCATTTTTAAAAGGCAAGGGCTTGTGTGAGGGCTTCTCTTTGCTCTAAATAAAAATAATTGGAAGAACAAAAAAGGATGATCCCTGCAGATTAAAAGGAAATGCAGTAACAGTTCACAGCTACCAGCACTAAAAAGGGTAACTCGAAACAAATTACATAAAATAAAGAGAACATCCCAAATGCAAACAGCACCGACGGGGCACACAGAGCTCCTGCGAGGAAATGGAAACAAAAGCCTCCACCGGGAATAAGAGAACCCCACAGCAGGGTGGGCTTGCAGGGTGCAGGCACGCGACAGCTCAGCCCCACTGCAACATACTGCAGCCTTCAGACCCAGCAGGGGCTATGCCTCTCACGGGGCACAAGCACAGAGATGCTGCAGAAGGGATGCAAGGACAGATCCGCCATGCACCGCAAGGGGACCAACCCAAAGCAGCATTAGGGGGATCAAGCAAGGGTCTGCTGGTGCAGCGGCATCCCCCGCATCTAGACACAGCGGGAGGTTCTCAGGGGACACATGAGCACATGCAGACGCAACACGGGCAGCAAACAGCAAGCGTGGCCAGGGCCTCCCATTTACCAGAAGTAGTGCTTGCTCCTGCAACAACTGCTGCTGCAGGATCTCTAACTGTCTCTGCTCCTCCTCTAACTGTCGCCTGATGTACTCCTGGAGGCATGGGCAGCAAGGATAGAAAGCAAAAAAGAGAGAAGGTGAAAGAGCCAGTGTTTCCCAAGAGGAAGGAGAATGAAGTGGGCACCCGCATCCACTCCACCCATTGATCAATCAGCATCAGGCACCCTCCATCCCAGCCCAAAGTGCCTAGGGTGTCACCACTCTGCAAGGGACCTCCAAGGGCAAAGAAAGAAAACCACCTCCAAGGAGAAATGGCAAACATTAACTAGAAACATCACAAAACCTCACCCCAGGAACAAGCGAGTGGAGAAAACCTGCACCAGAGTGTCTCTACACCCGCTGGCCAGCAAGTGGATCCACATGGAAATAAACGACAACAGTGGAAAGCAGCACACGTGGTGCTAACAGTTAAGCAATTTGCTCTCAAGTGGCAAAAAATCTGAGTATTTACAAGAGAATCTCTGATTAGAGGAAGAGGATTCTGCAATCCTGCAGGTTACCTGCTCGTGCTCTGCACGCCGCCGCTCCTCCTCCCGCCGCATCTGCTCCTCATAGTGCCGCCGCTGCTCCCGCTCCTGCTGCTTGCGCAGCTCCTTCTCCCGCCTCTGTTGCTGTGGAGGTCAGAGAGACAGGTCAGCACCCCCATTGCCTTCCCCTGTAGCAAAAGAATCCTTTCTCTCAGAATCTTGACGGAAACATCTTGCCAAGCAACCCATAACACTTCTCACCAGATGCCCAGCTTGCAGGCAGGTTGTTCGGGGCTTGTGGATCCCATCCCATCCTCATGTTCTCCATTGTTAGGCACTGGCTACAGAGAACCCACAGCAGCCTCCTGGCCAGCACTAGTCCATGAACATAACCTCATTTCTTGTCCCACTTGAAGCCATTCAGGCAACGTGTTGTCCTGAATTACCAGTGTGCCCAACTGGTGGGTTAATTTGCACTCAAGACACCTGAAGTTGCACAAGTCCATTGTATGGAGAACTTGTATCTCAGCCCCAAATCCACCTGCAAGGATGACAGAGGTGCCAGACAAGCTCCTGCCTGCCAACTGAGAAACACACCTCTCCTAACACTTGCTGAGATCAGAAGCTAGCAGAGATGACCCAAAATTCAAGGGCTTTTCCTTTTTGAAAGACGAAATGAGCCACAGGGGAGGTTTTCCTCCCTCCTGGGTCAACTCCCTGCTTGCTCTGTGGCATCTTTGCTGACAGCACTCCAGGACAGTTTGGTATGCTGATGACCTGCAGCCTGCTGCACCCAGGGTACTCAGGTGACACTCACAGCCCCATACCCCAGTGTACCCTCTCCAGCTGCAGAGAGTGGCTTGCTGCAAACTGCTCTGCCATGGAAGCAGAGGGGCCAGTGGCCATAGCTACTGCATCAGCAGAGGGCACTCAAAAACCAGTATTGGCTGCTGGGGCTCCCCACCCACCATAACTCTACCATTGCTGCATCCCTGGGTGCAGCAGCATGTGTGCAGCACTAAGGGAGGCCCCTTTTATCCTTTTTTTCCCCACTTGTTTTCTTCTTTCCCATCACTGGCACATAGTGGCTGACCAGACTGCAGTGAGGCAGGCAATGGAGGGGTTGGCAATGCCACGCAGTGGATAGATCACGTGGAGGGCTGGAGCTGCAGCTGACTACGGTAGCTCTGCCCAAAGAGCTGGCTGAGCGCTCTGACACAAAGATGCATCTGCTTGAAGCTGCTGCTCTGCAGTAAACCTGCACTGGATATGCAGATGGATCTGAAATTACCTATCTACAGACAGATAACTCCCGCCTAGATATCTATCCCTATTATTCATCTATAGAGGTATTACATAATATTATTACATATATCTACAGCATAGGTATCTAACAGAGCCACTGAAATACATATATAATAGATATCTAGCTAATATAGATCTACATTATTAAATACATATGTATTATAGATATTATAATTCTGTGTCTATCTATATGTTTCTCCATATTCTAGTCTTTGTATACCTCTTTCTCCATTTTCCTACAAATACCTGTAGATATTTGAGGGTTGGACTAGATAAACTTTAAAGATTCCTTCCAACTCCAAGTATTGTACGATTGTTATATCTTCATAGATAGATCCTTTGTAGACAGTACATCTTTGCATTTATACTTTATAGACCCTGTATATTTATTATTATATATTTACAGACATATCATTTATAGATACTATATGATTATGTATTTATAGATACTATATGTTATTATATCTTTATAGATCAATCCTATTAACTACTATGTAGATAGATACTGTGATACCTATAAAGATATCTATATCTATTTAAACAAATATCTAAAGACACACCAACATTTCCATACATAGAGGAGCCACTGCCTGTCTCATTGCTGTCTCTTCATCCCCACCAACTTGCACAGGGACTCTGATGATTTTCTCTGGCTCAATGCTTAGGTTGCAGCACAGCTTTAGTGTCACCTATAGACATATTTCCCAGCGCTGTTCTACTCGCCTCAGGGAAGGGAAAAAACTGCATCCAACCTGAAATAACCTGCCAGCTCCAGACTCCGGCGTGTCCCACGCCAGGCACAGTCACTTGCGCTGCCCACGTAAGCCGAGGATGCATGTGTTACTCTGCGTGTATGCCCATCCTCGCCGAGCCCAATGCAAACGTGAGGCTTGTAATGTTTTGAACTCTGCGCTAGAAATCGCAGAAGATCTGTCAGTGGGATGTGCCAACTCTGCAGCAGCAAGGGCAGCACAGGGGGATTCTTGGCTTTGCCAACACTCCCTGACCTCCTCAGATAAGCACTAACAGTGATGGTTGCTGCTCCCATGTGGTCAAGAACACAGATGATCATAGGATGTTAGGGGTTGGAAGGGACGCAAAGAGATCATCAAGTCCAACCCCAATGCCGGAGCAGGACAAAACTATCTAACACTCAGGTTAAGCACACATTATCCTGAGCTTCCAATCAGTGTGCATCAGCTTTTGGGTGGGCTTTAACATCGGCTTTTTCAGCTAAAATAGCATGCTGGTGAATAAAGCACATCATGCATGTGTAGGCTGGGCTTGGCTGGCAGGAGGCAAGGCCCTGAATACCATAGCTCTTTCTTGAATAAAAATCACCCAGTTGGGCTGTATTTCCAATTGGTCAGGTGAACAAAGCCAAACCCCTCCAGGGAAGGAGACAAAGGCGTTTTTCCCAGGGAGGGAGCTGTGTACCTCCAAGTATCCAGGGTACCATGTGCTCAGCAGCCCCAGTGAGCTTGTCCCACTTCCAGCCTCTCTCCTGCAAGGCAGCATCTAACCACCAGCCTCCTCCTCATGGAAAAGCCCATTCAACCCCAGGAGCTGGGAGTTGAGTCCTCCAGGGCACATTTTTTTTTCAAAAAACCAGGACTGATGCATATGTGGATATTTAAAGGACCTCTGCATGCTGCTCTATCTGGAACCAGGATGCAGTAAATACATTTATGGAGGCCAGGAGCACAGCACTTCCCTCCAGCTCAACAGTGGTGTTGTCAGGTCACATTATATGCAAGTCATCTGTCACAGGCGCATCATGAGCACCTTCAGCTAAGCATCACTGCCTCAGCAGAGCCGAGTTGAATTGGCAGCAGCACAGCCTTCAGGCATGCTCTGCTGTCTTCCCAATAAGACCCTACTTCGGCAGCTGGCAAACATCTGGAGAGGACCTGGCGTTGCAGCGGGTGAAGCCTCCAGCAATGCCTCCATCTTCTCTCCACCTCTGCCCACGCTGGTGCTTAGCAGTGCCAGGATGACGGGGACCCTGCTTTAATAAAGCAGCAACTGAGCTCAGCAAGATGCAGCTGAAAACTGCATGAGGAAAGGATGGGGAAAAATATGAGAGACTGGAAGATCTCACTTCATTTGCCGTTTTTTCTCTCAGTTTTCTGCCCTCCCTCTCCCACTGTGAACACACACTTCCCACATTTCCCAAGCCTGAATCTACTGTATTTACACTACCCAGATCTATTATTCATGCGAGGCAAGAGCACCAATTAATTAGGACTGCATTTATATAACTCTGCAGGTAAGGCTCTATGTAGCTGCTTGTAAGCCCGAATGAGATCCTATTTGCACTGCACTAGAAATGACAGGTTTTAAATATTGATGAGGGAATACACAAGAAGCAAAACCTCTGGTGTGAAGGCCCCTGGAGGCCTGGCATGAAACAAGGACTTCAAAGCACCAAGCTCACTTTGCTAGATCAGACATACTCAGGAGTAGGAGCAGTCAGTGAGCTGCAGCCACCCCATGACCCTGGTGAACTTGGAAAGGCACCAATGCTTGTAAGAAGCTCCTGGAAGCCCTGGCTGCTGCTCCCAAACATGAGCATGAGCCACAAAAGAAGTGGAAGGGGAATTCCAAGTGACAAACAAAAACAAATATTCTAGGTGGTTGTGTTGTTGTGACAGGCTCATTTATCTGAGCCACCAGGGAAGGAGTGACTGTGGCTGGAACATCATCTTTCCTGACACACCAAGCACTGGAGCACACAGAGGTGTTTCCCACTGGTGGAGAAACTGGGTCAGAACTTCCCACCATGGCAAACAGGGATCTGATATGCTGTGAACCATTACAAGAGCTTTTAGATGGGAACATCGTAACAAGGTGCTCCATGCAGGAGAAGGCTCATCCTTCACAACCTGAGCTCTATGTCCCTTCCCACCTAGGGGGATGTAAGGCTTAGCATGTATTGTTCTACAGCAGCTGCTGTAAAGCAGCCCTCCTTGGAAAAAGGGTACAGGGCTGCTGCCAGGACCACTGCAGTGTCCACATGTACCATATTACCATAGGAGGTTGTCATCTTAGTGAAAATGTTCCTATAAGCTATTTGGCACCTGCATATGCAGATGAAAATACCGCCCCCCCCCCCAATTTTAGCTAACTTAAGTTCACCTACAATTAATTGCTGGAATCTTTTTTGCATTGCCTTGTAAGAGCTTCCAGTAATGGTCTTCTGCTGCTTGATGTACCAAGGAGCTGCAGCACTTTTTTATCACCCGAACATCCAGCTCTGTAACCGCACTAAATGAATCCTCACATGCAAAGAGGAAGATGCTGAGATTTGCCTTGTGTGTTCCCTATAAAGATCTGACCTTTGTTTTACATGTAGAATGGAAAAAAAAACCCCACAGCAGGGTGGAAAAATTAGGTTATGTAAAGCCCTCCCTGACTACATCTGCTTGCTGCTGCCAAGGGGTCTGCACAGAGATTTGTCTCACAGGATCCCTCATGCTCCTGACCAGAAGATGTGTTAATTCCTACAGCTAAGCTGGAGCTTTGCTGGTTAAAATGGTGCAGCAAGGCTCACTCTGCGCCAGCAATAAACAGAGGGCTTAGTAGAGAACTAGATATATCTAATATATGTGTATATATAGGGGAAAATGAAAATATATTCACCATTCTGCATTACACAAATTATTTTCCCTAGTGCTATTTGGTCTATTGATATTCAATTCTCTAATTTTTGGGTTGAATTCATGAGACCAACTTTCTGCCTGGAAGAAGGATTCAGACTCAGAGGAGTAAACAGGTCAGCTGTTGGGAAAGGAGATCCAAGTGTCCAACAGATGCAGAGTGTCATGCAAAGGTGGCAGCAGGTCTCTATGATGTGGACCAAGAGAGCACCAGGAGACTTCTTCACCTGACTTTGATGCTATTGTCAGAGCAGCATCACGAGGTAGTGGATTTCCCTAAAAATGCCATACAATGAGAGCTGCTCCTTCATTTTGAGATCTGCTGGGTGAGGAAACAGAAATAGCAGCTCTGTCCTTGACAATATTTAAAGACAAGATTGGGACATGAAAAACATCATAAATCTCCTGAAGGTATGCACTGACAGAGAAACGGACAAGTTGTCCCACTAACAGGCCTTTCTCCATCTCTTTTGCTGGGCATCTCCAGTACAAATGAACTCTAGGTGGTTTTGAGCTTGGCATCCTCCTAAGTCAATCCTTTAGGCGCTGTACTTGGGCCCAACCAATGCACTCACTTGCCTGGCCACCTTCATGGCATCTTATGATGAGTCAGAGCTGTGGATACTGCCTGGCAGTACTAAACAGAGTGACTTAGTTGTCCCAAAAGGCACCAGTCCTGAGTGTTTATTTGTCCTGGATGCTCTGTTGGGTTTTGAAGGTCAACTGTATTTTGAAAATAAAGTAAACTGAGTCTTCAACTGGTCTCTCCTCTCAAAGATCTGCCTTACTGGGGGCACACCCCCCCTTAGTCAGACCATAAAGCAGCATGGAAAAAACCCTGTTCTCATGAACCAAAATACAGCCAGAGCCAAGAGTCAACAACTCAAGTCAGTGCAAAGCTGGTGTACAAAAAAGCAGCAGCCTGGCTGCTGCTGTAGGGTTTGGGTGCTGGTGTGATGGGCAGCAGAGCCAGAGCAGTGCTGCTCTCTGGAGCACAACGGCTGTGACATGAATGGAGTGTGTGGGGTGCCTCAGGCTGTGCTGTCAAACCACACAGCTGTGACAGCCACTGCTTGGTGCCTCTGTCTGACCATCAGATGCTCTCTGCCCCAAAACCTCTAGGAAGAACAAAGACTAAACTGTATCCACCACTGACTGGGTGTGCTGGAAACAGTGGGATAGTGTCGGAGTACAAACTCCTTCCTGCGCCCTGGGCTGAGGCAGCATCCCCCTGCCCAGGGTGGACAGTGGGTCTCTTCTGTGAGGATGAAGCTCTAGAGGATGATACTCAAGGCTGCTTATGAGATTTCTTTACTCATCTCCCATCAGGAGTGATGAAACTTTCTCTTTGCTAATCTCTGCTTCTGCTATTTTTCTGGTTTTCCTACAGCAGCTACACGACATCTTGCAGACAGCCAGGCCACAGCTGGCTGCACTGGGGAGTGTACCTGCCACAACCCACCGTGTTTGCAACAGAAGGTCTGGACCTCTGCAAGGTCTCCTGCCTTAATCCTCACCATAGCAACTTGGCCTTGTCTCTTGCTTGCCATGCAAATGGGTGTTTAATCGAAGGCAGAGCTCATTTTGCTTTGTGTGGCTGTGGAGAGGCAGATGGCTGGGGCTATCACTAATTGTGCTCTGCCCTAATCGTGGCTGAACCCATAGGCTGATCAGGCCACTAGCCCCATACTGGTGCAGATAGAAGTTGCTCCTCAGTTACAGCCCTACTTTGCTCACTTCTCCAAGATGTCAGGGGCAAGAAAAAGCCTCTTTGCCAGCTTCCACAGATATCACTCTGTCAATGCAGGTCTGAAAACTGAAGGCAATGGGTGAAAACACTACGAGGACTGTTAGAGCCACCAGAAACAGAGGCAGTGATTTCAGCTCCTAACTGTAGTGGCACCAGCTTTTAATGACGTGGGGAAAAGAAAAAGGGGGACCTGCAGAGCCCAGCCCCACAAGGCAGCATCTCCAGAGCTCAGGGTAGAGCTCTCCAGCTTAGCAGGGGGATTAGTTCTATGATTCAAAACCTGCTTGGGAAGTGGTAAAGAGAGGCAACAATTTTTTTCTATGTGAAGAGAATATATTAATATGGGGACAAGCATTGTATTCATTACAGAATTGCAGCTAATCTGGTGTCTGCCTTTATTCTGCTGTTCTTCTGCTTCTTTAGTGCTTGCAGCGAGCAGACTAGGACAAAGGCAGAGCCAGGCTTCCTTGCAACAGTCCCCATAAACATCCACTGGTGTATGGGATTTTTGGGGTGCTCTCTCAGAGGAGCTCAGCAGCTTTGGGAAGGGTGTGGGATGCAGGCAAAGCCTGACCTGCAAGGTCCTGCACACTGATGCTCTGTTGCTCTGTGTTCTCACAGCACAACAGACCTACATAGTCACTGGACTGAAACAATGCTTTGCTTTGGGTTTGCCACTGCTGGCTTTCACCCCCAGGGGCTCAGAGGACCTCCTCAAAGAGAGAGGCCCTACCATCACCATCATCACCACCACCATCAGCTGCCTGAAATTCTTTCCTGTCTGTGCCCCTGGCCTGAGGGCACTACCCAGAACAGGGAGGGTCAGGTTATACATAACAAACATTCTGGCTCGAGCAAATTAAGGGGGTGGCTGCTCTAATAGTCCTTTTACTGCAAGTTCTTCAGACATATCTGTGACCTTTTCAGAAAGTTAATTAAATTACCCTTAATGTATGAAACCTTCCATTAGGCACTTGAGGTTAGTTCAGTGTAAGGCAAAGGGTGGTTTTATGCAAAATGCCACCCCAAACCCCAAAAGCAGAAGAGTCCTCTTATTTCATGGAGGACTTCTGTAATCCAAGAACCAGGAGGCAAACCAAAAGCAAGTGCTTCCTACAGAGTATATGGCTCAGGGACACCCAAAGTCACCCCGTCAAATGCTGCAGCTGGATTTTAAATGGGGTGGATAATTTTATGACCGATTGCATTTGTAGCTGGTATGTTAAGACAAGGGTAATGAAATCTTATGCTTTGGGGCACATACGGATCATTGCACAAGTCAGGCAGGCATCTGCCCCTCCCCTGCAAAAGAAATTGTAATTGTCAGGGTCTGGAGCTGAAATTAGGGGTTAAAGGGTACAGAAGTGCCACCATGGATGTGGGGAAAGGGTAAATGGGGCTTTTCAGCATCTCCACAGCAGCAAACAATGATAATTAACTTGATGGATGCCTGGACCAGTAAGAGTTCTGCCCACATTGATGGAATACAGCCATCATCCCAATAATAGGGGAACTCCATAGTTCAGGGTATCCCTTTAAGTTTGGTATTCCAAGAGTGTATTTATGGCAAACCAACTCCATCATCTTCACAAGTTGGCAAGTTGTGTACTGTGGTGAAGAGAGACCCTGGAGACAGATGCGCCAAAAGGATAAGCAGGAGTGTTTCACCAGAGTAACGTAACTTTGAGGATTACTGACTAGAGAGGTTAGGACATGATCTTGTGAAACCAGGCTGAGAACAAAATTTGAGATCTGCTATCAGAAATCCTGCTGTTCCATCGGAAACAGCCTCTGCCAGCCCACTGCTTGGCTCTGGCCAGTTACCTCCTCCAGCCTTCGCCTCTGCTCCTTCTGCTCCTCGATCCGCTTCTGCCGCTCAGCCAGCAATTGCCGCTTGTGCTCCTCATTCTCCCGCTGTTGCTGCTCCAGCTGCTGCCGGCGCAGAGCCTCCGACCGCTCCTTGTTAGCCAGCTGCAGCCTCAAGAAATCGCGCCTCAGTGTTGACTCCCCAGGCAGGTTTAGGATGGAGCTGTATGGGAGAGAAGCATCAGAGAATATTCCCTTCCCTGCATATTTAAACATCTTGCCAGAGTGAGTTCAGCCCAATTTCCCAATATTGCCCTTCTCCCCTTCATTCCAACAGCACACAAACACCTGACTGAACTTGGGTAGCAGCAGATGGTGAGATGGTGGGACCTCAGGGCAGCAGACAGTGGTCTCTGTCCATGGCCCACCAGTAATTTACTTGCTCAAGGTTTCCTTTAAGTGAAGTCTCCTGCGCTGCAGTGGCACACACTATATTTAGCTGTTCACAAAGCACATTTAACATGAATCACTGTCAGCTATTAAAATACTATATTATCTCAGTGAAATAATGAAATAACCTGATACTAATTACAACAGCTCTGAAAAATGTCACCAAAGAATCTTCCAGCCCTACCATGCCTGCAGCAGCACCACAGAGGGGAACAGTTACAAGGAAGTAGCGAGTTACACCTGGATGTAAGGAACTGCATTTCAAAGAATCTTGAAGGAAGAAACTTTTCACAATGAGAGTTATGAAATACAAAACCAGGTTGCCCAGGGAGGCCTCATCTCTGGAGACATTCAAGGTCAGCCTGGATGAGGCTCTGGGCAACCTGATCTAGTTGGAGATGTCCCCCCCAAGGGAGTTGGACTAAATGAGCTTTAAAGATCCCTTTCAACCCAATGCACACTATGATTCTTTAATTTCTCCTCCCATTACTTCTGCATCTAAATACCCTCATTCGCATGATGGCATCACACTGACACTGCAGAACCCACAGTCAATGGGGTACTTGGATCATCTTCTGCAGCTCTTGGGTAAGGTGATGTATAGTATCAGTTTGCAGCCACACACTATCCAGCAGAGGGAATATACTGTGTTCTGCCACTGAACAGGACTGACGCTCAGACTGTCCTTTTCCCATTTCTAGTTCACACCAGCCTGCAACTCAAACTGACTTTATAGAGAGCTAAAGAGACACAAGGGCAGGAATGAAATGCTGATTCTTACCTGGGCTCTCCAGAGTCATTTTCCTCCTCTTCCTCTTCGCTCCCAGAGTACTCATATTCTGTTTCATCTAGGAACAGAATTGCTCATCAGTGCCCTTTGCTGGACTAATTTCTTTTTCCAGTGGTCAAAAACCCCAGAGCTCTGAAGGCAGAACAGACAACTCTTTTTTTTTTCTCCCATGACAAAGAATAAGCAGAATCATTTCCTTGCATTTCCTGTTTTTTTCACACGGACCTGCAAGGCCAGGGAAGGGTGAGTGGACTCCTTGAGTGCTGGCATCTCGCATGGCTGTGCTGGCAGGCAGCACCAGCACAGTGGGAAACAGCCCCAGGAACCAAAGTCACTCAAGGTGAAGATGTCAAAATCCATGAAAGAAGAATCTATCCACATATAGCAAAGACAGCAAGTGTCCTCCTTCTGCAGAAGGATTCTTCAAATAGAGGTGTGCCATGGGCTACTGAATTCGCAGGCACTGGAAGGTGGGATTTAGCTATGGCTCTGAAGGCACCAATTGATCTCCCCCTAAACATATGCTCTTCTCTCCTTCTCTGGAGACATTTAAAACCTGCCTGGATGTGTCCCTTTGTGACCTACTCTAGGTGGCCCTGCTCTGGTAGGGGTGTTGGACTAGATGATCTTTCAAGATCACTTCCAACCCCTAACATTCTGTGATTCTATGATTCTGTAAACCTATGTATTTTCCAGGCAATGAAATCACCTACACAAAATCCCAACTGCAACGCTGTGCTCCACACTGTGAGCTCTTTCAGGATATCTTTTATTGGACGAAGGCAATGATAGTAAAGTAAAGGCTTGTGCATTTATCCAACTATTCTCCTCTAGAGTTCAACCTTCGTTTTCCAGACCAAATACATCTAATACTTCATTGTTTTGACAGTAGTGATATCCCTTACAAGGGGCTGCAAGGTGTGCATGAAAAATCAGTTCTGCTACCAGTAAGAAGAGAAATAACAAAGAATTAATTTGAGCTTCCAAATTAATTTGGTTCACGAGCAGCTGAATGCTTTAACAAGTTTCTTGTCTGTCTGATTTTCCTTTCAGAGGACTTTGATAGGGCTTGGAGTTCACTGGAAACATCCAGTTGAAAAGGTTATTCCCACTCAGCAGCATTGCTATGGAGCAAAGGTCTTATCTGGCTGTTGGTTTGCAAAGCTCCACTCATCACTGGTGCAGCAGTGAATGTCACGTAGGTCAACAGACTTGGCATGAAATATGTGAGCTGAGGAACAAATCAGCTTAGCAGCTTCTCCCTCCCACACACCAGTATGTACACACGCAGATATCAATTTTATATGCCCAGTTCAGCGAAGCAAAGCTTAAGTGCTGAATGGACAAAAAAGGCATAATTTTTCATCAGGTAACACCCTTAACTTATAAACCACTGGTTAGCTCTAATGACAGTGACCCATAGGCTCTGTATAATCCCAGCCTGTTCTGTTATGGGTATTTAGTTTTGTTTCAATGAGAGAGAGGAATCAACTCAAATAACCTGACCTCAAAGCAATAAGAAGTGTGGTCACACGGAAGGACCACACCTATTGAACTCAACCAGTCAGTGAACAAACTTAGTCAACCAAATATGGAAAATTGGTACCGAGACCATGAACAACCCAACCTTCATACACACAGACATGCCTTGGTCTACACTAGGGATCTCCAAGTACATGGCAGAGGTCAAGGACAGCCCAGAGTGTTGCTGCTTCACTAACCCTTCTGACTGTTCCACTGACCTTTCTCGCCTCGCTTCTTCTTAGTCCTGTCGATGTGGTCCTTGAGCTGGATGCGGACCTGCCTTTCGTTGGGCTGGTCTCGGATGAAGGGGTGCTTCATCAGCTGCTCTGTGGTTGGTCTCTGGCTGTGGTTCTTTACTAAGCAGCTCTCTATGAAGGACTGAAACTTTTTAGACCTGTCCAAGGACAGAAAAAGAAGTTACAGAAATACCAGGTAAATACACTGACTTTCATATTATAAAGCGAGGGCATTTGAGAAGATCATTTGGCTGCTACACAATTCTTGCTCAGGTGCAGCCTTCCAAAAGGATTCCTATGATGCCTCTGTTGATGCTTAGCCCTGCCTCAAAGCTGAACCATCACATGTGCCTTCCATCACTTCACCCTCATCCACTCTTCCTGTGCATGTTCCTATCCTGGTGCAATGATGAAAAAAAAAATAAAAATTTGAGTTTAGGGAAAGTTGGGAACCATCAGCAAGACCAGGGAGCCACCAGAGTTGTCAATGGCAAACAAGAAAATTAAAGGAGTGTTCCTCCTCCTTTCCCTCTGCCCTGTGAAACTGCAGATAGAATTGACAGACGGCACATACAGATATAAATGTAATTCCTTAATTATTTGTTTCTCAGTTTTTATATCCCTGGCAGTGTTTCAAGAGATGCATCTTTCTGAAGATGAGTGGGAAAAGCTAGGTTGACGTGGTTTGCTCAGATTTAACCACCCAACATTACGTGGCTTGTTAAAGCGCAGACAAACTCTGGGTGATGCTCACTGTCTGCAGCCCTTCCCTGATTTCTCAGAGAGACCTGGGCCACCATGCTCCAATATCCCTGACCACATATCCAGAAGAATGAGATGTGTTCTTTGGTCAGCATGTCTTGGTGGGAACATGGCTGTAGGTGCCAGAGCCCTGCCCCTCCTCATTGCCTCCCTTCCCACAAATGGTTAAATTCAATTTCAGCTAAAACAGCTTCAGTGAAATCTTCAATGAACAGTTTTCTCTTACTCTCAAGTGTTGCACACCAGAAGTTTTCCTGGAACTAAAGTGTCCACACTATAAATCCAAGAGAACATGGGTTGAGATGTTGTCAGGCTGCTACACTCTGT
Source organism: Phoeniculus purpureus (assembly GCA_028565055.1). Classification (NCBI taxonomy): domain Eukaryota; kingdom Metazoa; phylum Chordata; class Aves; order Bucerotiformes; family Phoeniculidae; genus Phoeniculus; species Phoeniculus purpureus. The sequence continues at coordinate 15,612,430 of JAOXOE010000702.1, read as the reverse complement.
ATTGCTGTAGTAATATCTTCCTAGTTCTGGCTGGGATAGAGTTAATTTTGTTCCTTGCAGCTGGTGCAGAGCTGTGCTTTGGCTTTAGCAGGAGAATAATATTGTTAACACACTGGTGTTTTCAGTGGTTGCTAAGAAGGTGTTTATACTAACTCAAAGATTCTTCAGCTTCTCATGCCCAGCCAGTGAGAAGGCTGGAGGAGCATGAGAAACTGGGAGAGGACACAGCCAGGACAGCTCAACCCAACCAGACAAATGAATATTCCACAGGACATCATGACCAGTATGTAAACTGGGCGAGAGCTGGTCAGGAGGGTCTGGGCATTAGTCAGCAGGTGGTGAGCAACTGCGCTGTCCATCACTTGTCTGCCTAGGGCTTCATTTCACTCTTGCTTTTAATTACAATTATTAAAACTATTAGTATTATAAATTATTTTTATTTCAGTTATTAAACTGCTTTTAATTCAATCCATGGGTTTCACTTGTTTTCTTTTCTCCTCCCCATCCCATTAGTGGAGTGAGGAGGGATTGAGGGCTGCACTGTGCTCAGGCGCTGTCTGGGGATAAACCATGACCAGCAAACAGGAAAATAAGTGTAAATTAATGTCAGAAGCCAAGAGATACTACAACACTGTATTAGAAGTAAAACAATAAGCTTTCAGGGATTTTACTCTTAAGCTGTCAGACTAAAAGTGATTTATCTTTTAAGTACTAATCCATACAAATTGAGATGCAGAAAATAAAATACATGATTAGATCCAATTAAATCCTCCCTTCAGCTTTATTAATGAGCAAATCTTCCTTCCCCACCTTGCCTCAAGAAACTCAGTGTCTCAACGGATCCCAAAGGGACAATTTATGTGGTGCTCAAACAAATCTGCTTCTAAAGTATGATTTTTCCCCTGCTAGGGTGCAGCTGGAGACTCCAGTCCTGGATGTGTGATCCAGCATCCACAAATAGGGTCAAGGTGAAGTAGTAGTTAAAAAGTTACCCGCCAGTAAATGATGGGTTTGTCCATCTCTTGGTGATGGGGTTCCAAAGTCCTGTAATGGCTTAAGACACCATTGCATCCCTGAGCTGGAGAGCAGCTATGGACAGGGACTAGCTCAGGCCTCTGGTTCTCCTCAAATCTTCCTCTCTAAGAAACAAGCCTGTCCAGTGGCACAGTTCAGCCCTCGCTCGAGCAAAAGACAAAGGCTTTCATCCTGGTTCTGCTCTGGGAGGACACCATGATATGGCTCACCATCTCCCTGGGCACAGGTCAGTCCACCTTCATGAAACACACACTGCAAATGTTGATTTCAGCTTTACCAACACCATAAACTGAAGCAAAGTCTTTGTAGCTGCTGGGATGCAATGTGGTCTCACAGTGCAAACAGCACTTCATTAACAATGAGCCTTTATCATCTCTTACAGGACAGGGCTAGGAGGTGTTTATAGAATGCCATCACTACAGTTAATTTTACCTGTGAAACACAGTAGGAAATAAAATAAAGCTTTGTTGCTGGCTGGCTTTAATTGAGAGAGATGATCACAGAATCACAGAACATCAGGGATTGGAGTGACCTCGAATGATCATCGAGTCCAATCCCCTGCCAGAGCAGGATCACCTAGACCAAGTCACACAGAAACATACCCAGGTGGGTTTTAAACATCTCCAGAGAAGGAGATTCCACAACCCCCCTGGGCAGCCCATTCTAGTGCTCTGTCACCCTGTGAGGAATATTTATGTGGAAGTTCCTATGTTCCAGCTTACATCCATTGCTCCTTGTCCAATACCCAAGAATTTAAATTCATAGGAATGCAGCAGTATTTTTAAAGCGAGTTCAAGGATTTATTAAGCAACAAAAGTCTTTTCGCCTTGGCTTTCCATGACTTACCCCTCAAAGGTGCTGGAGACACCTTGCTATCTCTTTCACATAAGGAAGGAGATGGTTCTGCCCACTTGAGGTTGCTGCACACAAAAGTGAGGATAAACTAAGGTCCATCTTCAATCTTCCTTCATTTTGCCTTTCATCTCCAGTCTTTTTGGGCTGGACTTGGAGAACTCCAGGAGTCATCCTGGCCAGGCACAAAACCTTCAGCTGAGGACACTGTTTGCCTGGTGTCCCATGGAAAATGCTGAAAAAAGCTTCTCTTAAGGAATCAGTGCAGCTTCATCTGGACCTTTGCAGCTTTCCAATGCAATCAAAGCTTGGAAGATGGATATAGGTTTGAGCTGATGGGGATACAGGTGTCCCAGCTCTGCTGGAGACCAGAGATCCCTACTTGCTTATGGAGGGTTGAGCACCACACTCCCCTGGAAGGGTTCAAACTGGAATTTCCAGCTTTACCTCCTAGGTTCCTTGTCTTCCAATGCTATACCAAATTGATTCCTTTCTCAAAGCACCCAGGATGCTCTCCCTGGCATGGGAGGGCACAGCCCTGAACAGACCAGCTGACCCTGATCAGATACCACCACACTTCACCACTAGGAGACAGGAAAACCTGACATAGCCACCAGACACATGAGGGGAAGGTGGTGTCAAGAAATACCCTGGTTTGCACAGAGCATGTCCTGAGCAGGGACTAAAACACAACTTGCACACCAGCTCTGCATTTATCTTAAGGAGATGGGGAAATGTGTTGCTCAAAACCTGCTCCCCTCTGCCTGGAGGTTGGGGAAGCCACTGCTGAATAAACAGCAGTTGTGTATGAAAAATAAACTCCAGAGTCTCACAATCCATTTTGTGCTGGAGCAGGAGGGATAATGAAGTAAGAGTCCAGGGCTGTGGCAGAAAATAAGTCTTTTCTCAGTTGACTAATGGTATCTTCAAAGAGCTGTGTGAGAACAAGCATCTCTGATACCTTCTGCAGAACCAGCCTGGAAAAGTCCCTCTCCTCATGGTTTGGTCCTGGTGCACTTAATGATTGGGCTGAGAAGACACCTCCTGTCAAAACCTGGACAAGTTTTTAGGGGCTAGCCCTAAAAACCCAACACCGTGCACCCAATGCAGAGGGCTCCAAGCAACTCTTGCTCCTCTCGCAGCTACACAATACCGGCTGCTGTGGCAACTACCAGTTGTTCTTCTTTTTTTGTGTGTCTTTGACAAGACAACAAGCAAAACTTCAAAGAATAAGGGAAACCATCTCTCCATGACCTCGCCCTATGTGAGAGCGAGGGGCAGTGCTACCTTCCTAACATCTATCAGATCCTTTCTGACCAAACCACTGCTGAAAACATGGGGCAGGCAACAGCACAAAGCAAGGATGAGTGTTTTTAAGGCCTCTAGCTCCATCAGTTCAGAACACACACGAACAAAACATCTGCTGGGCTTTAGGAATATTTTCATTATGGGTTTCTGTTGGCATGCCCCACTTTTTTTTTCAAAGCAGTGATGTATTTTTTCCTGCAAAATTTTAGAAAAAAGGCCAAACTAAGTCCAAATCTCTGGATTCCTGGGCCTTCACGATAAACTGTCCTCTTTTTTTGGCCTGCATACATGTTTCCACTTGAAAACGGAACCTGACTGGAAAGAAACAGAGAGAAACTGGAAAGAGCCAATTGAATTGTCATCTGGCTTCAGGCTCCACAAACTGCTTTGGAAAAGCCAACTCAGTGCTGTGAAATGTCCACATTAGACAATGTTCTCCTCTCTGCCTACCTAGGAAACCCTGGAGCCCACAGCAAGAGGCTCCTTTGGCAAAAAATGTCTCTCCATAGGAGATCAAGACCTAACCCTGCACTCAGTAGACTGATAGTGGAGACCATCACCAACTGCTGAAGCTACATAAACAACACCACCAAGTTCCCTGTGCTCTGGAGCTGCAGAAACAAGTTACTCCAGAAATATCTTTACGGTTCTTGAAGACTGAGAAAGAGACTCACCACTTCTTTGATTTCAACCTCGGAGCTGGGTTGCGGGGGATGAGGAAGAGGGCTCTCATGGGGTGCATGTCACATAGAGCTGTGATTTGCAAGAAAAGACGTTAGACAAGACACAGTGGCTTGCAGCCCTCACCCAAGTTTCCTACAAAGTCCACATGCCCAGCTGGGGAGACCCATGCTGCCTCAGAAGCTACAAGATCCACATGGCAGGGTGGGTTTGTGGTGACAACCCTCTACAGACAATCCCTGTTCTGGAGTGCAGGGAAGAGCTGATATCCCCAGACAAGCAACGTCTGTGCGTCCAGACCCTCCAGGCTCAGCAGCAGGGGCTGGCTGGAGACACAGAACCATAGAGTTGGAAGTGACCTCCAAATGTCATCTAGTTCAACCCCTCTACAACAAGCAGGGACATCACTTACTAGACCAGATTGCCCAGAGGCCCATGCAGCCTGACCTTGGATGTCTCCAGGAATGGGAACTCCACCAACTCTCCTGGTAACCTGTTCCAGGGATCCACCACCCTCAGATTAAAGAACTTTTTCTTCATGTCTAACCTAAATCTACCCTTTTCCACACACATCTGTGTGTGTCTACAGGTCCCAGAGTACTCAAGTGACGTATCAGGAGTCACACAGCATTGCGTGCTTTTGCTTGCTGCCCATACTGTCCCCTGGCAGCTTTGTCCCCAAGGACCCTGCAAGCTTCATCCCAGTGAGCTGAGGCTGCCTGGGAAAACCTTTGCATGCAGAGATGAACAGTGGCTGGTGCTCAGCACCCCCAGCTCACTGCAACCCTGGAGTACATAAAGCAGAGCAATGCAGCTACTTACGGGGAGCGCCCTCTGCCATCTCAATGGCTGTTATCCCCAAAGACCACAAGTCGCTCTGTAAAAGAAAGCAGAGGGACATATATGATGCAAGGGAGCACCTACCTCTTGTCACAACGATGGGCACTGGTTGAGGGGTCTCAGCCAGGTCTCCATGTCATCTGCAAATCCCCTAGACCCACACCTTTGGAGCTTATCTCATCCCCCTGCCATGTGTTAAGAGCTTTGGAAGAGCACTGTCCCAAGATTCATTTCAAAACCTTCAAGGCATTTTTGCTGTGGGAAATGGACACTTCATGGGGGGTACTTTCCCAGTAGCCCTGGTGAGGACAACACCTGAGATGGTGCTGAAGACCTCAAGTTCCCCTGGGGAGACATCTTAATAAGCCCTGTGCATTAATGCTCCCAGCTCCTGGATGAGCTGGTGCGAAATTATTCCCCAGCTTCACGGCTGGGGAAAGCAGCAAACCTGGCTGCCAGCTCCTTGCTTAAAGTTGGGTGATACCCAAGCATGGATCTGACACAGCTCCACAGAAAAGAGGTTGCTTGGAATAAATTAAAAACATGAAGTATCTCGAAGTACCTCAAAAGACCCTTGTATCATCGACTGCTTAAGTGAAAGCCTGTAAAGCAGCGTTTCACCAGTGGAAGGAGAAACAAGCACTTTTGTTCACCTTGTTCCCAAGCCCTACTCAGCACATATGGCTGGTTGTATCTCCTGAATGATCAAGAATGCAGAGAATGCAGCTATTTGGAAAATGCTGATTTCATACTTACATCACTCTTCCTTCCCTCTTCTCCCTTTCAAAGTGGGAATCTGTATCTCCAGCTCCCTGCCAGAGAGTGGTGATGAGCTCCTCTCCACTCCACCCCACCATCACTCCTGAGCTGTGGTGGCACCTCGAGATCTGATAATGAGCCAGAGGACACTGAGCTCTCCTGGCAGCAGCAGAGGCAGAGACACTCTGTGCTGGTGAAAGAAAGCGAGAACTTGCCCTAACGGCTCTGCCAAACTCAGTGTTTTGCCAGAAGGAGACTGATTCATGACTCTGGACACTGTGCCCACTGCTATGAACAATTGACAACCCAGCACCTACTGAATTGGGAGTAGGACCCAGATAAGTTTTGGTGCCTTCAGCTCAAACGCAGCCTTGGATACATGGGTGGAGAGACCTGCCCGAGGCAGAAGGGTGGCAAAGGCAAGGGCAGAAGCTGCAGGTGCACAGGGGATCAGAGCAAACCTCATGCTATGTAGCTGCAGATTGTTTTCTGGAGCCCAGCTAAATGCCAGATAGCACATCAAACCAGCAAATGTTGCAAGGTGGAAGAGTCAAACTGTGCCTTCTACCCTTCCTGCTGCCCCTCCAACTCTCATGTATTACTCTCCCTTCACCCTGCTCTCTGCCATGTCCCTTCAGTCTTCTCCTCTCTGTCTCAAGAGCTGCTGGTCCTAAACTGCCTCAAGCCTCTAAACTTGCTATTTAGCAACTAAATCCCAGAAAGGCTGTTATTTCTCAACACAGAGCCCCAGAAGCTCAGCCAGAGCCCATCTCTAGGGACCACGAAGACCTTTTCACATACCCCAAACAGGAAAGACAACTGGGATTTTCAATGTCAAGGCACCTTCTCCTTATTTTTAACTCAAGTTATCCCCTAACAGATGCTGTTCTTGCTAAGCATCTTCACACCTGCTTAAAAATTCTCTCTCAAACCTTACTTACAGCTCTTTCATAGGAAGACTCATCCATTCTTTGTTCCTGGTCAGCTGGGATTTCTGCCTCATACTTAATTATGGCAGACTTTCCACATGATTCAGCACACATGACCCCTTCCCTCTGGGTTGCCACTGAACTCCTTCCAAATTCCTTTCCACACTGAGGTGCCTGGTATTATACGTGAGATGTCAAGCGATCTTAAAGCTGGAGCAATACAGAAAGGGATTATCACCTCTCTAAGTCTCCCAGCAAAAGCAGAAGCCTCAGCGGGAAGTACACATTCTATAATGATCTGGAATTCAGAGAAGGGTTTTGTGTGGTTTTTTATTTTATCTTATTATTTTGAGTCTGAAAAGCTTTAGATTTGCATTGTCTTGATTTGGGAATGGAAGCAACTTCTTCCCCCATCCCCATTTTGTTTCTAAGTCTACTGACAAGATATCTAAAGAAAAAAGGAAAAACAGCTGGGGGAAAAAACCTCCAAAGCAATAAACAACCTCAACAATGTGGGGTTTCTATTTGTTCTTTTTTAAAGTGGTTTATATTTGTGAGAAGGTATTTACTGCCTCTTTCCATAGATTACACAAGCATCTTTTTCAGGGTAAGAAAACAGGGAGATCAGAGGCTTTTTGTCCAACAGATTAAGCCTGAAAGGATTCTTTTCCTCACCCTATAAATCTCATCTTTTGTATTCACTATTTTAAGCCTTTCAAGTGTCTGATTTGCATCCCTTTCAAAACGAAAAATAAATTGTCATTTAAATTTTTTTCCCAAGACTTCTAAGTGAGAGCATCAGGTGCAGGAATGTGATGGGAAGGGGGTACATGCAGAACATCCAGTGGCTCCCACCAGGAGCCAGAAGTTCCAAGAACACCCTGCAGTGAGTGTGTCAGAAGCAACCAGCCTTGTGCTTCACTCCCAGCCAAAGGAAAAGGGCCAAAGCCAACCTCAGAGGCGCAAGCTTGCAACGAGCGACTGATCTGTGGGGACAATAGATCTGGTACTCGCGTTTCTGCATTAGTCAACAGCGTATTAAGTGCTCTAATTATTCTGGAAAAAGGAAAAACCTCGGAGATTTCTGAGGTTAGAAAGTAGTCTATGAAGATGTCAGCCCATTTTTTAATAATAATAATAAACAAACTCAGGGATTTCTGATGGTCAAAAGTAGCCTAAGAAGACAGCAGTCCTTTTATAAATAAGAATAATATTAGTAATAATGTTTATTGTTTATATATTAATTAATTATTATTGTTGTTTTTATTACTATTGCATTGCTCCAGGCATCTGACAGTACAGATGTGGCTGCAGCCCCACCACACAGCACTGCCATCAACGGAGCAGAAGAAACGCCTGTTGTAATTGGTTAATCAGAGAGCACTAAGTAATTACAGATTAAACTCTTTCTACATGTCCTTATGATTAGCAATCTATATAACCCAGAGTCTGAACCCAGACTAGAGAGCTGCTCTCTGGAAAATCATCAGTTCAAAAGTTGACTGATGCACTTAAATAGCTGCAATAGCGAAGCATCGCTGGATTCTTTCAAAATCCTTCATTCCCCAAATGTTTCTCTGAGTGACTGGTAATTTCATCCCAAATCGCACCATGATGTGGGCTGTCGCACCATTACATTGTGGTGTCCTACTGTTTGTCCTCCACACAAAGGGTCTCAAAATCCTTCTTTAAATATTTCCTTGTGGAGTGACCTCTCCGCAGGCACCCAACAGACCTACAACAAACTTTGTCTGCAACTGAGCTTCTCCCTCTAGAGTTCATGCATCAGTGTCTTGGTCTCCTCTCTGAACACACTCAGTGGATCTTTGAGAGTTTGGAGCTATAAATTCAAGTTCTGGACACTTCAAAACACCAAGTGACCAAAAAGAAAAAAAGAGGACTATTTCTACAGACGTGTGTTCAGAAACTAGCAGTAAGGCAGAAAACACGGTAACAATACACTAAGCTCTTCCTGCTTTAAAGCATCAGACCTTGCTGTAGTTTGAATGTGCAGGCGGGACTCATAACCCTCCTGCAGATCTGCATCATGGCATGGGGCTCTCTGTCACGTTACATCTCGGCAACAACTTTGTGCTGCCACTGATCCCAAAATTAACTTCAAACAGGTTAGAGACATGTGGAAAGTAGGTCAGCCCCCCTCGAACGTCCGATTGTGTGGCAGCCTTCAGATCTCCCTGCAAGCATCAGCCTGCAGTCCACAAGATGTGGTTTTGTCCTTTCTAAAGCTGACCTGACTTCTCTCTGGAGTAACTAGCATGTTTGACTGTAGGATTGAAGCACACAGCACTAGAAAGTGGGCTCACAGGTAGGAAGCTGCAGTCTGACACCTTTATCAGCATTGGGAAAGACTTCTTCACAGTAAATCTGGATATGTGAACAGCACAACAAAGATTCCCATTGGACCTAAGTTAGCATCTCAAAAATTCAACAGCCAGAGAGCAGGAGGGATCTTGCTGCTTGTCAACATGTGCTTCAAAGCTGCAAGAACAGGCTAAACTCCCGAGTGCTCAAGTTCATGGCACCAGGGCATAAAATCCAAGATCATACCAAGCATATTCTTCAGATGTTCATGATCACAACTCTCATTGCACCAGAAATGCTGATTTAATTCCTTCTATGCCTTATTAGTAAAACGTCGTAGACTTTGTGAGGATTACATTTGCAATAACATATGAAAGAATAGGAAGATGCTTGTTCAGGTACCTTGAAGTCGTAAGTGGCATCAGGATTCTCATCGCAGGCGATGACCTCAGGGGCCATCCAGTAAGGCGTTCCAATGAAGGTGTTCCTCCTGCCCACTGTCCTGTCCAGCTGAGCGCTGACACCAAAATCCACTGTAGATCAAAGAGACAACAGGGCATTGTAAGGTCAGAGCCAAACCTGAGCAACACACTGCTACTGAATGTAAAACACTGAGCTCATTCAAATCAACTCCTCTGTATGGGCACGAAAAGAAGACAGAGACATTCCTGTTTGATCTTTACTAGGATCAGTAGAGGTCAATCAAGGACAAACCTGATCATATGATGTCCAGGTTTTGTACAAAACCCTATGCCTTTTCCTCCTTGCCAGGAGGCAATGAAAAGAAATCACAGCTCCTCATACTAATGAGAAACAGGGATAGCAACATAAATAAGCAGCAGCCTTTGTTCTATGTTTTCTCATTTGAATTAAAGCCTGCCAAATATCACTAGAAGCCTCATTTTTCTATCTAAATTCTTCCTGGAAATGGCAGAAATGCAAAACACTTCAGGAATTAAGGGCCAAAGGCAAAGGCATATAGGGAAATGTCAAGCAGAGAGCTGCAAAATGAAGCAAAAGCTGATGAAATCAAATCAATGAGAGAATACTCTATGGTCCACTAAGTTCACTTTGTGAAACATAGTGGCTGGAGATCAGCCCTGGAGATTTCCCCTTGGAGGAAGACTTTCACCAGCATAAAGCTAAACAAGCTGGTGGTGCCATCTGTTAAGTTGGGCGGTCATTCTGCTCTAAAGAGAGAAGAGAGTCATGGGATAATAGAGCTTGCACCTCACTTTGCCATGTAAGGGAACATTCATTACTAGCACAAATTAAAACAAGGACAACCTTAATAACACTGGTGCTGGACAACTGAGGATATCAGCACTGTGCAGATCTTCCATCTTTCATTATCTTCACATAAATGCCTGGTCTTCTCCAGGGTGACTAATGCCACACACAGAATTCAGACTAGTTCTTGCAAATTTAGCTCTCAATAACATGTTAGCTTGGAAAACAAGTCTGGACTATGTCGCACTGAGTAAGTTATGATCCTGTAGGACACTACTGTGAAGCTGCAGGGGAATGGCCTTCAATACTGTAAGAGGGGCATGAAACAATTGTCTTGACTGCTTAACCTGCATATGAGGGCCACTGCAAGTACATCTGTGCCTGTAGAACTTGGCCATCAACCACCAGCAGTTTACTGCACAGCACTTGATCAACACCCAAGGTCATCTCACTGAGAGCAGCACAAATAAAAATACAGCTCTTAGCATCCATGCCCTTTCTTCAAGCCATGTACAAGCCAGCTTTCCTGCTTCTTTCCAGCCAGCCCACTTGCAGTTTCCAAGAGCTCAAACCCGCTCTTACCTAGTTTAACCTCTGCATTTTCCGTCAGCAATACGTTCTGTCCCTTGATGTCTCGATGAATTACTTTGTGCTGGTGTAGATGACTCAAACCCTGGAGAATTCAGAGAAAGGTTAGGGGAGTCCAAGTTCAAAGCCTGTTATTTTCTGACATTCCTTCTCAACCCAATTATGCTCCAGAAACGAAAGATTCACAGTTGGAGTTCAGCACTTGAGAATGCTTTTGTTTATCATGTGTTCCCAATACTGTCCTATTTCCCATGCCGGGAGGACACGGCTGGCAAGCAAGACGCCCACCAATGGGCTACATGTGCTGCTGTGAGTGCTCTCCATTGCAGGAGAACCATCAGTTCTATAGGAATTATATATTATAAATTCTATAGGGATTAATTCTGCATCTGGAATATTGTGTCCAGTTCTGAGCCCCTCAGTTCTACAAGGACACAGAACTGCTTGAGAGTCTTGCACAAAGCCACAAGGATGATGATCAGAGTGGAAGCTGCCTTATGAGGAAAGGCTGATAAAGCTATCTTCATCTTGGAGGAGACTGAAGAGTGACCTCATTAATGTTGATAGACACATAAAGCGTGAGTGTCAAGAGGGTGGAATCAGATGTCCAGTGGCAGAAGAAGAGGCAACGGGTGCAAGCTGCAGCACAGGAGGTTTGATGTAAAAGTAAGGAAAAAACATTTTCACTGTGAGGGTGACGAAGCCCTGGAACAGGCTGCCCAGAGAGGTTGTGGAGTCTCCTGCTCTGGAGACTTTCAAAACTTGCCAGCACGTGCTCCTGTGTGACCTACCCTAGGTGATCCTGCTCTGAAGGGGGGTTGGGTTAGATGATCTTTCGAGGTCCCTTCTCTTCGAGGTCCCTTCCCTAACATTCTGTGATTAAGCCCATCCTCTCTGCTCCTGCAGGAACACACGTTAACCCAAATTCCTCTGCAGCTCTAGATAAACTTTTCCTCCATGTGCTCCCTTGTCTTAGGGAGCCATTTCTGTGGCAGAAATAATAGAACGGTTTTGTCTGCTTTCTGTTTTTCCATCATCCAGAAACTGAAGAGAACAATTCTCTTGTTATATCGGGCCAATAAAGTGGGCTTTAATATCCTGAAAAGCCTCTGTTAAAAAAATTACCATACAAATATAAATGTCCTAACTTGCACATTTCCCAACAGAGACATAGCTAAAATGAAAAACTTATCTGAAAGGCTAAAGGTAAACTGGCTTTACTGGTGTGCTTTTTTATTAGTTCATTAATTTCTTTTTGCCACCTACACTTCTGTTTCATTCATTTATTATTTCTGTTCCACATAACAAGCAGCTTTTGCCAGCTTGGAAAAAATACGGATTGCTTCAAAAACAAATTCTGCATTAGGTTTATATTTACATGTTAAACATCCATATCTGAGGAAGAAACTACTTTCTGCTATCACTACTGGTAGTTATTAGCTATTTTATGCTCGTTACCTTGGGACAACACCATGGAATAGGTTTTATCCGTTCAGGAGCCTTTTTTTTAGCCATGGTACACATGGTTAGAGGCACCTCTGTGCACTGTAGGCAAAGCAAAAATTTCACTGAATTTCAATAAATCTTTTGCCAACATGGCATCAAGTCTCGTGTCAAGAACTGCTTGTCAACATTTGAAGGAAGACTGAGCCACCTTCTGCAGCATTAAGGTGGGAGCTTACCATCACCCTGAGTCCAAATGAAGGTCACCAGCCCCAGTGTATGGCCAAAATGCAAACAATGACACTTGATGGTAGCCCTAGGACATGAGTCAGTGACTGGGTTCTGACTCACTGCCAGGGTCTATTTTAAGAAGGAGGCTCATACATTTAAAATAAGTCTGTGTAACTGTGGTTTCCTGGCACAGAAAGCAGTGTCCATCGAACAACTGATTAGCTTCAGTGCCAGCACCCATGCTGGTGCGGGCAGTGGCATCCAGGGTCAACAGAGAAGTGCTATGTCACCTACAGACACCACTGGCAGCCTCAGCAGCAATGTCAGACATCTCCTTTCAGAGCAGTCATTTTGCTTTATTTTTTTTTGGGTTTTTTCAATAGAATCATAGAATCATTTTGGTTGGAAAACTCCTTTAAGGTCATCAGTCCAACCATTAATCCAGTATTGACATGTCACCACTAAACCATGGACCTCCACACCACATCTAGAATTCTTTTCAATCCCTCCAGGGATGGGGACTCCACTACTGCTCTGGGTAGCCTTTGCTAGGTCTTCACAACCCTTTCGGTGAAGAAATTTTTCTTAATACCCCTGGTCTAACTTGAGGCCATTTTCTCAAGTCCTGTCATTTGAATGGCTCTTCTCTGGGTTCCCTCCACATGCCAAATATTTATGTTTTGTCTTGAACAAAACCTCTGTTCACAGAACAATTGATTTTAGTGTCAGGCAACCATTACAGTCACATCATCTGACCTCAGCTGTGCAAAATCCAACGAATACAAAATGCAAGCTGAAGCTGCCATCTCCCAGTCCATGAATCTCTGGCACTGCCCATTTTAAGACATTCCATTTAAACATTTATCTTGTGGCTATAAAAGCTGCAGCATCCTCGTTAAAGCCAGAAACATGTGGGTTTAATAAAACACAGGGTGCTTTTTAATCATGAAGATTCTTTCCAAAGGGCTCATTAGTCCTCACCTTCCTATGGAATGAAAAAATAACTCTAATACAAACAAATCTTTGCTCTGTTAATACTAAAGGAAATAACATTTTTGTTGAAGGAAAAAAAGGGCTAAAAATCACGGAACTAACAGAGCTAAAGGGCATTAAAACAGGCTTATTTATTATGCATCATATAAGCACATGAATCATTCATGCCCACTGGCACTGCAGAGGCTCCATCCAGCCTGTGGCAGCCTTGAAGAGCCTCTCCACGTCCCTGAGCACCAAGTGTGACACTCCAACACCCCTGATGTTTCGCTCCCTCTGGACACATACCCTTAAAATTTCTCTGCAGATGTAGGCAATCCACTCCTCCTTCAAGGTGTTCCCCTTCGTGTTCTTGATGAGGTCTGTGACAGATCCCGCGCCGCAGAACTCCATCACCAGCTGAAAAGGGAACAGAAATGTGAATTACTGCAATGACAGAGGCAGCATCCTCTGGGCTCCCTGACCCCATAGTAGGACCCCGGTGCTGGCCATGCAACTGCGGGGCCACCACAGTGCTGTTCAGGGCCATTGGGACATAATCTTGAACTATAAGCTTGTAATCCATGTGGTTTTTATTACAAAAATGAAGTAAGAAAAAGCTGGAAGGCTTGGAAGGTTTGTTGCTCTCCAGAAGGTTGGGAACAAGAAAGAGAAATCAGTCTAGTGCTGAAAATCAGCAGAGGAAATTTGAAACTTCAAAAATCACAGACCTCATTGCCGCATATACTATTTTTTATTATAATCAGTGTTTAGTGTCAACAACAATAAAAGCAAAACTCTACCTGCTGCATAGTTCTTCAACTCTGAAAATGTGAAGGCAACAAGGAAGATGTTTGAAAGTTTCCTACAACCTTAGAAAACAGGTAGTTTTAAAACTGTGGGTTTTTAAATTTTCAGAAGAAAGCTGGGTTTGATCACTTTTTTGAGCAGAAAACCTTCACTAAGTGAAATCTGACCATGCAGCTCAGGTTCTCCAGGAGAAAGCTGGTGTCCTGCTGCTCAGGTTGTTTCAAATGAGACTGGGCACCACCACTTGCACAACTTCCAGAGTTTCATAGTATCAGATATTATGAACCCAGTCCCAAACTTAATCTTGTCATTAAGCAACTGTGAAACAAACCTTGTAAAAATAGCATGGGATCTGCACCTGCCTCCCAGGGACACCACAGATCCCCAGGGTGCAAGAGGTGTCAGTGTGCTCCAGAAACTAGCACAGCCCATGTATGCAACCAGCCTCCTCCAAGAGCCAGGCAAGTGTTTTTCTCAGATGTCAAGGCATTTTTTCCAATTAGACCAGCTTGCTACCAAGAGATATTCCCTTCTAAGTGGTGTCTTGCCAGATTCTTCAATGTGCATGTTTCAAGCTTCTTATGACATGAAATTTACATGGCATTTAATGTTTTCCAAGCAGGTGACATCACTTTATTCAAAGCATAGGGCAAGAAGAGAAGAGAAAGAAACTGCAGACAGGTTACCCCTAACCAAACGGCTCAAAGGCTCTGATGTGAAGGATCATCATAAATGAATGTTCATAAAATCCAGACATAGCACTGCTATACACCTTCTGGCTACATAAAATAGGTGAGCCAATCACACCTTACTTGGCTTTGACCATGCTAGGATCTTTAAGTCTTTATTTTAATTTCTCTTTTCTTCTTAGACCAACAGCTGAAAAATTATTTGGGTATCCCTGTAACACCAGGAAACTGGTTTCAAGAAACAGAGGTGTAACTGGCCCAAGTTTGCCCCATGCAAAGGTGAGGACCACTCCTGTGGTGTTTGCAGCTCTTCTACCCTCGAAGGAGACCAGCAACCCAGCTGGGTCACTAAGCCATACAATGGCTTAGGCTGGAAGGGACATCTACTCCAACCTACCTGCCATGAGCAGTGACGTCTCTCAACTAGACTTGGTTGCTCAAGGTCTCATCTAACCTGGCCCTAAACACCTCCAGGGAGGGGGCAGCCACAGCCTCGCTGGGCAATCGATTCCAGAGTCTCTCCACCCTTGTACTGAAGAACTTCTGAACATCTAGTCTGAGCTTACTCCCCTTCAGTATAAAATCATTTCCCCTTGTCCTGTGGCTAGGTCTACTTGTGAAAAGTCCCTCTCCTGCTTTCCTGTAGGTTCCCTAGGCTGAACCACCTCAGCTCCCTCAGCCTATCTTTGTGTCCTCCTCCCTCCCTCCTTCTTTTGTTGGGGACACCAGAACCAGATGCAGTATTTGAGGTGGGGGTCTCACAAGAGCAGAGTAAAGGGGTAGAATCATGGTTACTTAGTGCCCTTTGAACAGAGAATAATGAAACAACAGGTATTGCAGTTGCTTTTTCTCTCTTCCCTCTGAACGTTTGGCACGTCGGGTGTATCAGCATCTGCACATGTTTCTGACTACAGGAACATTTGGGATACCACAGGAGCAAGCTCGGAAAGGAAAACCCTGAGGAGTGAGGGTAACACAGCACTAGAACAGGCTGCCCAGGGGGTTGTGGAGTCTCCTTCTCTGAAGATATTTAAAACCCACCTGGATATGTTCCTGTGCGACTTGGTCTAGGTTATCCTGCTCTGGCAGGGGGATTGGACTGGGTGATCTTTCGAGGTTCCTTCCAATCCCTAATGATTCTATGATTCTATGAACTGAGCCAGGCACAAATGATTTACAACCCAAAGGCTGCCCTTTCCAGTTCCCTTCCACGGAACTTCATCTGCAGGCTCTCACCAGGGTTTCGGGCAGGAGGAAGGGCACATGCTATGCTGGGTGCAGCCATCACAACGCTTAAAAGAAGATGGAATAAATCTTATTAAAAGTACACAGCGCATCCATTAATTTGCCAGATTGCCTTTATGAAGCTGGCAGTTCCCTCAGTGCTCTACCCTGTCCTTGGTTTCCACAAAAACAGATTAATTTTGTACCAGGAGGTAAATAATGGGGCTGCTTGCTGATATATCCCAAATCAGTAATTGTGAAATCACATGGAGATTAAAGAAAAAAAGAAACTCAGAGGGGGAAAGAGAAACTTCTAGGGGGAGCATTTCTAACTTGGCTCTTTAAGAGCCACACAGTCCCATAACATTGACAGGAAAATATCCAGCCCTGGCAGATCCCCAGCAGCACCAGCGGGCTCCAGGACCAGTTGTACAGGGGTGAGGGGGGCTCAGCAATGCACACGTGCTGCTGACAGCAAAGCGCTGGCCTAAAGCTCTGGCATGAGTTGGCCCAGAAAACGAGCAGCGGGAGGACGATGAGGCTGCCTGAGCATCCCTGTCTACACTGAAAGGTTGATGGACACCCAAGCGAAAAACCTTTTCCAGAAGGTTTGGATTGAACGGGAGGAACGCTGGGGAAACCTTACAGTGACCTTCCAATACCTGAAAGGGTCCTATCAGAAGGCTGGGGAGGACTGTTAACGAAGGTGGGGAACAACAGGATGAGGAGTCACGGTTATAAGCTGGAAAAGGGTAGATTTAGGCTGGACATGAGGAAAAAGTTCTTTAATCTGAGTTCTTCTTAACCTGGATCACTGGAACAGGTTGCCTAGTGAGGTGGTGGAGGCCCATCCCTTGAGACATTCAAGGTCAGTCCTTATTGGCCTCTGGGCAATCTGATCTAGTGAGTGATGTCCTTGCTGGTTGCAGAGGGCTTGGACTAGGTGACCTTTGGAGGTTCCTTTCAATCCAATACATTCTATGATTCCATGACTTTTGCCCTGCAGACCTTTTTGTCACTACCCATCCTGCTAAAGGATGATGTCATGATGGGCTACAGCAAACTTGAAATGCAGACTGAACTTTCACTACCCATAATTAAAATTATCATCAAGACAGGCTAAAGGTAAGATTATCTCCTGAAAATTAATTTGCAAGGCCATTTATTGAGGAAGTCTTTTTAAATACAGTTCATTTAGCATTTACTTAGCTCCCCGTATCAGAGTGACAGCAAACTCCACAAGCAAGGGAAATTCAGAAGCAGCAGCTATAAATCTCTGTGTCCTGCTGTCTCATTAATTTTTTGTTTAAGAAGCCTTTGCAGCTTTCAAATCAACTACCCACCTTCCCCAAACTGGGACTGGCCAGTAAGACCTTTGCTGCCTATTACCTGAAAGGGCTCAAACCTGACCAGCCCTCATACAGAAACCACAGCTTATAGGGAACCTTCACAGCTTGTACAGAGCAACTCCCCAAAACCATCCAACAGCTTTACTCTGCAGCCAAATCCTTGTATCCTGTTCCTCACACCACAGTTTGACTTCCCTTTTACAGAAGATAAGCACACACTACCTTCAGGCTAAATGCTGCTGGAAATACTTCTGGAAACAGAATCTGGGTGTGATGGAGTCCCCTACAGCGAGATCAGCCAACCCTCCCACCCCACAGCCTGCACATTGCACATATCACAAACTTACAGAATGTCAGAGATTGGAAGGGACCACAGATTCACAGAACATTAAGAGAATGGAAGGGATGTCAAAAGATCAGCCACCTAAAGATCTAGTCCAAGCACCCTATCAAAGCAGGATCACCTAGGGCAGGTTACAAAGGAGCACATGCTGGCAAGTTTTGAAAGTCTCCAGAGCAAGAGACTCCACAACCTCTCTGGGCAGCCTGTTCCAGTGCTCCATCACCCTCATAGTGAAAATGTTTCTCTTCTCTGAGCTGAAGGTACCCAGCTCCCTCAGCCTTTCCTTGGAAGGGAGATGCTCCTCTCCATCATCCTTGTGGCTCTGTGCTGGACAACTTCAAGCAGTTCCCTGTCCTTCAAATGAGAACTGGAAACAATATTCCAGATGTGGCCTCAGCAAGGCAGAGCAGAGGGGGAGGAGAACATTGTGGCACTTGAAGCCATTGACAGATCATTAAAAAAACCTGCAGACCTTCATTTGGTGGATCAGCAGAGAAGCTGATGCCCATTTCAGAAACAGAAATATTGACTGGGGTGGTATTAAGCAGCAACTAGAATATTCTGCAGGATGAGAAATGTGGGTTTTAATGGCCTGTGTTGGTGCTCCAGCAGGATGGGGGCAGCAGGGCCAGTTTGGCTTCGCTCTCCCCTCTACTCTTGCATGTTCATAAATAAATGACCTGCCTGGCTGTGTCCTGCTGGCACCTCCCTGCACTTTGAGTGATTCATGCCCCTTGGGGAGCTGACGGGCTCATAGGCTTAAGCTATGGGCTTAAGGCTGGCAGCGAAAGGAGCTGGGCTTGCAGTCTGGCAGTGTTTACAGCACTGACATCGCTTTGAAGAGGAGTGAGAATGAAATCGTGTTGGCTTACTCAGCCACCCAGCAGCAGAAAAGCCTCGTGGCCGGGGGCTGGGAGAGTAGCCCTGCTCCCTCCACAACCTCCCTGGGGCTGCAGGACTAGAGAGAATTACAGCTCACCCCAAACCCATCTCCTCTCATGATTTAATTCCTGTGATGCAAGGTGTCACTGACTGCCCCAAAATACTCTTCTCTGCTTACCCGCACAAAAGAGCAATCCTGCTCTGAGTGGCATGGGTATAACCCAGGGCTACAATAGCTCCTACTCCATTTTTCATGGAGCCTTTCAGCTTCCATTTTTGCTTTCCAGATCCACATGTGACTCTGTTCATACAACCCTGTGGCTATTCCACAAGACCCCACAAGGCTTAACATGGTGCAAAAGCACATTGCAACTCCAGATGACAGCCCTGGGTGCTGCAGGGCTGCCACCCTGACTTAGCCGCCAGCCCTGCATCACCCCAATTCCTCCTTCCCCTAAACTGCCCCAGACTACTGTTGCAGAGGACATGCGCAGGCCACCCTGCTATGTTCACAAGCAGGTATTTGGCAACTTGCCTGCTGGCAAATTTTCTCCGATTTGTGGCAGACGCAGCTCTGGGTGTGGGCGGGGTTGCCATGGCAGCCATCCATCACTCATGGGCAGCCAGCACCACTGGGCCCTGTGGACCACAGCAGGCTCTGCCCTGAACTGATACCAGCCACCACTCAGTCTCCTGCTCTGGGGTCCTAACCATCCCCTGAGTCACTTCCCCAGTTTTTGTGGCCACCTTCTCTCTTTGCCCCCTGTTATGGGGTCCTCAGCACTCCCCTGGGGAATATCCCAAATTTCTGTGGCCACTTTCTCTTTGCCCACTTTATCCCTGCTCTGGGGTCCTCAATGTCCCCTGAGTCATTTCCCCAGTTTCTATCGCCACCTTCTCTCTGCTCCCTGCTTTGGGGGTCCTCACAAACCCTCTGGGTCATTTCCCCAGGTTCTGTGGCCAACTTTTCTTTGCCCCCTTCCCTCTTCTTCTAGGGTCCTAACTATCCCCCTGTGGCACTTCCCTATTTCCCTCTCTTTCTTTGCCCCCTTGCAGTATAGGCTTCCCCAGGGCAGGAACCCCCTTGTCTCAGTTAGACAGACACAACCTCTCCTCATGGTCCCCTGCACCCCCAGGAAGCAGCACTTTACCCAAGATCAGAATAAACCCAACTCCTATTTTTTAATTTAAAGAAACCGTTGCACAAATATTGTCCCTATGACATTTACTTCCTTTTTTTTTCCCCCTAATGTGGAATAATTTGTGATGAACATCCCCACTGTCACCTACTAAAACACCCTCCACTCAGCTCTTTAATTTTGGGAGAACTGGGTTGTTCAGGCTCATCTCAATGACTGGAGCAGCAGCAGGGCAGCACTGGCTGCTCATCACAGTGGCAGAGGCAGTGACAATACTTCATATCAGGAACCCGACACACTCCCGAGAGATCTTAATCTCCCCTGAAAGAGCTCCCTGTTTTTTATTTCCGTATCAGCCTCCTGACTGTCGATAAAAAGAGTTACTGGAGCATTATCAGAAACCGTTTTATTTCAACAAAGGGCCAATGAAAAACAAACAAGCCTTTATCTGCGTGGCAAGAGCAATAGAGCTCGTGCGAGTCCTAATTCAATCAGATCCTGAAACAACGGCTGCTGTACACGGCCACACCAGCACACCGCTCCTCCACAGGCACTGAGATCTCCCCTGAACACTTCCACCAGCAACAGCACTGGGCACAGACTCTAAAACCCATCACACCCCAGTGCTTTCCAGCGCAAGAAGAGCAGCATTTGCAACAGTATTTTTTCACTAGCCCATAAGAAAGGCCCCAAAAGAAGTGCAACGAAGCTGGTGAAGGGTCCAGACAACAAGTTATGATGAGGAGCAGCTGAGGGAGATGAGGCTGTTTAGCCTGAGGAAGAGTAGCCTGAGAGGAGCCCTAATCACCCTGTACAACTACCCGAAGGGACACTGTAGAGACGTAGGTGCTGGTCCTTTCTCCAGGATAATTGTGATCCAACAAGAGGGAATGGCCTCAAGCTGCACCAGGGGAGGCTTAGATTGGACAGCAGGAAAAATTATTATATGGGAAGAGTAGTCAGAGACTAGAACAGGCTGCCCAGGGAGTGGGTTGAGTGACCATCCCTGGATGTGTTTAAAGATCATTTAGATGTGGTACTCAGCGATACGGTTTAGCAGTGACCTTGGTAGAGTAGGGTTAGTGGTTGCGCTTGATGATCTCAAGGGTCTTTTCCAACCTTAATGATCCTATGAGTCTAAGAAAATTGAAGGAAGTTTAGATTGTCTGAATTTCCTGGGGACAGCTGAGTGATGATACCTTCTCCCCTCGCTCGGATGATTCACCAGTAAAAAACAGGTTCTGTCCTTGACTTTGGGCATCTAAGAACATACAGCATCCGCTGCTGTTCCATGAGGATGGGGATCATAGAATCACAGAATGTGTTGTGCTGGAAGGGACCTTCAAAGCTCATCTACTCCAACCCCCCATGCAGTGAGCAGGTACATTTCTAAGTAGATCAGGTTTCCCAGAGCCCCATCCAGCCTGACCTTGAATGCCTCCAGGAACAGAGCCTCCACCACCTCTCGGGCAACCTGTTGCAGCGATCCAGCACCCTTATTGTACAGAACTTTTTAACAAAGATATGATAAAAGAGTCTGTGTTAATCCAAGGATTTTTCTATTGAGCTTTTCTTTGGGGAGATTTGGGCTGCACTGGCTGGGGAAATCATTTAAAAGCTATTATTTTATCAACACCTGTATGAGCCAGGAGCTCTTTGCACCAGAGATGGAGGAAAGACAAGACCAAGCCCTGTTCTCTGGTCAGACTGCTAACTCCAGACCCAAGCAGCATCAAGGCACTGAGCAGAGTCCAGCTCTTGGGGGCGCTCTGGCACTCAGTCAGTGGGGTTTTGCTCCCCAGGCACTCCAGCAGCACATGGGAAATGGTGTGGGTTATTTTTCTATTCTACTTTTTTTTCCCCCTCTCAAACAGGCTGGAAACCAGTTACAGCCAAATGGTATTTCATGGGATGAAAAGGCATTTCTCAGCTTGACAGCTTTCTCCTTGCTGAATCCCAGGCCAGCTGCAAAGAACATGTTCTTTAAGGATTCCCACCAAACATAACCCCAACAGCCAAGTAAGAGAAGTCCCTGGAGTCCAAGCACCCTGATCTTCCAATAATTCAGTACAGCAGAAAGTCTCGGGTAATGAAGCAGGCAGAAGCCCATCAGCTCCAATTCTGTCCCAGGTGACACAGTGGAATGTCCTCCAACCCCCTACTAGTTCCCACAGCTGTACTCTGGCATGTGCACACAGGGGCAAACAGCTGAAGCCACTGACTCTTCTGCTAAAACAAAGCCTGGATTGTAGAAGAACTAAAGGAAAGAGTGTTCTGCTGCTCTTCCACACTTCCACTGGCATTTGTTATCCCAAAAAATCAGTCTCTGGCAATATTCAGGCACATAAAAACTTTGGAAACAAGCTGTGGATAACCCAGAACTGACTGGAGTGACAAGATAATGAGGATATAAATGCTGCTTAGACTAAAGGACCACATCCAGGTTGTTACATTGAAGATAACTCAAATACAGCCTTCTCTTCAATGCTGCCCTAACAAAAGTCGTGTCCAACTCTGCCCGTGGGTATAACATGCAGTTGGTTCCCAGACACAACCAAGTCCACAATCCAGCCCAGTAACTTTATCTAATTTTTCACCTCCCTTACAGCAGCAGAGCCCCAACCTGTGAGGCGCTCCACCCCAGCAATGAGGTGGGCTCTGACACTCTGTAGAGACAGACAGCATATTTCAACCCTGTCCTCTGCAGACTGGGAATGCCAAATTAATAACCAAGAAGCCACTGACAAGGGAGGCAGCAGAGGAAGCAGGCTAGGATTTATGGAGAGGCAAAGCAGCTTGCAGCCCTTCATCAGCATGAGGCATCTTCACCAAAATGGTTCAACAGCCACAGACCTTGGCCCTCCCTTCACTGTCCCTCCCCTCTTTATTCATCTGCACTGCCTCTGTGAAATATTAAACAGGAGAAGCAATGCCGAGAGCTGGCAGGGATCAGCTCAGCATCCCTCCTCCACCCTCCATCTTCCCAGCAACACTCCTGGCTCCCTGCAACTGTTTTTTTCTGGATGCATTTATTTTGATAGGACAGCATCATTTGCAATTGAATATGGTAACAAAGATGCTGCTAATGACAATTCAGAATAAAAATGTTTTTATCATCAACCAGCAGAAAGGCTATGGAAAACTGGAGAAGCGTTCTGCAGTGCAGGAAGAGCCTTTTCAAAGCCATGATTTCTGAATACAAAAAAGATGGATTCAAAATGCAGATTTTTGTGCCATACAGGTCATGGTAGAAGGATAACACAGAGTAAATAATTTGTGCCCAAAGCCCAGATATTTTAATGAAGAGAAAGCAACTTACCCAGAGCTGATCATCCATTCCTGGTGGGTTCTTTTTAATAAAAGCACCATAATACGTAGCGATATTTCGGTGGTGGGAATACTTTTTCAGCATGTTAATCTCTTGTTTGATCTCTTCCTCTTCATCCTGGGAAGAGGCAAAAAGAAAAACAAAACCAGAAGCACTAAGAGCCTGTACCCCAGTTCTCCTTCCTGTGCATGGCTGAACTTCCAGGCACCCCATTTCTGAGTGACCTCACCTAAGTTTCCTTGCACTGTTTTTTACAGTCACTTCTGGTGGCAAAGCCCTAGGAGCTGGAAGTCTGGACTGAAAACTAATAGGTTGCTCCTTAAGCAAAAGGCTAATGAGAAAACATATGATTTGCCACACTCCCTGGCACATTTCTGAACCCTGAGCTGGACAGATATTGGCAATGTGTAAATCAGATCATTTCCTAACAGTTCAGGTTATGGCATCTACTCCAGAATAGGAACCTGAAGGTGCCTGCAGATTTCAAGGTGGGCAGCAGTCCATATCACAGTTTAGTTGTTCTGAAGCTCAGCTATACTCACATTACCCCAGTAACGCACCAGCACACCCTCTTGGTCCCACCAACAGCTGGAGAATATGGTTTTCTATAAAGCACTGCATGGCAGAGATGCTCCCATACTGTGCTATCTCATACACCACTCTTGCTCACTCTGCAAGCAGCACAAGACGTTTGGGGATGCCAAGTGTTAGTGGTGTGGTGGCCAATCCACAAACTCTCTAACAGACTAACTCAGTCCTGGTAACAAGCACCATCCTCAGGGGCTGGCACAGGGCCTCTCTATCCCATCTGCAAAGTGGCAATGGCCAAAGCAGCAATGGCAGGGGAACTGCACTGATGCTTATTTTGATACAATCATAGAATGTTCTAGGCTGGAAGGGACCTCTAAAGGTCATAGAATCATAGAATCTTTAGGGATTGGAAGGGACCTAGAAAGATCATCTAGTCCAACACCCCTGCCACAGCAGGATCACCTAGACCAAGTCTCACAGAAACACATCCAGGTGGGTCTTAAACGTCTCCAGAGAAGAGAACTCCGCAACCCCCCTGGGCAGCCTGTTCCAGTCCTCTGTCACCCTCACTGTAAAGTTGTTCCGTCTCATATTTATGTGGAACCTCCTATGTTCCAGCTTGCACCCATTGTCCCTCGTCCTATCACTAGATGACATTGAGAAGAGCCTGGCTCCATCCTCCTGACACCCACCCTTCAAATATTTATGGACATTAATGAGGTTACCCCTCAGTCTCCTCTTCTCCAAGCTAAAGAGACCCAGCTCCCTCAGCCTCTCCTCATAAGGGAAAAGCTCACAGCACCTGGTATTCCCAGGCGGTCTCCCATCCAAGTACTAACCGGGCCCAACACCCGATCAGACAAGATCGGGTGTTCTCGGGGTGGTAAGGTCATCTAGTCCAACCACCATACACATGGACAATTCTACCTAGGTCCTACCTCTTTGCCTTCATGACCATCAAATGTGTCCTGTTTTGTTTTGAGCTCCACAGAATCCAGCTGCTCTATTTCCAGAGGCTGTGGAGCAGCAGTTAGTGCCTTGATGTCAATGAGCTTTATTACAAAAGCACAGAAGGACTGTTCTTTCTTTATTCTTCTTGATTACCCTTGTGACCTTGCCTGCTTCATCCTGACCTCAGCTTTACAGACGGGCAAAGGGCAAGATCCCAGCGAAGAGCAAAGCTGCAGGAGCAACTCTTCTGGAAGAGTGATGCTGCCTGACCAGGCATCCCTAAACATGACAGAACATGGTTTTCTTCTCAAACTCCCACAGGAGATGACTTAATGCCTACAGTCTCTTCCAGGAGAATTCAGGGAAGATGAGGACGAGAGGAACAAATGAAAAAAGGAGCTAGGTGCAGCCTGTATAAACAACCTCCAATCTTATCCTTGGTAAGAAGACAGAGAGCAATGAGGATGTTGCAAAGAAAACCTGGTGACTGTTCTGAATGACCTTCACCACCTCTTTCCTTCAAACAGACAACACAGCTTTGCTTGTTTTCATTTGTCCAGGAAACCAGGGAATGCAATACTGGGTTTATCAGACCACAGAGATTTCTTTTTTAATTGAAGCCCACTGCAGCAGCAACAGAAAAACAGCTGGATGCTCAATGGTGCTGGAGCAAGAGGAGTGGTCAATGTGAAACCCCACTAGCTCCCTGAGTATCACTAGATATCTCTTCAGTTGTTCTCCACCTCACTCCTGGTCCTCTAGGAAAAATGGAAATAGGTCAAAAGGACACTTGGTTTGAGGTTTTCTCTCAACTTCCTCTTCAGGCTGAAGTATTCAAAATGGGGGAAAAAACAATCTCAGACATCAGAACTGTGGATGGCACCTGAGGACATGTCTGCATGGCCACACCTGGGGTCTCCAGCCCAGTCTCCTGCTGCAAGTAGGGCTACTGCCAGCCATCACTCCAGCAAACTCAGTGAGGGAGGGAAGATAAAGAATTATTACAGCAAGCTGCTGTAACTACTCGAGCCCCCTAAACAATAAAACCCTCAGACCAAGTTTTGCAGCCGTGCTTTGCCTCCACAAATCAATCCTGTTCCATCAGTTGTTGGAAGCAGGTCATGCAGCACACAGCAGAACCAGCCCCTGGAAAATGAATGCACATTCCTAATTCCAAGATAGTGGCTGCACAAACTGATCAAATCCTTTAATCTGAGGACCTCTAAACTGCAATCTTCCCTAACAGATAATTAGCAAGAGTGTAGATGATTTAAACAAAGCAGCACTGTCAGAAGCCTTGAGGATTTAGTGCAAGACGTGGTGGGGATGAGATGCTGGCCAGGAGCATACTTAAAACATGGGGGATGTACACTCCAAAACCTTCCCCCCTGAAACTGCAGATGGCTACATTTGGGATGACAACACTAGTTCTCTGCAGGCTTCTGAAAGACACACTGTTATCAAGGACATCCTGGAAAGACAGGTCAGCCAGAAGAAGGGAAGATCTGAATAGCATGAAGCAGCAGCTCAACTGAAACCAGTGTGTATCAGGAGGTTGTACTGATACTAAAATGGACACATTTGGGTTCCATCAGCAGCCTTTGCTCTGAGCCTGGACCAGGTTCCAAATGTGGCTGTGGGCAAAAAACAAGATTCTTCTTTAGAGATTACTCCAGAAGTGATTCCCAAGACCATTCCTGCAGTGGCTGATGAACAGGAGTCTATATCTGACTTCAGCATTACCAGCTATGAAGCACTATCTGGCCTCTACTATATTCACAGGTTTGCTCTGTCTTCACCGTGCTCACTGCCCACCTCCCACAAGCCAGGTCCTGCTCTCTGAGCAGCTTTTTGTTGGTGACTATGGGCCAGTGACATCCTTCAGGGGACACAAAGGTCTCATCGCAGTTAATCACACTACCACTTGCTTCTCCGCTCACAAACTATTCGGTTTACCCAAGGCTGAGAAGCCAGCACATGGGGTATCCAGTAGGGCAGAACAGAGAAGTTGTTCAGTTACAGGTGTTTTGTTAGAGGACCAACTTTAAAAGCTTGAGCCCTATATAATAAAGAACAATAGCTGGCATGTTTTAATATGGTTAAAAGCAGCTTAGGAGGAAATCATTAAATATCCAAACAATATATCCCATGCCCAATATCTGATCTACTTCCCTGGGCATTCAAGAGACCTTACCCAAGACCCTGCTGTTTAGATATCAGACATGTACTTAAAGACCTGGCTGAAAGTGTCAGTTACTGAGCAGGATCAGATTTGGGATTTTGCTCTCCAACATCACTACTTGGAAATGATGAGATTTTAAAACCATGGAACAAAGCATGGAGTCAGACTTAAGCCCCTGTCTGATTCCTCAGCTTAAATTTCTTGTAACCTCACACTTCATTCCATGGGAATCTAATTGCTATTTATGCCATGGGACTATATTTGGTGGGTCTGTCCATTCCCTTGGAGACTGCTTCCCACGAGAACCAGATAAACGGCATTTGGAAGTAAACAGGAGTAAATCTTGTTCACATTTATCTTCATGCATCACTTCACCATCCAGTAAAAAGAACCTGGGTGAAGGTTCTGTAGATATTAATACCACACTGCCCCATCTTTGGGATTTCCAAACACACTCCTGCGCCCAGCTCGCTGCTTTCCCAACAAGACAATTCAGAATGTGCTCAACTCCTGAAAGCTAATTAAAAACATTAATTCAAAAAAATAAAATGTGCAGATTGGGATCGAGTCCTAAATTTTGAAATGTGTTATTGAGGAAAAAAAACAAATCTCAACCCCAAACACAACAAAGCACATTATTACTCCCAAACCTGTCACTCCTTATGTAGGCAGGAACTTTAGGAGATACAATACTGCACTCAAAAAATCCCCATTTATTCCAAAAAACCTACTTTCATGTAACCCTCCTAAACGCTCTGACTAAGTTTTTAGAGATCACAGTGATTATCCTCAGTTTCCTTTTGTGGCCACTGGGAAATGGTAAAACCACGGGTACCCCTAAATTCTGTTACTCATTTAATAACTTGTACATTCTTGGTTCTCTTAGTCTGATGTAAGTTTCAGAAGAGCCATGTTTCTGGTGCATAGGGAGTGTTTTTTTTTTCCTTTTCATCAGTAGGATGCACAGGAGTAATTTAACTTGCTTAGCCAAGTTATACCTGCACATAGTTTTGGTGAATAAAAGCTTTTAGGTTTTATACAGATGTGGAGGAACTCAAATGTATCGTGAACACATGATCCTGCTGCTACAATTTCCTCTGGGTTTTACTAAGATAACTCGAAAAAGCCCTGCTGGCACTGGATGCTGCTTTGTTTTCACATAAAATTGCTCCAATCTCCAAAATTCTTCCAGATTTATTTTTCTAACACACGTTTATTAAACCAAAAACCTCTTAATGGCACTTCTCATGTTAAGTCAAAGGGGATTTGCTTTCCAAGAATGCAAACTTTCCACCATCACCCCAAAGTTATCATATCCCATCCCCTTTCCCCTTCTATCTGTATGGTAAGGATGTAGGAGGAAGAGGAGGATACATTACCCCGGTGACGTCCATAACCTTAATAGCAGCAAGCTGGCCTGTTTTAACATGACGACCCTGCAAAAGAGAAGAGAGAAGCTCATTTGTTTTGCTTAGTAGCAATATTTTCCTCCCAGTAAACAATATACTTAAACAATCTCCTCATCCTGGCAGCATCCACACTTCTTTTTTATTTTTTTATGAGCATCTTCACAGCAGACAAGATGCAAAAGCAATTCCTTCCCCTTCCTCCTGCCGTTGCCATTAATTAGTAAAGGACCTTCAGTGCTGTAGTTTCCTGCAAACAAGAGCTGGAATTACCCTTTACTGCTCAGCCATGCACAAAACGACCAGTTCGGGGCCTCTCCTGAACACGGAGCACGACTCTCGGCTGGAAATGGTCTGCTGGAGCTGTGACAATGGCAACGTGGTCCACTCATGTCCAAGCTCTGCGGCCACATCAGGGGCTCCAGGCCCGCAGGGAACCATTATACACCCTGCACACTCATTTATTTGCTGTGAAAAAGCCTCAGTTAGCAGGCTGGAGAAGTTTTTTAAATAGGATTTGCCTCTTGGCTGTGGAAGTGACTCCATTTTCAAGGTGGACGCAAGCAGGGAGTGTGCACCTAGAGGAGATGGATGCTTGGGAGCTGGCACAGCAACAGAAGCTTGTAGACAAAGACAGCCCTTCAATTAGAGCACTACTGCCATGAACTGCATGTCACACAGTGCTTGACTACATTAATCCTAATGGAAAAATGCCTGGAAGCAATGGGCAAAACTCTAAGAGAGCCCCCAAACTGTCGATGGGATCTTAAAACCAACACAACTGCTATCAAGCCAGCCCAGCTCCTGAGAAATGGATCATCCAAAATCATGTCAGAATTGCTCATATCAAATCACTGCTGCCTCTGCATTTGACAGCACGTGCTCTGCTTACAACCCAGACAGAGTTTGAGGAAAAGTAGCTTCGTCTCCAGGAAAACCATCAAACCCTGATACCAGCAGCAGAGCTGGGATGCAAAGCAAAGTCTCCCTGTTTCCCAGTCACATTACACTACTGGAGAATTCCAAGTCCCCGTTGCACAGGATACATGTGGAGGAAGGACACACACCCTGTCTTGCAGCACTGATAATTAACACACCAAGGACAGATGAAGAGCAGAGGCTAAGAGGGAACAACCTGCAGCATAGTAGAAATGGGGAAAAGCATGAGGTTTTCCTAAATTCCAGGCTCCTCCAGTCATGCTTGTTGATGAGATGGGGTTTGTGCCCTGGTTCCCAGAAGAACCCCAAATTGCCACACACGGGGACCTCTCCTTGGTCCCTTGGGTTTGCAGGCACAGTACTAGGGAGCAAACCCACGTACCGGCTGTGGAACAAGGAGGCATCATCCTCTCCAAATTTATGACTTCACCAGTAAGCCAATTCACCCACCAGGGCTCCTCATTCATTTATTAATAAGATTTATATGTCTCGAGCAACTGCATGTTCCAAGAACAGAAAAAGGGCTTTATTGTAAAACAAGCAACATAAAAAATAATAAAGCTTAGCCCAGCAGCACTGGGCTGCGCCTGGAGCATCCCCTGGATGTGTTCGTTGGGATGGAAGGGCACAACACTGGACATCAGCTATTTGAACAGTTTGATATGTAAAAACAAATCCCCTCTTTCCTAAATTTGTCCTGTTTCATAGAATCATAGAATGTATTAGGTTGGAAGGGACCACCAAAGGTCATCTAGTCCAACCCCCCCCCAACAGTGTGCAGGGTCATCTTCAACTAGAGCAGGTTGCTCAGAGCCACATCAAGCATGAACATAGAATCACAGAACATCATGGAACGGACCTCGAAAGATCATCCAGTCCAATCCCCCTGCCAGAACAGGATTACCTAGACCAAGTCGCGAAGGAACATATCCAGGTGGGTTTTAAACATCTGCAGAGAAGGAGAATCCACAACCCCCCTGGGCAGCCCATTCTAGCGCTCTGTCAACTCACTGTGAAGAAGTTCCTTCTTCAATGTATCCACAGATGGTACCTCCACCACCTCTCTAGGCAACCTGTTCCAATGATCTGCCCTCATTATAAAGAGCCTTTTCCTAATGTCCTGCCTAAATCTGCTTGGCCAGGAACCCCCACACGTACAGACTTTTTAATTCAAAGCCAAGAAAGCACCAGCCAGAGCACTCTACATCTTTCAGCCACCTATGTGCTAGTTGCACTGACACATCACCACCTCATTTTGTGTTTTGGGGAAATTTTGCCCTAGCCTTCTGCGGTGGAGTGCTACTGCCTATCTCTGGTACCACCCAAGGGGAAAAGGAGCCCTGCATGCCCGCATCATCCTTTTCCCAGGGATCTGCCACTGCATCATACACCTCCCAAATATTTATAGATTAAGGTAAAGATCTTCATGTCATGTAAGCGTTTACCAAAAATAAAATAAACTGCTTTGAAATGTACATTAACAGAAGCCATAAGAGACACTTGGTCACAGGAAAAATAGATCCAGTAGGTATTTTCCCTCGGATCTTCAGATCAAATATTTGATTTTTGTATCATGGATTGTTGAGCTTCATCCCAATAGATTTTCACCAGGCATTTCTTCACCACTTAACCATCCCTTTTAATTCAACACACCTAGTGCTCAGTACTGGAACCATCACACGGAGTTCAGAAAAACCAGCTGATTTTCACCCTGCTGGCGGGTTTGCAGGACAGATACAGACAGGCTGGGGAGAGACAGGGAGAACGGGAAACGATAAATACAAGGCAGGAATAAAAATAGCATGTGACACATTAAAAGGAGTCATGGCAACAAGAAGCCCTTTCCATGGCATTAGCCACCACCCACCTCCTGCATACTAGCCATCCAGAAGCAAAGCCCCTGCAGGCTTTCCAAACTATCCAGCTGGACCAGGCAACAGATTCATTTCTGACAAAGCCATAGCAAGCTGAAATAATTAATTAATGTGTAGTAAGTGCTAAATTCTCTAGTAAGAACTTTGCACTGCTATTAGGAAGCTATAAATGGGGACCGGGACAGCAAGACCAAGAAAAGCACCCAAAAGCCCCTGCTGCAACACGCTTTTACATCCTGCGTGTCCTCCACACAACAGAACTTGCTGGCTTTTTTTCTTCAAACCAATACCAGAGGAAAAGCCTCCGTATAGCAACCAAGCCCAACTTGTCCTGGGGTCACCTGTGCTGCCACAGCAGAAAAGATTTGGGTCAAAACAGGTAAAACTGTGGGTGAGGGTGGGAGTCAGTCTCTTCTCCCAAGTCACTAATGATAGAAGAAGAGAAAATGGCTTCAAGTTGTGCCAGGGTAGCGGTGTTATATTGGACATTGGGAAAAATTTCTTCACTGACAGAGTGATCAGGGATTAGAACAGGCTGCCAGCGAAGGTGGTGGAGTTGTCATCCCTGGAGGTCTTCAAAAAACATGTAGATGTGCCACTAAGGAACTGTGTGACTTGGTCTAGGTGATTCTGCTCTGGCTGGGGGATTGGACTGGATGATCTTTCAAGGTCCCTTCCAAACCCTGATGTTCTGTGATTCTGTAAGGAACATGGTTTAGTGGGCATGGTGCGGCTGGGTTGATGGTTGGACTTGATGATCTTGGATGTCCCTTCCAACCTTAATGATTCTATAATTCAATACAAAATCTTTTCTTTTTCAAAACTCCTCTTTTCTGGTGTCCTTGTGCTTGGGATCTCATCTTGGGGGTTCTGAAAAGGGTGCAGACAAGCCTTCAGAAGGATAGGATCATTCCAGGGGAGTCACTTCTGAACCTTCAGAGCATACTATCACCACTACCATCAGTTTTGGGAAGAGAAGCAGAGGAAGCTGGAGAGGAGCAGCAGTGACTGCAGCCAGTCCTGCTTCCTGTGCCCTCCTCGCCTTCTGCCTGCTTGCTAACCTGTGCCAACAGCTCTTGGTCGTCTGTCTGCCTGCGGACAATGAACTGAGCAGCAATCTGTAACATTCTGTCTTCTTGCCTTCTTTGTCTCCTGGCATTGCTCAGAATTTTTCCACTCGATGGTGGCAGGTGAGCTGCTCTCAGCTGCCCATACGTAAGAGCAAGAGATGCAAGAGATGCAAGAGCACTCTCCCAAAGCCCAACATCCCAACATGCTACCACAGGACTCAAACTCCTGCATGGTATCATCTTAGCTTTGGACATAAGCATGGGCTTAGCCACCTCTCCCTCCCCATCCACTCAGCTTGGTGACTGAACTCCACAAAGTTCAAGGAGAGGAAGGAGATCTCCAAGTGGCAATTCCACTGCCCTATGTTGGCTCTTCACTTAAATTTGGAAGGACTACTTCCAACATCATCTGGGATACAGCTTCTGGAGGTCTCAAATACACAAATAACCTCTCAATGCTCCCTTCTCCAAAGCAGGTTTTGTTTCTGGCTCCATAATGTCCTGGTTGCATGGCTCAGTCTGCTTTCATCTTCATAAATCTGGTGCTGTCACAGACACTGTGAGGGCTACAACAGCGTAAAACAAACAGGAGAAAATCAGAGCTCCTAAAGCATTTTTCTGCTTTCCAGATTTGCTGTCAAGGTTCACTTGGGTATAAACTCACATTTCAGCCCCAGGATTATTCAAGTGTGAACTTCAAAGCTGCCACAGTTTTTAATTAAACATCCATCTGAGCATAAATTCATGCTCCTAATTACTCTCAAAATGTTATATCAACTATCACTAACTTGCTAATGTCAAGTGTTAAGACTAATTTCCGCAAATGAAGCAGGCCCTACAAATTCTACTTTTTTTTTTCTTCAAAGGTTGTGGTCCTCGCACTCCATAAAGCTAATGGATCGGCACACAATGGGAACACTGGTAAATGCTTTTAAACATTAATTGATGCACTCAGGCATTATATTTACTAAATAAATAAACCCCAGCCTCAATATCAGCCTTTATACATGAAAACTGCATATCCTGGTCCAAAATTCAAGTCAACATTTTAAGGACAGAAAGAAGATGATTGATTGTCGCTTTTAAAAATTTTGCTTGCACAAGCACGGGTTTCACCTTTAAGCAAAATCTGCAGTTACTGTAGCCAGAAATACATCCCATCTTATTTATTTAATTTCTGCTGCCTGGTCTTGTTCATTCAATGACAAACATGACCAGGACACAACCAGAATCAGAGATCCTACTTCCTTCATCCCACAGCATCACTGCTTAAACCCCCCAGCTATCCTCCATATGTAATCTCCATAGCAGACACTTAATGGAGTAGTCCTGTTGCGTGTCAGCCATAAACCCCATAACAGGCATTTAATGGAGTTGCATTTCTGATACTTTAAAGCAAACCACTTGGGATCCAGCCATTTTGCAATGCCCTCAGTCATGTAACATGAAAATACTAAAACAAGTAGGATGAGAGTGTTGTTGCAAGGCACTGCAGAATGTTCGACTAAAACACCCTTGCTGGGACCAGACCACGACACCACCCCTTATCACTGAGAAAGCAGAACCCAAGGAATACTCTGCTTCAAACAGAAATCCCAGTAAACTGAGACAAATAACAAGAGGTCTCCTAAAAGTTCGAATATTACCTTGTTGGCAGGACAGAAGGCTCCCGAGTAATTTTCTTCTACTACATTTTTGCTGCAGTTAAAGTATCAAGCTGATGCCAGCAACTCAACAACTGCCCTTTCTACTGGCCAACTTCTGCCTCTAAATCATCCTATTAGACAGCAAATCCTCAACATCATCACCTCCACCTCACACACATCCTTCCTACAATAGGAACAGTGTGGGACACCAGAAATTTCTCTCCTGGGATGGTCTAGAACTTCGCATAGATCCTGGTGTAGGTTCCAACAGTTCCTTGTTTTCGTGCAGTTGAAGGCAATTCAAGGACTCCATCCAAGATTTTTAGCATGATTTTTAGCATTGGAACAGGTTGCCCAGGGATGTGGTTGAGGCCCCATACCTGATGATATTCAAGGTGAGGCTTGACAAGCCTCATCTACTTGAGGATGCCCCTGCTCACTGCAGGGCAGTTGGGCTAGATGACCTTTAGAGGTCCCTTCCAACCCAGGTGATTCTGTGGTTCTAGTCTATGAATTTTATCAAGTTCAGTTTTTTCTGGGAGAAGGAACTTTGCCTTCCAGCAGGAGCTGGACATCCCAACCACCATCCTGCAGTAAATGAGACCATTTTACAGCAACCTGTGTGACTTATTCTCAGGTTTTAAAGAGTAGAGGCATGTTCCTGTACTTTGTTTACCACTGAAAACAATCTTGAAGGGTGGCAACACCCGCTCTGACTAGTTTAAGGGTCTAAAATACTTATTGATAGAAATACAGGGTTTTTCTAGTGTGAAAACTGAGCAATCTCCAAAGCAAGCTTTTTTATAACAGCTCCTCCAGCTCTGCACTTGGTTTACACAACTTTTCAAACATACCTCAGATAAATCTGTGTCTCTGAGAAGGTAATGAAGACATCAGATTCTCTAAATATCAGGTCAGCGTAAGAAAAAGTGAGTCATAGACCAGGATGAGAAAAATATTTATTTTAACAGAGAGTAAAATATCTGTTTGATTAAAACAGAGTCATCATGGGCCAAACCTCACTGATCCTGCTTGCACTTAATGCCAGGTACTGGCAGGGGGATATCAAGCCAGGATAAGGCTGCAGAATGGGGACCAGGTCTTCTCCCTGGATGGGGACTCAGCCCCATGTTGCCTGTCAGACAAACCCTGTGACCTTTGCAGCAGGCATTTGTGCTGCCCTTTGTGAGCGCAATACCATGGCTGTGATGACTGCAGCGCATTTCCCTCCACTGGCACATGCTTCCACCTTTCCATCATTTCTTGTGTTCACAGAATCGCAGAACATTAGGGATTGGAAGGGACCTTCACAAACAACTTTATAAGAGCTTCAGAGCAATCACACTACCCCAACTTACTAAAGGATGTGACCGATTTGATGCAGTTTCTCTCCACTTTGGACAAACTCCATCTGCTTGTGGGGTCACCTAAACCACCCTCTGTTGCCCTCAGGCTTTACCACATTCTCTGCAAGCAGCATCTTCCCATACACACCACATGCCTGGGAGAGTCAGCATGGCTTCACCATAGGGAAGTCATGCTTGACCAACCTAATAGCCTTTTATGAGGGCATACCAGGGCGATGATGGCAAAACAGTGGATGTGGTCTATCTTGACTTCAGTAAGGCATCTGACACAGTCTCACACAGCATCCTCGTAGCCAAACTGAGGCAGGGTGGTCTAGATGATCGAGTAGTGAGTTGGATCGTGAACTGGCTACAGGACATAAGCCAGAAAGTAGTGGTCAATGGGACAAAGTCTGCCTGGAGGCCTGTATCTAGTGGAGTCCCCCAAGGGCCGGTACTGGGACCAGTCCTGTTCAATCCATTCATTAATGACTTGGATGAGGGATGCAGTCTCAGCAAGTTTGCTGATGACACAGAGCTGGGAGGAGTGGCCAACACCCCAGCAGGCTGTGCTGCCATTCAGAGGGACCTGGACAGGTTGGAGAGCTGGGCAAGAAGAAATTGAATGAAGTATAACAAGGTCAAGTGTAGAGTCTGGCATCTGGGCAAGAACAACTCCAGGTACCAGGATAGGTTGGGGACTGACCCGTTGGAGAGCAGTGTAGGAGAAAGGGACCCGGGGGGTCCTGGTGGATAGCAGGATGACCATGAGCCAGAAGTGTGCCCTTGTGGCCAAGAGGGCCAACAGCATCCTGGGATGGATGAGAAGTGAGGTGGTTAGCAGATGGAGAGAGGTTCTCCTCCCCCTCTACTCTGGCCTGGTGAGACCACATCTGGAATATTGTGTCCAGTTCTGGGCCCCTCAGTTCCAGAAGGACACAGAACTGTTGGAGAGAGTCCAGCGCAGAGCAACAAAGATGATGAAGGAAGTAGAGCACCTCCCTGATGAGGAAAGGCTGAGGGAGCTGGGTCTCTTTAGCTTGGAGAAGAGGAAACTGAGGGGATGACCTCATCAATGTTTATAAATATGTGAAGGGTGGGTGTCAGGAGGATGGAGCCAGGCTCTTCTCAGTGTCATGTAGTGATAGGAAAAGGGGCAGTGGGTGTAAGCTGGAACATAGGAGGTTCCATATAAATATCAGAAGGAACTTCTTCACAGTGAGTGTGACAGAACACTGGAACAGGCTGCCCAGGGGGGTTGTGAAGTTCTCTTCTCTGGAGACATTTAAAACCCGCCTGGATGTGTTTCTGTGAGACTTGGTCTAGGTGATCCTGCTGTGGCAGGGGCATTGGACTAGATGATCTTTCAAGGTCCCTTCCAATCCCTGATGTTCTGTGATTCTGTAACTCCAATGCTTTGAGACCAGACATGGAGAGAGTCTAAGGCAAGGATTAAAAGGTGCATGTAAAGCTTGACATCTTATGTCTTGGCCAGGTGATGCTCCCAGACTTGTTCCCCTGATCTCCTGCTGAAAGCTGCCTGAGCATGGCTCCTCTTCACCTCTAGCCAACCTGCTGCTTTTGGAGCAGAAGGCCTTCACTGAGCAGGACAAGCAGAAATTTCACTCACAGCCAACCCTCCCTTACATCTATCATCTTTTCCAACATTTTAAAAAGTAAAACCCTGGAAAAGGCTTAAAAGGAAGCAAAAATTAATAAAATGGAATAATTTATTGGTTTTTCTCTTCAGCAGGGCATTTTTATTAGTATTTCGGCTTGGACTGAACAAGCAGAGCTTCTCCTTGGGAAGACATAAGTCCTCTCCCAGCACAGAGACCTCTAGCTGCCCAGGGCCAAGCTCCCAGTCCACTGAACAAAACTGACCTTTGGTCTGAAATATTTCTAATGCTCTGTATCAATGCAAGCTCTGATCGGGGCCATGAAGCTGGGAGAGCTGCAATTCCATTACCGCAGCCGCACAATAGGTCTGACGTTAAGAAGGCAGGATTATTAGATTAACAAGCTAAATTGTTAAATTAGCATATTATTCATCTCCATAAATAACACTCACTACAGCACATAGGTGAGCAAGACTGTCATGTTATATCCCCTTATATATTAGGGAAACACAGCCCTAAGACCACCACTGTTCCACATCTGTCCTTTACATCTCCAGCTCAGGGAGAGAGGTTTCTCTCTTCCACAGATATAGCCACCAGCCTAAGAGGTCCTAAATCATCCCTGAATGATCCTTTCAGAAGCTTCTGTAGACACTTCCTCTACCTGTGGCTTGCTGCCATTCCAACTACCACCCAGGAAAACCCACTGATTATAAAGTGTTTCCCCCATTCTCTGAGGCATCACTATCACCATGTAACACCAGCAAACCATCAGTGGCAAGTTGTGTACCTCCTTCACACCAAGGACCATGCACAGGCTTTATCCAGTAGTGTTTGAAGAGCTTCACAGTCACATGAAACCTTGTGGCACACCAGATTTCAAGATGTTTCTGCATGTGGCAGGTCTTTCTCAGGACACAGGAATCAACATCGCTCTCATAAAGGGAGGTCAAAGCCTCACCAAGGCTGAAGCTGCAAGATGAGTGGACTAAGTATAACAGCATGGAATGGACAGAGATCAAGAGCAGACAGCAAATACACCAAAAATGGGGTTAGAGAGCAACCTACAGGAACCTGAGACACCAAAGGAGAGATGTCCTTGAGAAAGAGCAGTGTATGAAGTGTATGACTCTGGAATCAATTGCCCAGAGACGCTGTGGCTGCCCCCTCCCTGGAGGTGTTCAAGGCCAGGCTGGATGAGGCCTTGAGCAACCAAGTTGAGACATGTCGCTGCCCATGGCAGGGAGGTTGGAGTAGATGATCTCTAAGGCCCCTTACAACCTGAGCCAGTCTGTGATTCTACAAAAAGAACTAGGACAAACTGTGCCTTAGGAAAACATTCTCAGAGCAGATCCCATACTGAAGGATTCAGAGGGGGCAGAGCAAAGCGATGTTGATGGTTACCACTGGACCCCACACAACTTTCCCAGGTCCCCTGCAAGCTTCAGTCTTTGCTCCAGCACCCCCAGTATGCTCAAGTCTAACCCAGCACCTTCCAGCATGGATGAGGAGCTGCCCATCATCTGCAGGACCCAGGGCAAGGTGGGCAGCGGCTGGTCCCTGGGGCTGATTACTTCCCCAGTCCATGGCACAGCCCATCCTCCCTCTGCCCCAGCTCCCCTGCAAGACATGTTCCTGCAGCTCTAGGAAGGCAGAACAGTGTGTTTCCAAGAACATGGGTTCATAACAGCCATGCTATTACCACCCTGTAACACCCCCACTATGCTTCTGTGTCACATCACTGTCTGTCCAGCGCAGCAGTATTCAAAACGAAAATTACATCTCCGCTCAGGAGACCCACAGGCACCCTGTTACGGGGACCATGGCCCTGACAGTAACGCCAGGTTGCTCCTTCCAGGTGGAAGCTCTGAGCCATGGAGGGAATGGTTCTGCCTACGTGTGCTGGGACCAGCTGGTACTTCAAAGGGAACTGCACAGTTCTCGAAGGTAGCCCAAGACAGACATGGCCTCCTCCAATGTGCCAGCCTATTCCACAGGTTGACACCTTTCTCCAGAACATTGTTTCTTGACACAGAATCATTTCATCCAGGTTGGACAAGACCTTTAAGATCATTGAGTCCAACTGCTAAACCAGCACTGCCATGTCCCCACCAAACCATGGCCAGCACCAGGATATGTTGTATAAATTGCTCCAGGGATGGAGATTTCACCACTGCCCTGAGCTGTTTGTTCCACGGCTGGACAACTGTGTCAGGGAATAAATTGTTCCTGATATCCAACTTAAACCTCCAACTGGCACAACTTGAGGCTGTTTCCTCACATCCTATGGGTTGTTCCTTGGGAGAAGAGACCAGCCCCACCTCACTCCAGCTTCCTTTCTGGCAGTTGTAGAGAGCACGATCTCCCCTGAGCCTCCTTTTTTATCAGGCTAAACCCTGCCAGTTCCCTCAGCCGCTCCTCAAAGCACTTGTGTTCCAGACCCTTCCTCAGCTTCATTGCCCTTCTCTGGACACTCACTTCAATGTCCTTCTTGGAGTGAGAGGCCCAAATCTGAACTCAGGATTCAAGGTATGCCTGGTACAGGGATTCCCCACTCCTGCTGGCCATGCTGTTTCTAACATGTAACATGTAGTGGGGGACCACAATAAACCTGGCCAGGTCTCAGACTGCAGCAGTGAGCTTTCGCATCTGGGAACACCAGGTAGACCCTAATTTCCACATGCTCTTGCTGTATGCAACCCAGTTTGCTGAACAGACATTTCTGCACGGTCCAGGACACCTGGGCTTCATCACGGCTACAACCACATCATTTCAACATTCAAACCCAAACACCAGGATAAGCCCACCAGCTTCAGGGCACCAGTTTCCACCACAAGAGAGGGATACAGGAAGAGACATCCCAGGCTAACAAAGTGCTCTCGAAGACCTTCCCTGCAATCACTGGATGACCTCAGACCTTCTACCTTGGGATGACAGTGAGCTGCAGTGTTCAGAGCTCAGCAACACCAGCAAAATCTCTGCATCCAATGTGCTTTAGCAGCTTCCTCTGTATTTACAGACTAAATAGTCCCTTCAGATTGCTCCTAACTTGCTACCTGCTTCCTCCCAAGACAATTCTCCCCAGAACACCAGGTAGGTACCCCAAGTCTTCTCAAGTTTTGGTCCCCCATTTATCTGCGCTACGCATTAACCAGCTGCATTTCAACATGTGAAGTCTCACCTGCTCTTTCCTCCATGCCCCACATCAGTGTCTTGCAAACTGCATCTGAGTTACAAACATGGCCCTCACAGAAACAAGAAGACACATGCTGATGGAAATGTGGCTTCTTGAAAACACCTCTTCAGTGCCATCTGTTTGACTTCGGCTCTAGTTTCATAGTAGCAAGATCTAAGCTTGGAGGTTGGCATGTAAAGTGCAAGGTGGCTGTTGAACCAACAGTGGGGAGACCACCTCCCATGAATCCAAGAGCTCAGTGTAACTCACAGCAGTACGGATGAATGGCACTGGGGGAGCTGGGTAACATGGAGGTATCAGTTATCTTTGGTTTTCTTTTCTTGTACAAAGAAAATTGAGGATGAAGGAAACTCTATCTTTGGTGATGTTCTGACCATTTAATCCAGGAAATTTACTTCTGTGGTTGTCGATGGATTTCCATGAAGGGTTTCCACTGCATTTCACTGAATTGCCAGTGGCATCAAACAATCACGTCCATGTCCACATGAATTACCCAAAGCTCACTGAGCACCCAGCCTGCCTTCCCAGCACAAGTCTTTGCTGTTCCCTTGTTTCTCCATATAACTGCAGGGCCACATTTCTTTCACCTCATCTCACAGCACAGTACAGCTGCACATGCTGCCCTACATCCCCCCGTGGCCCATGTTTCTTTGCAGACATGACAACATGCGATGAGCTTCTGGAGTCCCACCCTGGATTTCTCCAGATCTGATAACCAAAGACCTCAGCAGTGGTTATTCAGGCAGTTAGATGGGGCGCTCACCTCTTCCATTCTCATCTGCCCCACTTTCCTCAGTTTGCAGAAAGAAAATCCCAATGAGTTCTGTGGACCACTCCTAAGAGGAAGAGAAATTTGGGCTGAACTGATGTCCAGCCCCTTTACTGGCAATGAACATTTGTCCTATAACCTCAAACCAACTTCTAAGCAAGTCATCTTACAATCCTCCTACTGTCTCACTCCTTGAGTCTCTCTAGTCCTGCCAACACTTGGATCAGTTTAGCTCTAACCACCTTGATTCCTAATCATGTGGCAAGTCTGTCTGGCATTTGACCCAACTCATATGTTCAGGCTCCATACATTAATCACCTGAAAGCAAGTCCCCATTTCAGGGTGGCAGAAATAACAGAACCAAGCTGATCAAAGTACTAACAATTCCTGAGAGCCAGATGCTTTCATGTTTATCTCTTGGGATGACATACTTTAGCATTAGGAAAATAAGCATAAGAATGACTTAGTAACCCCACAATGAGTTCTGGGGAGGGTTGAGGTGCTCCCCTAAGCCAAATGACTTTGTAATGAAGGACACTGAACTGTTAGAACAGGTCCAGAGGAAGGCATGAAGATGATCAGAAGGACAGAGCACTTCTCCTATGGGGACAGGCTGCAAAAGTTGGTGCTCTTCAGCCTAGCAAAGAAGAGGCGTTGGGGAGACCTTCCAGTGCCTGAAAGGGACCTATAAGAAAGCTGGGGAAGGGCATTTTACAAGAATTTGTAGTGACAGGACAAGGGGAAATTGCTTTAAGCTAGAACAGGGTAGATCTAGATTAAATAGTAGGGAGGAAATTCTTTACAGTGAGGGTGCTGAGGCACTGGAACAGGTTTCCCAGAGAAGGTGCGGATATTCCCTCTGGAAGTGTTGAGGGACAGGTTGGATGGGCAACTTGGTCTGGTGATAGGTGTCCCTGTCCATGGCAGGGAGTTGGAAGTAGATGATCTTTAAGGTCCCTTCCAAACCAAATCATTCTGTGATTCTATGAACTAATACCTCACAGACCCTGTGTTGCATGTTTCTATTCATGTCAGCTCAAACATCAGTTTCAGACCTCACATATTCAAAGGCAGAAGGGCATCACACTCTTTCTTATCCAGAGTTGGCTCCAAGGTTCCTGTCTACCATAAGCAGCTTTGACAACTTACTGCCCATCCCATCCCTCTCTGAGTCCCTTACTATCAGTAGTCAATAAAAATTTTGTAGAGCCTGTGTTACACTGATTTAAAAGTCCTCACCACACCTACAGCTACAAATCTGCCTGTGCAGGGCACCACAAAGCTTTCATGGTGCTTTAAGTCAGGTATTGGGTGGCAAAATTTTAGAAGTACTTATTGCAAAAGGGAGCCATGTGGACCCTTTACCCTTGTACTTGCTTTACGTACATCATGCGTGCATTTGCTGCTTTGTCTGGGATAAAAAGAGGATTTCCAATTCTGCTGCCCAACAGCCTTACTGTGGCTCACCTTCAAAGCCAACCTGGCGTGTTAGGATCAACGGAGTTGATCAGCAGATAAAACTGCATTGCTTTTATAGCTTCTCACTTTCCAAGCCTCCCCTCTTGAGCAGGAATTAACCCTTGCACTGGCTAGGAAAATGCAGCTTGATTACTGCCTTCCCCAACAGACCTGTATGGTCTTTTCTTCACCTGCTGTACTCCTCCCAGGACACTCAGCAGTCCTCATTTCTACAAAAATATAGAAAATGGGGTATGAGGGCTCCTCTAGGAAAGGAAAAAGCCCTAAAAGATCCCACAAAGCACACAATCTCAAGCCAGCCCTGCAGCAGCCAGCTAAGCCAAGGTGGCTTTAGCCAGATCTGAAAGCTGTAAGGAGAGGAAGAGGATTTGGGATTAGTAGGGGAAGGTTAAACTGGTACCAGAGATTGCACAGGAACAATACAGCTCAGGAATGAGTGGAGGAGGCCAAAAGAACCCAGTGTCCCTGCTACCTTCGGCACTGAGGGACACAAGGTACCAGAACAGGCTGTGTGGGTAATTACTGGTCTCCAGTAACTGCCCAACATGGTTTGCAATGCAGGAGGGCTACATGGCCATTAAGGGTCCTATTTACAGAGAACTCACACATACAGGCACACACTGATGGCGTGTAGTCTGAGGGCTGTGGATTGTCCCCACTGTTATTTGCCCAGTGAAACAAAAGCAGGCAAAAAGCTCTGGAAGCAGCCAAAGCACTGCCTGCCTGCCAGAACGTGGGCAGCTCAGAGGCTGCCACAGCTTTGCAGGGAGAACACATATGGGCAGGGGGTGATGGCCTTTTATTCCACTGGATAAAGATCTTAGTGGAAATCTGAAAGGCTCGGTGTGAAACCTCATCCACAGCTAATCCGTACAGACTATGACATGCTCTAGGCATGCCACAAAGGACTCAAGGCCAGGCGCTGCAACAAACTGTGCCATGAACCCGCAATTTCAGTTGTACTAAAAGAAATAAAAATGATAAGGTGTTGTTGTACAGGCATCTCTTCTAGATTGGCTGTGTCCTGCTTCAGCCTCAAGACAGCTCCAGGCACCTGCTTGCCCCATCCTGTCTGTCAGGATAATCATAGAATCATAGACTGGCAGGGGCTGGAAGGGACCTCTGGAGATCATCTGGTCCAACTGCCCTGCTAGAGCTGGTTCTCCTAGAGCAGATCCCACAGGAATGTGTGCAGGTGGGGACTGACTGTCTCCAGAGCAGGAGACTCCACAGCATTTCTGGGCAGCCAGTTCCAGGGCTCTGTTACCCTCACAGTGAAAAAGTTTTTCCTTATGTTCAAGTTGAACCTCCTATGTTCCAGTCTATGCCCAAATAATGTCACCCCTCTGGAGCTTCTGCAGGCTTTTCACCATTTCCCAGCAGGATCAGTGCTTGCTAAGGCAATAAAAGCTGCCATTAGAGGCAGATTCCTATTAAAAACTCAAGATCTCTCTCAGCAGCAAGAGCTGGCT
Organism: Phoeniculus purpureus; assembly: GCA_028565055.1. Classification (NCBI taxonomy): domain Eukaryota; kingdom Metazoa; phylum Chordata; class Aves; order Bucerotiformes; family Phoeniculidae; genus Phoeniculus; species Phoeniculus purpureus. Next base: position 15,568,996 of record JAOXOE010000702.1, on the reverse strand, counting down.
GCAGGACAAAAATATATAGTATTTTACTTCAATCTTCATATTTATAGATAATTTAGATTTACAGAGAAAATACATTATACTTTGTTTAGATCTTTGTATTAGAGCTCTGATTAAGTTAATATACATTATTAAGGACACTGTGGAATCTTAACTCCACAGAAGGAAGGAAATTGCAGCCAGCGGTGCACAGCATGGGCTGATGTCCTAGAACCAATCCAAGCAGCTGGGTGCTATTCCTACATCCCTACCAACTGCACTCAACTTTGGGTGATAGACCAGGCTCTGGGTTGCTGAACCACAATAAAAGGGGCAAAAATAATAACGCAGCTACTCCATAAAGGTGTTGCAATGCTTGATGCAATTTTGCAAAAAGCCTTGCCTGGACATAGAAACAAGGAAGGCGAGGGAAGATGTTCCTCAAACACAGGACTCTCTGCATTAGGATCCTGATCTGCACCTTCAAAACCATAATTCTAGGAATTCTTAATTACATTTTTTCCTATAGCAGAGGGCTTTCATTTCCCCAGCAGATTAACAACAAAAATAAGAGCACAATTGCGCAGAAATTGTAATTCAAATGCTCCTACATGGCATTTCCATAAGGCTGCTTAAAAAGCACTCTTGAAATTGTAATAAAAAGCTGATCATCTTTATGAAATGGAGATGACTCGGGCTTCTATAGGCTTCAGCCCTGGCCTCAGCAGCTCTTGCCAGTGGAGCACTGTTTCCTAACAGTACATGGTGAGCTGATGGTTTTTATGAACAATTATGGACAAATTTGCTTAACTATGAAGGACAAGAGATAAAATTAAGTTTTAACTTTAAATTTTTAATTAAATTTTAATTTAATTTCTGGGTGGCTTTAGTTGGGAAATGAGCAGCCCATGAGAGTGAAGGACCAAACCCCTCTCTAGCACTGTAGGAGGTGGCTCTGTGACAGAGAACCTGTGATTTTGCTAATGATTTTAATCAGACAAGTCTTGCATGGAGTGAAAGGATTTCCCCACCAGACATGGCAAGCTCAGATTAAAACCCTCAGTGCAAACAGCTGGAGAACCTAGGGAGGCTCTTGCCATGACACCAAGAGACTTGGTTCCCTCCTGCTGAATCACAAGGACCTGCTAGTCTTCAGCATCTCCAAAAAACCACCAACGAGAGACCCTGTCTGCAGAAGGGATCAGAATCACCAAGCTGGAGGCAGGAGAGGTTTGAGGAGGGGTAATCCATGAGAAGGGAATGGCAGAGCTGCCTTTGCTCAGCAGGAGCAGTGCTGTGAGAAGCAGAAGATATTTACAGCAGAGGCTTGAGGAGGCTAGAACTTAGACCTCTGCATGTGTCTCCACATTGGGACATTCTTCTTGCATTCTGCAGGGTGCACTTGTACAACCTGGGTCCTCATGAGAGGTGAATGGCATTCCTTCTCTCACCCTACAAAAGCACACACAGACCCCTCTAAGCCAAACAGCTCTTTGAAGAAGCTGATTTTGTATCACAGCAACGAGTCCACGCTGAACGTTTTTAACATGCAAAGTGCAGCACAGGCGAAGCAGCAGGGACAGAGTTCTGTCACAAGTACTGCAGAGCTGCGTTCAGAGTCAGACCAAAATGCCATTCCAGTATCAGAACTGCAGCCCCAAACCCATGTTCACAGTAGAGTAGAGAAGACCCCTGTACACCTGAAGTCCATCTGCCATTCAGTCAAGCATACAAAAATGGGAGATTAGACAGTGGATGACACAGACAACAAAACAAATGCAACAGATCATTTCTGTTCCCTCCCAACGCTCATTCAGGTCATCACCCTCAAGAGGCAGGACACCAAAAGAAAGACTTTTCAATCAAGCACCTCCTGACGGAAATAGAAGCAACAGGATCAGCTACTCTACTAAGCACTGGGTCTTCACCCTTCTTCCTCAGACTGACCGCTCTCAGGTCAGCACAGATTAGATTAACACCCCTGCCAAGGTTTGAGTCACTTTCTCTGTGGGTGATGTAGCAATCTCCTGACCAGCAGCACCAGCGTCCGCCCAGGAGATGACTGCAGAAGATACAACTCACCAGGGCTGCCTACAAGCTGTGAGCCTCCAGCTCCTTAAACAAAGAAGATGATGAGTAATTTCAGACAAAAGAGTGAGCCCTCATCAAAATCTCTGGAACACAAATACATGGACTGGATTAGGCATCTGTGCTACAAGTCTCTTCTTTCTTTGCTTTATTTTTACATTGTTTCCCTCCTTCAGGTTTCCAAATTCCCACCCATCTCTGAAAGAAATGAGTTGAAGTATTCCCTGAAGGCTGCTGTTCCCAGTAACTTTCAGATCAGAAGAACCAGTGATTTCAATAAATCTAGTCCCTGTTCACCCCACACACACCCCCTAAAATGTCTACTGCAATGTCTTTTCCTTGTCTCCTCAGGATCTCAAAGCATGAATGTGTTTGACCAGTAAGAAGTGGGATTCAGCAAATAAAACCAACCCTAAAGATAAATGGTAATACAGTAGGGATAGAATGCCATAGTGCAGATACAGAGCCACCTAAAGAGATTGGTCACCACCTGGCTGACCTGAATGATGGTGAAGCCACATTGCCATCTGACAGGGAACCGGGTTATGTGGTTGTGGAGGGCAGTTGTTAAGAGATTCCAGAAGCACTTGCAGATGGGAAAAGCTCCTTATCCCTGCTCAGGACACACCATCTGTGCCAGCCTCTTAATGTGCTCTGAAAAGATGGTCTCACCCCTCCTGAAAAGGCTTATGCTGATGATAAATGAAAGTCATCCTCATTTGCCTGCCTTAAATGCTGATGGGGGAAGAGCCTTTCAAAAAGACCTCATCAAACCTGCCTCAACAAAACTATCAGCAACACACAACGCTGTGATCTAATGTAAATGTGTCCCAGATCCACTAACAAATAAGTCAGAAAGAAGAAGTGAAAAACACCCAATGTGACAACAAAAAAGATTAAGTTGGCATCCCCTTAAACTCCTGGAGAGCTTGCAATCACTTCGAGGAAATCTGAAATAATTTCTCCTGCTGAAAGCTGAGTGAACAGGTCAAAAATAAAGCTCTCCTTCCACACACAAGCACGATTTCATACAAACTGGATTAACCAGCCTTTGCTTTTCCGCTCTGAGCTCAGAGCTGCTTGGAATGCAAACATTTACTCAGAAGCCTAAAGGAAAACCTGACATAGAGCAAACCTCGTCCTGGGGGTCAGAAGGTTGCCAGTGAATGCCTATTGAACTGATGATGAGATAAACTAGATTTATAGGAAATGAGCTGGATCCTTGCCCACCTCACTCAGTATGTGTGGCTTCCCAGCTCACCTGCCACCTAAAAATGCCCCACCATGCTAGGGACAGGTGTCAAGAGTGGTGGGGTGGATGGATGCTAACACTTCTTGGTCTGCAAATGCTGAGGTGGGGAGACAAGAGGAAGCAGAAGTGAAACAAAGCCTGGTGAAGCAGGCAGCAGGAAGGAGTTCATTTCTCTCCTCCCCCAAACCCAGTATTTACAGTAAATATCAAACAAAACATCCCTAAAAATACAAGTTCAGGCTTCCCACAGCATTGTCTGACAGCTGCTTGTCTCCAGCTTTCAAAGACCCACAAGCCCCCACTGCCTCCTCACTGCCTTCCTCCTCTTTCCTCATTTTCATTCTTGCCATTTTCTTCCCCTTCTCACATCCCACTTTTCCCTGTTTCTTTTTCCACTGAGGATGGATGGAAAGGGTGGTGGGATATCCATACAAAACCAAGTATCCATCTAAAACCAGGCATGCATCTGATGAGGATGCCAGAGGATTTGGTTAAAGCCACCTGCCTCAGAGTTTCAGGGATGGGACTGATAGGGGGATTTCTCCCTTCCCCAACCATATTTCTCCAATCATGGCATGTGGACACAAAAAAACCCTAAAAGCTTGCAAAATAAACCACAGACATTCAGAAAAGCAACAGAACATCTGATTTAGTTACTGAGAAGCTAATAAACTGCAATTCCAAGGCTGCAAAATTATCTCATCCTGCAGAAGAATAATATAATGTGTTGGATTGGAAGTGACCTCCAAAGGTCATCTAATCCAACTCCTTATGGTCCAACATGGGGACCCAGGAGGCTCAGCTTCGAGGTTCTCCTGTTCAGGGGGTGTCAACCCTTCTCAGGCAGGGATGAGAGCAACAATGCTTACAAACAAATAATTTTCCATGGGGCTATGGGACACTAGTTATCCTATTGATGGAGTGCCTCATGCTGTGGCACTCCAAGAGAAGCAGCTTTGCTTTCACATGCAGGTTTAACCATGCCCTGCTGCCCCCAAATCAGTAGGGTTTCCCCCAGCACTCAGTCACTCAATTTGTAAGGCACAGCCTGAATTTCTGGGCACAGAACACATCTAGGAAAAGCAGGTGCTTAGACAAAGGACTCAAAGCAAACCCAGCAATCATGTGTAGCAGACAATGCCACTACAGCATGCGCTCACAAAGCACCGAGCCATGTCAAACCACCCTTCAACATGGTTAAACGTGGTTTAATGTGCTGACCATATATATTCTTCATCTCCTGAAGGAAAGCATACAACCACAAACCCTCAGTGCTCAGCTTGTACTAAAGAGATACCATCTCACCACCATTTTATCTGAGTTTCTTCAGGAACCAGCTGATGCAGAGGCTGGACTCCACACGGGTGCATACATGCCATAAGTTAACTTCAAAGACAGCAAAGATCATTATCTTCTACCAACTTCAGGCAACCAGGCAGCTGGATGGGGAAGGATGCTGGATGCAACCTTTCACAAGTTTTATCTCCAACAGCTTTTAATTCCATTATACCCTTTCTACAGTCAATTATAGCAGCTTCTATGTTGCCAGAAAAGTAATGTGAGGGAAAGACTATAGGCATAAGCAGACATAACAGAATCCTAATGTAATTATGGAAGTACTCAATCAAACAAGAGACATAAATACAAAGGAAATCATGTTTGTTAGCTCTGGTGCTTGTAAAAATGCCTATTTTGTTCATGATTACTGGGGAAGGGGTGAAATAAATAGATACATCAGTATCTCAACAGCACAGACTCAGTTTGCTCTTTCAGAAATAGTTAATAACAAAACTAACCCAAATTTAAGAGGTCTAGAAACAGAGCACTTAGGATGGGGAGCCTGGTTCTGGCTTAACTGTGATTGCAAAATACAAACTGTATGCCCACAACCATGGGCCAGCCTCATGAGAATCACAGACTGCATTGAGTTGGAAGGGACGTCCTCTACAACAAGCAGGGACATCTCTAACTGGATGAGATTGCATAGAGCCCCATCCAGCCTGACCTTGAATGTCTTCAGGGATTGGGCCTCCACCACAGGCAACCTCTCTAGGCAGAGAGAATAAAGCCAACATCACTGAATGTTACAACTCACACCAACAGGTTTCAAGAAAGTGAAGCCATCATCTCCCCATGGCAGTGCTGAGCCCACCAGTGTTTGCTCCATCTGCAGAAAGCTACAACCTTTGCTACCTGCTCCTTGTTGTATGCAGAGCCAGCTTGGTAAAACCATGGGTAGATTTAACAGTTATGTTTTAATGCCAGAATAAAGGCTTTGCCTCGAGGGTAACAGCACAAAGTGACTAATGAGGGGCTGGGGAACTATTTGGAGATTAACTAACCAATTTCGTGTTATGAAAGGGCAGGTTGTAATTTTAGGATTAGAAATCCGTATTTTGGATGTCGATACTTTGCATGAGAAAAGGGCCACGATCAGTTGGAGTGACAATGCTCTAATCCATCTATGAGGAACCAAAAGGGCAAGCAGGGAATGAGCCACCATGCCAAGAAACTCTAAGAAAACATAGCACAGATCTGTTGCAAACTCCATCCTCTGTGTTCTCCTGTATCAATGGATGCACTAACGTGTACCCCCACGTCAACTTCTACTGCCTCCACCAGGATTCTCCAGCTATAACCACAAGATTTGAGCACGGGCTCAGTGATGTTTCAGGGTCCATCCTACCATGAGATAGGGCCAAGACAAGTCCTCCACCAGTCAACCATCCCCACCTTGCCTTGCAGCCTCCAGGTACGGCTGACAGCACTAACAGATACCCAAATTAAATGCCAGATAGAGAAAAAAACACCTGCATCAAAGAATCATAGAATAGTTTGGGTTGAAAGTGACCTTAAAAATTATCTAGTTCCAACTCCCCTGCCATAGGCAGGGACATCTTCCACCAGACCTGCTTGCTCAAAGCCCCATCCAACTGGGCCTTGAACACTTCCAGGGATGGGCATCCACAACATCTCTGAGCAACCTATTCCAGTGTCTCACCACCTTCACAGTTAAAAACTTCTTCCTCTTATCTACAGATGTGAAGTCATGTGGTGGGAATGACTGAGCATCCCATTCTGGCACTGATTTTGTGAGACCAAGCCATGCAACCACAGTCACTAGTCCATCTGTGCCTTGATTTAGGTGTGATAGCCCCAAAGCTCCTTTGGGGATGTCTTTCTCACATCTCAGTAAGTCCACCTTCAGTGTGCCATTCATGTTTACCCACTCAGAATTCAGGAGGAACCCTTTGCTACATCATGGCAAAGTTCTTAGGATCCTGTATAGGTGCATCTCATTCAGCTCAGCCTTCTCCAGCCTCCAGTAAAGAAACAGTGGGTCACCCTCAACACTTACCATACTATACATGTCTATCTCTGTACATACATGTGGGCACACATATATGCACACACACATATATATAATATGTACAGAGTGCTGAAACAGCATATTATATCCTGTCTAGTTTCCATCACTCATAATTGCTGCTGGCTCATCAGAATAAGCCCCAGAGGGTCAGAGGTGAAGTTTGATAAAACCATTACTATTTAAGCAGAAAAATGATGCTCTTGTTTCCACAGTATCCATGGCACCGTGTGAAGGTAGGTTACATAGAGTATTTATCTTTAATACCTTAATTTATCTCAGTTCTTCATGTTTTGAGGTCTTTTTAGCTTCCAGTTAGAGGGAATTCTGCTGGTGGACACTAATTTACTGACATCCTTTTCTCCTTTTTTTTGGTTCCTTTTTCCTCCTTCTTTCCTATTTCACAGAATGACAAAATCATTAAGGTTGGAAAGGACTTCTAAGATCTTCTAGTCCAACCTTCCAACGCAACACACATCCATGACCACTAGACCATGTCCCAAAGTGCCACATCTCACCTTCTGAACACCTCCAGGGATGGTGACTCCACCACCTCCCTGGGCAGCCTGTTCTAATGTTTAACCACTCTTCCACTGAAGAACATGTTCCTAATTTCCAAGCTGAATCTCCCCTGGCTCGACTTGTGGCCATTTCTTCTTCTCCTGTCATCAGCTGTTTGAGAGGAGGCCAACACCAGCCTCTCTACAACCTCCTTTCAGGCGGCTGTAGAGGGCAGTAAGTTCTCCTCTCAGCCTCCTCTTCTTCAGGGCTAACATTTTCACAAAATTTTTCTCTTTCTCCCCTCATCTCCTCCCCCCTCTCCAGTTTACATTACTTAAAATTTACAAAGTTTGAAACAAATAAAGTCAGACTGAAAATACACACCAAGCCCTCAACACTGCTGAGGTTAAAAATAGACTTTCAACCAGCTCATGTCAGCATCAGCATGAAAGAAAGGACACCCTGACAGCTCTAATTATTACATTCTCTTGTTTTGCACTTCTGGAGAGCAGCAATTAAATCTCTGCTTGGGCTTATAAGGAAAAAGTTAAGTGCTCTGCACCTGCAAAAGGGATTCTGTTCCATCAGAGGATTTCAACTCCCCAAAGTACATTATCCAGGGCAGCCTGTGGAACAAAACCCATCCTCCCCTCTCCAGCCATTGCGGATTTGCAGCCAGTTCAGGGGGAAAACTAACAGCGAAAGCCCTCCTCTTCTGCTCTCACTAGAGAGATAGATTTAAGAGAAAGTCCAGCACTGCTGGACAAAACAGTTGCAGACCATGTGTGCACAATGCTTCAAACTGCCATATGGTGATACAAGTCATCTTATTCATCATTATTTCCACTGCAGTGGCCTCTGGGGACCTGAACTAGGTCACTTTCCCATCAAGGCTCACAATGAGCCATTAAATAAGTGGCTCATGCAGGGTCCTTTAAGTGCTTTTATAAACCAGTGATTCTGTTCATTACAAAGGCAGAGAGGAACAAGCACCTTGGTTTAGGAAACCTATTTTCTCATAAATATGAATTTTTCGCTGTTCCATAATCCCTGTTTGGTGATTGCAGCTGCTCCCTCAGCAGCACAGAGGGTCTCTCCCTCTCACCCTTGGGAAATCTGATGGAGTTCTGTGTCCAGCTCTGGAGCTTCTAACACAAGAAGGACAAGGATCTGTTAGAGTGGGTCCAGAGGAGGCCACAAAAATGCTCAGAGGGATGGAGCACCTCTCTTACAAGGACATGATCCTATGACAGGCTGAGAGAGTTGGAGTAGCTCAGCCTGAAGAAGATAAGGCTGGGGAGGAACTGTTCACAAGGGCACGGAAAGACAAGGTAAGGGTTTGAACCTGGAAAAGAGTAGACTTAGGTTAGACATCAGGAAACAGTTCTTTAATCTGAGGGTGATGGATCCCTGAACAGGCTGCCTAGAGAGATGGTGGAGGCCCCATCCCTGGAGACATTCAAAGTCAGGCTGGATGGGGCTCTGGGCAATCTGTTCTAGTTAGAGATGTCCCTGCTTGTTGCAAAGGGGTTGGACTAGATGACCCGTGGACATCCCTTCCAACCCTACGATTCAGTGATTATATGAATTGCCCAACTCGGAGACCTCCACTCTTTTGTCAAATCTGGCTGGGATCAGCCAGGAGCTGAAAATCAGCTTGACTCTGAGACAGAGGAGACTCACAGAGAGCCAAGCAATCTGCAGCAGCTTCATTTCTCTAAGAAATTCAGCTAAAAAGTCTAAGTACCATCACTTCTGCACTCCAGTCCAGGCTGGCACTGAGTAAAGATGGCTTAAAAAAAAAAACAACTCAAAACAACAAAAACTAAGCAAAACAAAACAAAAAAGCAAAACTTTTCTGCATGTATTTTCCCTGAGAAAATTCAAATCCTGTAATGTTTCACTAGAAATATTGTGAATACTTCACTCTGGGGGTAGGAGAGGAGAAGCTGTCAGGGACCCTGGGGCCTGTCCTCCTTGTTGGGTATCCTTCTATAGGGTGGCACCTATGGGCTCTGGGTTTCAGCTGTGCATACACACATCCCGTCTTCCCCTCCAAGAAACTATGTGAAAACAAAATCAAACCTCTTCACAGAAAATAACCTTTTAATTTGCATAAAAGTGCATTTCTTTATTTTTTCTAATGCAAATCAGTTTCAACCAAGATCATCTGAGCAGTCCCTATCAGCAACAATGGGAGGGCTTGCTGGGATCCCACTGGGATGCCAGCATCAAGCCAGTGGAGAAAAATAAAATAAATAAGATCGCTGGGAACATTTTTCTGGCAGAAAACGTTTGCTCACAGAGGCAAACCACTGATAGTCAAGGAGAAAGTTAAGCTGATTGAGCCAGCTCTCCCTGTCGCAGGCACACCTGCATGATGTCTGCTGGACATAAATAAGGCTGCCTGTGCTCCAACCCCAAACCCAAATGATCATTAACACATTCCAATGGACCTCAATGGGTTTTGCATCATCCACTGACCTAAGTATCTCAGACCTTCTCATGGAGGTAGATAAATCTCATCCGTCCCACATGGAGAAGGACCAGCCTTTCCCACCGTAACTGAATCATCGCCCTGGGATGCTAGTGTAGATCCTGCCTAACTTGTTCAGTAATCAGCTTAAAATATTTTCATCATCTTTTTCCAGACTGCGCATGTTCTACAGCTCAGGCAGCTTCTCCAGCTCTGCTGGTTGTTCTGAGAAAAGCCTCTACCTCTCACTACAAACCTGCCCTTGGTTACCCTGGTTGCAATTAGTACTTCTTCTAAATGCTTCCATTAAGTAAACAAAAAGTTTTACACAGTAAAAGCTGCCTATACTCCAAGCATTTTAAATTTACTCCTGATTTTAAAGG